>CADDXX010000012.1:3802619-4183409 GCA_902810485.1 Alauda arvensis
TCTTTTCTTTTCTTCAACTACAAATTAACTCACAAATTAATCCATAGGAAAAATATAGTTCCCCATATTGAACAAAAGGGTGGAGCTGAACAGACAAAAGGACAAATTTTAATAGTGAGAATCAAAACAAGGAAAGAAGTTAACAGGCCTTAAAAAAACACTATTATTAGCATTCTTCCCCTAAGAACTATCAGTCATTAGAGTAGCTCTTCTTTTCTTTTTTTCTTCTATGATAAAAACAATTTATAATTGAATCACAGATAAAACTAGCCCACATATTTTATCAACACATTTTGTCCACATGCATTCTGCCATGAAGATATTTGCTGCARTAGAAGACACCTATCAGCTTGTACTTGGCTTCACAGAGTTTGTAGTCTGTGGACAAACATGTCACATATTAAAAGTCCTTACACATGTATAAACTATTCTGTAAAGACAAGAACAGCTATTAAATCCCTTTACATATCATGTACAGTAATGAAAAGATAAATATGTGGAAATGTTTAAAAGCTCCCACTTTTACCTTGCTTCTGAGATTAAGCCCAGCCTGAAGCCCTTTCCCTAGTTTACCAGATCTAAATCAGCATGCACCCCTCTTATCTCATTACTCATTCAGATTGGGAGATGTGGATCATTAAGCTGGGTACTAATTTGCTCCTAAACTGCACTCATTCATCATTGGTTGGCAGTGAGAGGTTGACCAAGTCAGTTGTGGAATACTTCTGTGACCCTCCCATGGATTGTATATTTTCTGCATGAGCTACTTAATAAATTCTCTAGAAGTTATTTTAACAGTTTTAGTAGCCATTTTGTTAAGCAAGATTATTTCTCTGGCCAGGTTAGTCACAGAGGTATCTCTGTCACATTCACAATTTATTTTCTGTACTCTGAATTTATRTGTTTGCTATTCCCTTCTGTACTGTGCTAAAAGGGTATTTGTGTGCTGTTCTTTATAATAAGACATCTCTGATGAACTATTATGATAAATCACAATAGAATCTGGCATTGCACAGAATGATGTATCTTCACTGGGGCAACACAGTGTCAGTAAGATAATTTTCCAGTAACTTGTGCCTCAGATTATTTTTCACAATGAAGATATTCTCAGTAATTATTTGGTGGATGAACAACTCCAAAAAGTCCAATAGTATAGTCCATAGTATGAATCATCACCATCAGGTGTTGTGCCAGCAAAGCTTCAAAAATCTTCAATCCATCATAAATATTTTTTAATCAAATGTATGGGTATGAAAGCATCACAATGGATTGGGAATTAAACACGTTTTCAAGGCATAAGCTGCCCAACATTCTAGTTAAGGAAACTTCTACAATGGAAATTTCACAGATATTATATTTTGCCTTCTCACAKACCTCTGGGGGCTTTGCCATCTTATAATAATTTATAAAAATATGAGCATAATACAAGTTWGAGACAGAGGCAACACAAGAAATCACTAATTTTATCCACAAAGCAAAATTGTTTTGCTAGAAGACACATCAGATGCTTATTGTTGTAGCTTGTGTTTAATAAATAAAATAAACCATATATTTGGGGGGTTTTTTCCTTGTAGTATGGCACTAGAACTGTTCACTCTAATAAAGAAAAAGACACATGTTTAGAAATGTATATTGAAATGTACTAAGTCACTGAATTACCTGATTTTTCAGAGGGAAGTGAAACACTGTTTTTTCCAGGATCCAGAATAACTGCCAGCCCTGCAGAGACTGATGGGAGGATGCTGGTACTGAGATCTATGCGAGTTAAACTCTCAGGTCCTCTTTTCAAGGYTTTTAGAACACCTCCAGCACAGCTATCTTCTGTCTTCTCCTTGTTCTGACTGATATTCTCTGGACTCTGGACAATATGAACAATGCTCTGCTGGGCCAGGTCACAGTTCTGCAACACAAAACCGAAATTGCAATAAATAATTAATTGTGACATGGTGGACAAAATCCCTCTATCTGCAATTTGTTATTTGTTAAATAGTCTCCAAACAATTTTGTGGAGAATTTCAGTGCCAGTAATGGAGTTTAAAGCAAAGTGACAAGTGTAAATTGCTGGAATTAGGATTACTTGCATTGCCAAAAGGGTCACAACACTTACAAGTGCTAAACATTTAACAAAGAAATAGTGGACCAGAGCCAACAGCTCTAAATAAGTCAGGTTTATTGGCACAAAGTAAAAAATCTCCAGAGGGAGCACTACTAAATCAAGCACTAAGAATATTCAACACTTAAGAGGCACTTGCACAGATAATGCTGAAACACACTCTTCATGCAGCAATTTAGGGTCAAACTGATCACAGAGAGTTCATGAACAAGATAYTCTAAAATATTTTTATAATCAGAAACAGGAAAGATGATGTTTCTGATGAAGAGTGATACTTATTTCTTCTCYGTAATGTAATTTTCAGTTTCAATCTGGTTTTAGATGTAGACTCAGTATGAGTTTCCCATTCTTTCCAAAAATGACATTTAACTGTTGACTTYAGATTTAGAGAAAGCGTGTGGAAGATCTCACAACTGTTGTGGTCTTTCATGATCAAACAGAAGAACTGCAAGCCATTTTAGCCCAAAATAAGACCATTTTATGGTCTCACATATGCAGAAGCTTCTCCTCCTTTTCAGTCCTCATCAGAGGTGATTCTTAGACAGTCTTTCCAGATCTTGTGTCTTAGAGAATTTCAGGGTAAATAAGGATCTCATGAAAGGTTTATACCTGATAAATCAGCATGTCTTTCACAACTTGTTCGGCATTTTCACAATACAGAACAGAAAAACGAAATATTATGTCAGAACTAGAAATTACAGAGACTTYAGAAGATCTAAAGACTTGTATTGCTCTTTCCACAACACCCCTTGCAAGAAAAATTGCTCTTTATTCAGTRATACCTTCTGGAGACCCCACACCTAATTCTCCAGTGTCATGAATGAACATAAACATCAGCCTACACAGAAAGTAGGTAGTCTGTCAAAAAAATTAATTTTSTAAGTCTCTGCAGTATTATTAGGTTGGCCATCTCTGCTATGAAATGTCAAGACAGACTGTTGAATCCATTMGGGAGAAACAGAAAGAGTTCTGAAGCAKCTGTCTCTGTATCTACACAGTATTTAAAAACTATAATTTGTGTATGCAGCTACTACATGCACTTTTAATTGCAGAAGTTTCCTTTACAGATATTTTAGTGCTCTTTACACCCTCATTCTCCCACGCTCTCTTCTACCATTTCTTTTCTGGTCTCTTTTCTGTTGRGTGGTTTTCCTTCATTCTCTTACATTATTTTTCAGTACTTCTCCCTCCACACTTTCTTTCTTATGCAATGCAGTTTAAAGGACAAAAATCTGGCTTTTGTTTTGTTTTAATTGAATTTTTAATAACACACTCTCTCCTTAGTGAAGCAGTAATTCAGTCAGCAAAGATTTGTCAGAGCAAGGACACTGCAGTCTTACTATTCAATCAAAGCAATTATTAGATTTCAACATTAGAACATTATGTTGACATTAAAGGTCTCCTTTTATTTTATTGTATTTTTTTTCTTTTTGGTACAATTCATCGCTCTGTGCATTTTAACAAGATCCTCTGAAATAGCTCAATAATTAAATTAATTAACACAAGATACAAAATATGTCTGTCACTCTAAAACTTCTCCCACTAAAAATACTGTGTAAGGTTAAAAAATTTAATAATCTAAAAGGAATWAATAATAAAATTAATAACTATGCAAATGAGGAGCTCAAAAGTGCTCAGTTACASAGAGAGTTTAAAAAGAGAAATAGGTGTGTATGTAAAAACTCARAACCTTGGAAACCCCTAATAAACTGCCAATCAGTCATACTCTGTTTTAATGATYACCTCTTCTGGCAGTTTTGCTTGCTTGAGCAGACCCTATTCTGCCTTTCACCTTTTTTTCTCACTATTTACTGTCCTTCTCAGTTGGTTGTTTTTTTTTATTTTTCAAAGCTTGCATCAGTTCTTGATTGTGCTACAATCACACTGAGGGGATAGTGCATATGAGAGAATAAAAGGGATGGAAAGAGCTACTTAAAACAAAATTCCCCCAGAATTTCACCACAGACTTTTTCAACCATTCTTGCTTGATCTTGGCTGCTGTATCTGTTTATATGCCTGCTTATATCAATTGATCTTTTAAAACTAAATTTTTTTTCAGGTCCTTTTGGCAAGCTGGAGGCTTTGTGGTTAGCTTAGAAACAATGGAACGGCTGACAAAAAAGAACTCCATCTTCCMCTATTCTCTCTTCAGCAGTATCAAGAACTACACACTTCAGAAAAAGATGTCAAAGTTGCACTTTAGGCAATTCYATGGATTGCCTCAGCTGGTTAGAGCACGGTGCTAATAATGCCAAGGCTGTGGGTYTGATCCCTGCATGGGCCATTCACTTCAGAGTTGSACTCAATGATCCTTGTGGGTCTCCTCCAACTCATAATATTCTGTGATTCTGTATACAACCAGAGCAATAGCGGTTTTGGTATTTCCCTTAATAAAATTTTAAAGGGCTGGTGAACATCTTATGTCTTTGCTTTCTATCTCTTTATCTAAAATAAAAACAAGCTTTGTCAGATTGAACATCACTACTGATGATGACAGTGTAGGTAATAGTCTCAGGAAAGCTTAATTAGCAGATCCCAGGATAACTTTGATGAGAGTAGGCAGGAGAAAGAAATAACATCCTTTGATTTTTTCCCTGTGCAGATTTCATATGGAAGTCACTGAGCAATAAAAAACATGGAATCCCAAAGCATCAGTTTCGTAAATTTTTTCTGAGTACATTTGAATTGAATTTGGTTTGTGTTTAAAGGAGGAAAGTAATCCTCAACCTTTTTAAGAAAAGTGATCAAACAGTGCAAGAAGAAAATAAAAAGGAGTTGTGATCATGTGTTAATTGTGGACAGACCTGGATGGGAATATAACCAAGCATTTCCCAGAATATCAGTGATTAATGCTTTATAGCATATTACATTTCATGAACAATAGATGGGCTAAGTCTGCAGCTTTTCTTTTGAGAAAAGAGGTAGAATTCTAACTATTTCTGTGAGAGTTTAGGTTGTGCCTTAGGTTACTATTATAAGAGACAATTGTTTATGTCAATGTCACTTTTGTTTCCTTCATGTATTTGTTTTACGCCTCAGGAAACATYCTTTTGAGTATATCTATTATTAATGATTCTAGAGATATTGTCTTCTCTTATCTGTTGATTCAAATTAATGCCTGTGTGGCTTATTCCAATGGGAAATRCTGCAAGCATATGAAAAGTAGATTGTGAACTATCTTCTTTCACTAGAGCAAAGGGAACTGAGAAGATCCAAAAATTATGAAACTCAGTAATAAGGGCTGRTTCTTTACAGAAAATGGGTTTGGCCAACTTGGAAAAATGAATTCACAGCAAAGAAAATTAAAATCAAAACTTTCTTTTTTTCATTCAAGCCTTTTACCTGCTTTTTTCTTTTTCTTTTTTTTTTTTNTGAATCAGCACATCTTGAACACAATATTCTTTGATGTTTAAATTATTCTGAAATTGTCTTGTTAGGCTCTGGGGAGACCTCACTGCAGCCTTTCAGTACTTGAAGGAGACTTAGAAAAAAAAAGAAAAAGGGCAGATAGTGACAGGCCAATGGGGAACTCTTTTAAACAAAAAGATTAGATGTCAGGAAGAAATTATTCACTGAAAGGATGGTGAGGCATTGGAACAGGCTGCCCAGAGAAGCTGTGGATGCCCCATMCCTGGAAGTGTTCAAGGCCAGGCTGGATGGGGCCACCTGATCTAGTGGGTGGCATCCCTGTCCACAGTAATACAATCACAGTGGAATTGTCTAATTGYTGCCTATCTAGATCAAGCAGATAACAGACTGCCCCATGGCATTCTCTAAGAGATTCACATATGGCCAATGCTCAAGAAAACRTATTTTCTAGAAATTATCAGCAAAACCCAAAAGGCTGGCTTAGCAGTTTTGTTTGTTGTTTTGTTTCCTAAAAAAAATTAGCACAACACATCTCTTTAAACCAATGGGACCCCATGTAAAAGTGTAGATGACACACTGATTTTATTTGGAAAATATTTTTTCAAGGATAATGTAGAAAGACATCAAAGATGACCTTCTAAGCAGCAAAGAAGCATATGAAGTTCCCAGAAGAGAGTGAAAAAAAAAGCTCAGCAAGCCTTACTCAACTGTTTCTGTAACCCTYTCAACAAGGACAGAGTCCAGGTCTYAAAAGCAGCAGAAACAGAAAGGAAATCAATTGGAAGAGGAACACTGTTTCATCCCCTGATCACAGTGAATGCAAAAAAGCAAGAGGAAGAAAGCAACACCATGACATACACTTCATTACATAGKAAGCTAAAGCTGGTATATTAATGAATTTGAAAGTAGAGACTACCTAAAATAAAAGATACAGATATAGCAATAATATTCTGTTGAGCCATATTAGTTTAAGAAATCAGAAGCAAGGTTTGCAAGAAGACTAAACATCTTTTATTTGATCAGCTAATATAGAAAGAAATATCAGCTTCTGGGCTCAGAGAATCTTATGCAGGTCATGGCAAGGGGAAACCTGAAGGGAAAATTAAGCACTGTTAAAATAATGAAGCAAATCAGCACTCTGATCCAATATCCCCAACCATTTGTGTGAACACTGACTGCTCGGTGGCAGTGAACTAAATACTGCTCCACACGGGGCAAGGGAATAAAGCCAGTGCACCACCAGGCCTAAATTACAAGGACCACTTAGCAGTTAAATTCCAACAATCAGAAACTACTTGCTCTTTTATGTGGAATACATCTATAATTGATTTCAGTTCACCTTTTCAAAATTTTCAGAGTTACCACATTACTGCTCTAGTTTAGCATTCAGAGTATTGTGGGTGCTAAGCAACACCTAGAAATAGAAGGAAAAAAAGATKAATTATTGAAAGCATCACACATTCAAATAAATATGATGAAAAGGCAGAAAACCCTTCACTTAGAAAAATAGTTAACTCAGATACAATCAAATTTAGATTCTATTATTTTTTAGCAAAGAGAACAATTGATGTTAAACAAGAGGAAAAAAGTACATWCTGTGGGATTTACTGCAGTCCCCTCGGCCAATGGTCCCTCTGTGTAGCAAGAAGCCCTGACTAGCATTTACAAAAATAAAATCCCCTGATTTTACAGGCAAASAAAATAGTTCATATATTACAAAGGTTCTGCTCTGAATGATACTCTTTAAAGAGAAGTAAAAGACTTAGGATTTTATACTGACTAGTCCCTTAATGAGTTAATAATTTGCTGGAAATGGAAATGTATTCAACTAAGTCAGAATTCCCCTTCTTCCTTCACTTACAAATCACTTTATGCTTCATTTCCATCTTTTTCACATTATAACACAAAAATTTAATGCYAATTTCTAGCTCAATGGAGGGAATGTAGAGTTAATGCTCAGTTAGGAACGTTGCAGGGTTATTACTTTTTGTACACAATCTAAGACCTTAGCAATGCTCTATACATATTTCTAAATGGCATTACTAATAAAATGACACCATTAATATGATAACTTTTCTTGAATGTAGATCTTCTACTATGAATTCCCAAAAGATTATATTAACCCTTATAACAAATAAAAATGTTTTACTGGCAGCACAGGAGACAGTTTGCAACATTAAAATACCTGCTTAAATTATTGTTATTYCCTAAAAAACTCTGCATAATGATCTGCAAAAGACACAGAAGGCAGCAAAACTTTTTGATATTATGTTTACAAAGCTATTAGTATCTCCACAGTGACATTAGGAACATATCATGCAATATAAAATGGAAGAGAAAAAGTAAAATGAACACCAAATTCATATAAAACTTTTCTCAGTAAATGAACAACTTTTCCTATCTAGTAATTTACTATATTGTGCTCAAACAACAACCTATAAACCCTCTCATTTATTACAGTGCCTATATAGAAAGCAACAGGACAATTAGAAACTTATAATGCTACATTAGAAATGAATACAGTTAAGTTCTCATGACCATTTGGTTTCCTCCAAAATACAGTTGAGTGCACCTCATTATTATTCCATCATCTACACTGAACTACCTGATAGGATTTCTACTCCCTAAACATATTATCTCCAGCTGTAAACACAAAAAAGAAAGCTTATTATTTACCAGGTATGGATTACACTTTCTATTGTTCCAATTTCTTCTCAAGCCACACTGAAACAGAACAAGTAACAAGTGTCTTCTCTGAAATGCTTGAATGAATTGCATTTGGGCACATTTTTGTCTGGGTTAAATGGTAATCAAAGCTACTGTGCTCAGAAAAGGTCTCATAAGCAAGCACTGTTCAGAGTCTGCAGAGTGCAGCATGGCCTCAGGACTGTGCACTATATGTTATTTCACTAACATACAATATAATTTTTATTTCCTCTTCCCCTTGAATTCTTCTTTGAGAAGATTTATCTCAGCAAGGTAGACACTGCCAATCTTCTTACACTTTCTGTGTCTTCACTTACGGCAGACATCAGCTATTAGTGAGCATGTGAGGAACAGGTACAAAAGTGGCCTCACACAGACACCTAGTAAGTGTCAGGACACTACTGAGACATAAATTCTATTTGAAAAACTGGAGAGTCACTACACAGAACTCTGAAAATATTTTAAAGACTTCAGTATTCTCTCATGCTGATGGGGCACTGTGGTGGCAGCTAGAGAGCTGCAGAAAWGGATTTGGAAAATTCTCTTCTCCAAAGATCTCTGAAAGAATTCCTATGTTTTCTAAATACTCCACTGTAGAAATCAAACTTTTCCTGTGAATTTATTGTCTAGTGCATCAAAAGTTGAATAGCTATCAATATTTATTWCAATTACTTCAACTAGTCATGTCACAGATGCCTTTTTCATGCTTTATGGCCAGCACCTGGTATACATCCCWACCAAGGAACACTTTGGTCCTCTACTTCTCCCAGTTCATGCATCTATACATCAGTTTGAGCAGCTGCTATGAGAACAGCTGTAAATAAAGCCTAGTGAGCATCCTATGTGGCCCTACTTGGTAACTTCTTAACTTCCTAGTATAAATACAGACAAGAGAACAAATATWTTCCAGAGCTTTCCCTGATTTTACCTGAAGAATTGCTTTTCAAATAGCAACTTCTATGACAGGTGAAAATGGTCTTAGATTTTATTTTTTTGGGCTATGCCTACCAAAATATCCCAGCAGGATAATGCTGGAAAATCTATGCTGTGCAATATTGTGCAGCACAGCTACATATACAGCTGGACTTCATTTTAAGTCTAGTTTGCCAGACATATAGTTGGGCATGTTGCAAATGACACAGGTTATAGATTCTTCCCAATCCCTAAAGGGGGATCTGTGCCATGTCAGACAGAAAGCACTCTTACAATAGGTTAATCCCTGTGCCCAGTACATCTGGGCATATTTTGTCACCTCATTTATTCCCACCCCTTATGAAATCATGCCTAACTTTAAAAGGGAGAACACATGTTGTGGTTTGACCTGGCAGGCAGCTAAACATGGCACAGCCACTCCCCACCCCKCAGGAGGATGGGTGGGGGAGATTGGGAAAAAAAGTGAAACTTATGAGCAGAGATAATTTACTTGGACAGAAAAGAAAGGGGAGAAACCCCAAAAATAATGAATCAAGTGATACATAACACAACTGCTCACCCCCATCAATGGGAGCAGCTCAGTTCCTGAGCAGCAGCCCTTGGCCAGCCTTCCCCCTTGGTTATACACTGATGGATATAAGAGGCCATATAGTGTGGAATATCCCTTTGGTCAGYTGGGGTCAGCTTTTGTGGCTGTGTMTCCTCACAACTACTTCTGCCCCYGCAGCCTGMTCACTGCTGGGGTGGGGTGAGAAGCTGAAAAGCCAGTGACTCTGTGTAAACACTGCTTAGMAAGAACTAAAATGTCAGCATGTTAACAATGTTATTCTCATCCCAAATACAAAACACARCATTGCTCCAGCTACTGGGAAGAAAATTAACTCTGTCCCAGACAAAATCATAATTACACACCAATACAAACAAGGTGAATGCCATGAAGATATGCTAGAAATAACTAAAATTTKATATTCAAATGAAAAGATCCTTTTTATACCTCTAAGTAATCTGTGTGATTGTTCAAAAAACATCCAGCATAAATGGAAAATATGACAATTAATTAATCCAGACAGATTCTGCTGAATAACCAACATACATATTAAACAGCATTATAAAAGGGAGGTGAGAACACCTTGTTGAGTCACAGATGAAAGATGTTTTGAATTTCAAAACAAGAGGATTTGACCCATTAAAAAGATTTAAAAAAACCCCCTGCTTTAAGAGTATATTTTTACCCATCCCTGGGAAAAAATGTTCAATTTTCCCCTGAGGCAATCCAATTCTAATATAGAAATCTTCAGTGAAGATCTCTCAGTCTAGCTAGGATAGAGACGTTCAGTATTCAGATTTAGTTAGAAAAACATAGATTATTAAGACAAACAGGTTCTTGAAGATTTTTTTATCATGGCATTCTCCTGCATACATTCAGTTTACAGAATGTCATATACTTTTCATAGGCATGACACATGTAAGTCCAAAGTCTTTCTAAAACATCTGGAATATTAAGACCTTTCCACATGGATGAGAAATTGTGTCATTTCGATTCAGATCAAGATATGGATTCTGAAAACACATGCAGGAAGAATATCTATGAGCATTCATGGAGAAGRAAAAAGTGCTGCAAAAYTGGGAAGTGCCAAGGTTTCAAAAAYTCCAAGTTTTATTGAGATGGAGATTTCTCCATGTTTGTCAGGCTTGTCTGAGTAAACAAGCAAGCAAGCWACCTAATTTGCACTACCAAGTACTGCAGACCAAAAGAAGTAGCTCTCCACAGCAAAATGGTTTGGGTCAAGGACCTGACATACACACTATAAAGTTTGGGAATGCTTGGGGACATTTTTAGTTTAGTCTACTTCGAATCCTGGCTCTCTTTCACAACTTTAATAGGTAAAGTTCTGAAATTCATCTCCCTGTTAAGTTTCAGTCAAAAGGCATCTACTTTATTTGCTCTGAGGATGCTCCATGATGGAAGCCAAAACATGGTAAATGGGGATGAGCAGGAGATCTGTTTCAAAAGCTGACTCCTATTCAAAACTAAGACACTAGTCCAGACACACATTCATCTTCTGATTCTGAGCTCTCATCACAGGCATCAGCAGACACATTTCAGATTATCTGATGGGGGTGCACTACTGCTGATTAAAAGTAATAACTTTATTAAAACAGCCACAGCTGCTGTCTAGTTGCCTACTTTTGTGCAGTGATTTGCTGGAAGTTTTTTTATCTAGGTTTACAGAGAGTGAAGGAAATACATAAAGTACCATAAAATGACTAAATGAAGATCAGCAATTGTATGCTGTCTTCTCTTCAAAATTAAACCACTTCTGTTTAAAAGATTAGTTGACCATTTCCCCCTACAACACAGAGATCCAACAGGTTCTATAACTGTTAACTTTCTACTGGTGTATGAGGTAAAACCRCCACAGTGATTTCCCCAGAGAATCAGACCTGGCTTTTGCTTGGGTAGCTCCACTAAAAATCAATTTTAAAATTCTATTATTTTAAAAGCAAATGTCTTGTTAACAATTGTTCCAAGAAAGCATATAAACTCCTGTGAACTTTCCTTCGCTATAGGAATTAAACTTTGTAAGCCTGSACTTGTAAACCATCTCTGTCTTAAAGATGAACAAGCTGTACAGTACAGACACATTTTAAAGCCGGGAAAGAGGATATCCAGCCTTACAATAATGGGAAGAAAAGAATCCAAGACAAAGCCAACGAGTGTCACACTTCAATATGAGAAAGCAGAGAAACTACCAGCACAGCTTCTAGCTCTTAGTGACAGAGTTTGTCATGTCACACAGCAAGCATCATCCCTTGAAGCACACTTTTTATCAGACTGGATGCATGCTCCAATGGGCAAAACACACCCATTACCCTCAGAGCACCTCTTAGTGTTCATTATGGGTTCATGGTGTGAGAACATTTTCTGACTTCAGCCAGGGACCAGCTTTAACAGTCCTGGAATTCTGACTTTACGGAGAAGTAAAAGGTGATGCTCCTCTTATTCCTGCAAGGATCAACACTCAATCTGTAGTATGGATGCTACAAATTCATCTTCCTAAAACTCTTTGATCTTGTCCAGCCTCAACTTAGGTCCCTCTCAAAAAGGGACTAAGAACATTCATGCCAATGACAAAATACAATCACTTTTTTTTTTTTTTTTAATTTTCATCCTCATTGCCTTGAGTGAGAAAAGCTCTGAAATTAATTCAATGACAGCATGTGTGTCTTTAGAAGTATACAGTTAAGAGTGATCTGGATCTTATTATTTTCATGCTTTTATCAGTGTCCACTTGAATGATGCTAAACTTGTCTGGCTGCAATTAACAGGATTAAAAAGCTGAAACCCTTACAAGTATAGCATAAATTATCCTTTCTTCAAACAATCTGCCACTGGAATTGAAAGCAAAAAAGATGCAGAGGAAGCATGGGCTGTTTTGAATGGATATGGGGTTTGAACAGATCTGGGAGCTTCCCTGYTTTTCTACCAAGTGAAAGAATTTTCCTTATTCAAGACTGGTACATTTCTGTAAATTAAACACAAAGGAGAGCAGCTAGAAATGTGCAAATTTAAATACATTATTCCTTTTTCTATCTCTAAAATGTCTGGAAATATGTATTTTTTAAATTTAATAGAGAACTCAAATTTATTTTACTTGGCTTCTAGTCACAGTTATGCAGAGCATCCAGGGCTTTCATGCCTTTAGGTTAATTTAAACCAGCAAGAATTCCTTTACTTTTACTTTTTATTTTACTTCTTTCACTTGTCCTGTGACTGACAAGGGGAGGGAGAAAGAAATTGGGCCAAAGTTTGCGATGTTRTCTGCAAATAATTAGGATCCATGCTTTGGATGCTGGTTGTCACAAGGCACTGACAGTTTAATATTTTTTTCTAGATATGGAGGGATGGGGCTTTCACACAAAACAAGCAGGATGGGAGATTCCTCTGCTGGGCTCAAGCTTCATCTYTTCAGATTTTAGCACTATTTTAGTTGCTTCTGGAGATGTGTATTCAAGTTCCAGCAAGCTGCACACTCTCACCCATGAATGCATGCTGCCTCAGGGCATTCATTGTTGATATTTATCACCTTTTAGGATACAGCCACAAAGCAGCCATAAAAATTGTGGAATTTCGCCTTCATGTATAAAACCCAAAATCCTAAAAAATTGTACAGGTTCTACTGCAGGAGTTTAGTGTTCTTAAAGGTGATCTGTGCTGTCATTTTCTGACAGCAATGACAAACAACAACTTCCCACTAAACCGGGGGACAAAAAAAAAGGGGAGAAGAAGTTAACAAAAGGTATATTTTCCAAATCACATATTTAATCCTCAAAGAACTGTCATTTGTTGTTTATATTAATCATAATAAATCAGTATTTTAGGGGCTGTGGTGCCACAGAGACCTTGTGGGATGAGCAGTCCTCTGCCTGCCTCTGGCACCCAGGATGTGTGCAGAACMAAAATGCACAGAAAGCAGACTCAGCTTGGCTTAGGACAAACACCAATGCACCACTTATTCAGGCAGTATTGATACACCCACAAAGACAAAATTATGCAATTCACTACTAAAAGCTRTCTTGTCATTATTAGAAGAAAAAGAAAAAGTTAATTTTAGTCTGTGCTCCACAAGCTGCACAAATCAGTGAGTGATAAAGATGAAAACATAGTTATACATATTTAAGTTACACTTGAAGGTTTCTCTAAATGAACATATGCAAATGATTGAAGCCCAGGGGCAGCTCYTTCTTTCACTCAGGACATTTACTTAGTTTTCCTAGCTAATATTTAATCTAGTATTCAGTAAAACATCATTAATTACTTTCATAAATTCCTAACATCCTGTGAGATGTCTTTTCCCTATGAGCTGCAAAACAAAATCTTCAAATGCCTTCCTCAATGAAGTGCAACAATTTTCACTCTAYAGTCCTTTTTAATTGTAAGAAAAGATAATTTCTAGTTTTTATCTTATTGCTTAAGGGTGATTTTTGTCGTTTTAAAGAACAGTAAAATATATTTTGGTAGGAAGAATTTTGGGGGAGCAAGGAATAGGAGGATTACAATACAAAGCTCAGTTAAAAGACTGGTGTGGTCAAGAAGAGTAATGTGATAACAAGAAAGAGTAATTTGATAACAAGGAAGAGTAATAGGTACAGTGAATGACTCAAAAGGGTCTCCATCTCACCCACCATCAAAATGAATTTATGGGAATTTATAAGAAACTGCAGAAGTCAGTTACAGCAAAATCTTATACCTAAATTAATGTTAGCATCCATTAATTTCCTAGTCTTTCTAGATATTTTTATTAGCTGTRCATAGATACATGGTTTTTGAACACAAATGGAAAAATTCTAGGGAATCCACTGCCTTAATCCCAATGGGGCTGTCACCACAGTAGTAGCAGCATTTGTTCTCAAACTACAGCACTCATACTGTAACTCCCACTACATCACACACATAAAAYAGATGAATGAAAATTTCTAATATTCAGTCACTTTATAAGCATATTTYAGACATGCTTATCATGTCATTCACAGATTTTCTCTCTCACATCAACAGTTCAAGTATTTTCAAGTATTTTCTCCTCTTCTAGAAAAGTTTTCTCAGGTACAAGCAATTGTATATGACTCATAATCCTTTTCACAGCTGCTCTTCTGAGCTGACCTAAAGCATTTGATTATTGTTGCAGCCCTGAAATGTGCCAGGAGAAATAAAAAAAAAAAAAAAAAAAAAAAGCCCTCCTAAGAAGTGTGGCAGCATCTGCACAGCTAGTGTCTAGACTGAACTACAGTGTGGTGCAGTTTAAATGGATGATGTTCCTCAGCTGCATGGAACCCTTTTCTTCCCCTGCTCTTGCATTTTGTATTTATTTTCCTGTTTGTCTAAATTAGAGACAAAATCAAGTCCCACAAGAAACAAGAATTCTACAARAATATTGCAGAATACCTGCATAAGTAATTTCTTATATTGATTTAAATGGTTRAAGTCTATTTAATGGATTTAAAAACAAACTAACAAACAAACAAAAAMCCAAAAAAACTAAATAGGGCAGACTGCCCTGGCAGCAGTCAATGTAATTTAACACAAATCCATAGAAGAGGATTGATCTTACTGAGCTTATCTCTAATATGGTTTACAAATACTGACTCTTAGTGTGTTAACTTAGGCTGTCTTTGCTCTGGAAAATATTTTTTTACCTACTTTCATACCAGATGGGCACCCAAGTATTTTATAAAAGATGACAGAAAAAATACATTATATAAAGCTGAGCAGAGGAAAACTAATATCAAAAACAGAAAAAGAAGTAATGAATTTGCYTGAACCTATCTCTTATTTCATGACCTCATCATGCTGAAGCTGCCTATCTATTTCAGAACAAGTGATAAATATTAAAATGAAATTTTTTTTGCATGTCTTATCAAAAGCATCCAATATCAATTGTTTTCACAAATGTTTTCTCCTGCAARCAGTGAATGCCTCTTCATCAATCTTTTATCAAAAGCAATCTTGTTCTGATTTCAGTCTTATCAGAGAAGGTTTTCTCTCTCTCCTTTGTTTTTCTTTTTTTTTCCTTTCTTGGCAGAAGGTACATGAATATCATTTTACACATGACTGTGGCTGCATCTCCATCAATCAGGAAATAAAAAGTAAGTGTGAAGGATATATCATGGCCCTGCAGAGCTCCAAACAGTAGAAATATTTGTGCCTGACACTGACAAAGTAGGAAAGCAAGTGTGCACATCTACATGAATGTGCAAATATTTCTTCTTACAGGGAATTCTTGTATTTCCAAATATTTTTAAACAGAGAAATGGTCTGCAGTGGGRATCTGTGCAGGGAGAGGCCACAACCTGCCCCATTCCAGTCACAGCTGAGCCCAGACACCTTTGATCTAGGTGACAAAGCATAGAGTGCCAAAACTGCAGTCAGGCAGGTGAGCTGGCAGCACCCCAGCTCCAGCCTATGGATGAAATACCTGCAGGCACCAGGGTGGAGAAGCTGCACGGGCACACTGGTGGCTGGAGGCACGTGACTGAGGAGACAGATGGAGATGTGCTGCTCAAAGTGCTGTGGAGGTAACACAGCCAGACGCATTCTTTGAAGGAATGTCCCCATGCCTAAAGGGGTTATTCRTAGGAGACTTCAGCCCACAGGGGCAAGCTGAGCCAGGGTGGGGAGACCCCTGAGGGACTGCAGCCCATGGGCTCCCCTCACTGTGGAGGAACACCTCTGAAGGACTGAAACCCACAGGTGAACCTTGTCAGGCAGGGACATACAGAACAAAGGGCAGACAAAGGAAAACCAGAAAGGAGTGTCAGACAGAAACCATTATGCACTTTGCTCCAATAATGTACATCACCTGKGCTGCCCATTACCTCACCAACGAGACTGTGAGGGACAGACCACAACCAGCAGTGAAACCAAGGGGACTTCAGATTTGGAAGACAAGGTTTTTATTTATGTTTCCTTTTTTGACTCAATACCCGACTCAGTGTTCAGAAGTTTTTGTCAATTCACAATAAATTGAATCTAGCAAACATTCCAAGTCCATAATATTTAGCCCACAAGACATCTCCTTGAGCCCAAAATGCAGTGAGAACTATTCAGTCTGAAGGCTCATTTAAAAGGCACCTAGGACTGTGGGGGAAGAAAACATTCTGAACAAATACCACGTTTTCTGCTTCTAAAGCTGGACAGCAACCAAGGTTTCAATATATCTGAACCAGATCCTCAGTTTATACAAACAAGTGTCATTCCAAAAGTCTCACAGCACACTGAGGCCAATGCACAGTGACAGAGCTCCAGAACAGAGTGAGCTGCTGCAGCAACAAAAGGTTGAATATATAATGATTTCCATAGGAGAGACAAAGAGGCTGCAAAATTCCCATTTTTGACTCCTCAGGGGAAAAACCCCCACAAAAAACATAAATAAAACCACCTTAAGAGAAAAGGGAAAAAAAGTTAAAAATTAAATTCATGGGCAAATGACTGGAGCCTTATGCTCCCCACACAAAGGGCTATGTGTGTGTTTGCTTCRTGAGTATGCATCAGGTTGTTCCTGCCACTCAGAGGAAGAATCCTGTCTGGATTATCCCAGACAGAGGAGAACTATGGAGACAAAGAGCTTCATTTAGATAAATCCATAAACAAAACTTATAGTTGTAGGGGCAGACTACACCTAAGTTGCTCCAACCAGCAGTTCTCAGCTCCTGGGCTGCAAAGGGGAAAAGTTTCATGACAGGAAAGTGTTAAGTTGAATCACAAGAGAATAAAGCCCAGTGCCAGGATCATCACAGAGCCCCACTTTGCCATGATGCCTTCTCACATGGGCAATATATGTGAGCACAGATGAAGACARGCAGGAGGACTCAGCACACAAACTGCTGGGTTTTAGGAACATGTTTTGACTTGATCCTACTCGGCACAGAAGTGGCAGAATYGTAGTGTGTTAGGAGAATGCTGGAGACAAGCTGCTGAATTGTCAGCGCTGACTTTGGGCATAAAAGATGTGGGTTATACAGTCATGAATGGCATACAGAAAGCGATGGAAGAATGATTACTCACCTTTAAATAGTAAGGAAGCATCTGATAAAAATGCCAGGTATAACATAAGATGAAGGCTTTAATTTTTCACACAAAATTTTGCATTTTATTTCTAAGCAGCTGCCTTGTCTCAAGGTGCAGAGAGGTTGAGGACGATGTGTTTGAGGATTAGAAAATCATCATCAGACAGGGAAGCAGATAATTTATCTCTTAAAGCCAGCACTGTGTAAGTACTCTTTCTCATTATTCTCTTTATATTTATCCCTAGTGTTCTGTTGGTTTTGGGTTTTATTTAAACTATTTTTGTATCTGGTATGATGCCTATAGAATAGATTGGCAGATTTGGTAAAGACTTTCCTTCCTACATGACATGTTAGTATCACAAAGGACAGAAAAATCTTCTTTTTAGAGAACACTTCAGTATGACAAATGCAAACATTTAACATTTTCATCATGTTCCTTATGAAAAGACGTGAAATTTTGCTAACTGGAGGCTGGATAGGAAGTACATATGATGATTTCTCATCTGGAATTACCAGTAGACATCAGGTTAAGGCTCAAGCTGAAGTTTTCCACCATTTACTCCTAAGGCAAATCTCTCAAAATGTCTTTSATTTTTCTCCTCTAACATGGCCTCAGTAGCAGATTTTGCAACTAATAATAAAGGTCTCAAAGATGTGAGCCATGAAAGTAAATAYGCTAATCTTTTAAGAAACCAATAACTTTGTGTCATTATGAAAAGAAGATTAGTCACTAAAACACTATTCCATTTTTCTGCTGACAGTAAGTAAAAGAAAACTTATTTCATATTACATTTCACTTCAAATCACATTAAGAATTTAGAAGATGCATATTTATATGCATGATCCTTAAATTACTGTGAGATCAAAAATTAAAATGTCTTGTTCTTAAGAAGATTTTAGTGTTTTAAACTAGTACTAGAAAGATAGTGCCTATTTTTATACAAAACAGAAAGAATGGTAGAGCCTACTCTATTATTATATTGAGCTTTGTATATGAGAATTGTCATGGTAAATATGCTTTGCAACATTGAAAGGCATGATGACATCTTTTTCTAAGGAAGAAGATTCGCTAAATTCCTGTAATTTTTGAATGTTAATGTATGGATATGCAGAGGACAGTAATTGCACTCTGGCAAAGAAYACTTCAGCAAATTTTTGTCATGCTTTTTTTCAGCTCAATTTTTTCAAACAATTTTGAGGTTACAAATACATACAAAGTCCTTAGAATATATACACAAATGTGCTTCATAAATACGTGGCATCAATATAATTTGCAATAATAATTAYTGAACCTGGGGAGAAACTAAAAGTRAAGATTCCCATTACCTGCTGTGRAAACTTAATAAAYAAATTCCTATTAGACATTAATTTACATTTGTTTKRRGRGKTTTKGGGTTTTTTTACCACARGGATGRGGCACAAAACATAGAGAACATAGAGAGGTGTTCAATGGAAATGTCCTGTAGGCTGAGGGCTTTATTGTGGCAGTTCCTCAACATCAGCCATTACTTTGCTCTGGCTTACATTTTTTCATAATATAATGCTACATTTTAAGTACCTGCAATTCTGTTTGTAATTTTTTTTCCAGCAGAATTCTGGGTAAGGGTCAGTGTTCGGGGAAAAATCTCAGCTTAAATAATTCAGATCCTTGTAMGAATGAGACTAAAGAAAAGTGCACTGTTTTTACTTCATTAGAAATACTTCTGATGATAATGAACTTGGTGGTGATGGTACAAAAGTTCAGTAACTGGAACAGGATATTGGACTAYGAATGTGAAGGGCTCAGTGCTTAATGATACGTGAAGTCCAATAAACAAGTTGTCAGACAAGGACAACAGGATTTGAAGAAAAAGCCTGGGCAAATGGCCACAGGGAGAGATTCCACAAGTAGACAGGGACTAGACACCAGATGAGAGAAAAAGGAGAATGATGCCAAAGYCAGACTGAAAAAGAAATGTGAGAAATAGTCATGATCAAAGAAAATAAAAAAGTCAAAGGCCACAAGAGCACATTTCTTTCTTTAAACCACAATGGAACCTGGAAGCTACAATTTCTGTTAAAAAATATAAATGAAACTAGATGGCAAAGGGYTTCCCAAGTACTTCACTCCCACCCTGAATTTGACATGGGATGATTGTAACATAGCACAACATTGGTTAGCATGTTATTTAACGTGRCAAAGGCCTGTGGGATATACTGGGATGTATAAGTGATTTCAAATCTGTTACTGATTTCCAATTTTTTTTCAATTTTCAGGTCCAGTAAGGGCTTTAATTATTGACTTAATAAATTAAATAATTACTTTTTTCCCCTAGAGGATCTCTGCTTCATTCAGTAACAGAACCATCTGTGAGATTGTGATGGAAGCTGAAAGAAATATCTTTTGTTTCCATAAATAGAATGGTATTGAGCAAACAAGTGTAGGAACTCCCCTAGTGCTCTTAAAAAAACCCAAAAACTAAAGAATGTGTCTTTAAAAAGTGGTAGTTTGAAACAACCGATTAAATAACACATAAGTAAGCTGGCTTACCAATTTTCTGTATATTTATCTTAAAACATACACTGCAATAAAAAAYCTTGGAAGTTAAATTATTCTGAAACAAGTTTGAAAAATTTGAGAGCCTACCTTTATAAAATCCTGACTATTCTGTTAAAAACAGGAGTCTGGCTGTGTCATTAAAGGTTMTATCATAAACCATGTGGGACACCTATAAGAAGATGTAAAAATCTGTTTTTCCTCTAATCCATACCAGGTTATAGTATGTTATTCTGTTCTTCCTTTATTCCAAGACAAATGCATCTTGGCAGAAATTATACCTTCTTTTCTTTTTACATTACTTGGCTGTCCCTTAATAGGAWGAGACAGGCTGGGGTGTTTTTAAAGCTTGTATGAAGGACAGCAAAAGCCAGCTTATACAGGGGAATGGTTATGTTACATAAACATGTTCCTGTTTGTGTTTAAAAGTGATTGAGACAGTGGCRATTTCATCTGTTTTACTCAGAGGTCTGAAAAAACAGATAATTTGAAATATTTTACCAGACACAAGAAAAAGTTGGAATTTGCTGCATCATAATGATCTGAGATATATTATTCATTCTATTCTATTTGCTAGATGGTCACAGTTAGAAGGATGTTCCTTTTACAGGGCCTCAGCTGTTACCAGGCTGGTATGGAATTGGATACAGATGAACGTACAAATTGTCATTACCACAAACTTCATTAGCAGCCAAGATGGTCATATGTCCATATAKCCACAGTAAACAAAAGAGACAAGATGCAGTTGGCTCAATCCATCACGGAAAAAATGAAGAATGTTACAAAATTAAAACTAGTTCTGAGCTATCTAAAGCCATCTCAGAACAAATTCTAAATAGTCAAAAGACAGCACTTTGTGTTATAATGGCAGAGTGCCCTAATATTTTATGTCTAGTAAATAAATAAACAAAACTAACTGAAAAGTAAAGGGTATGAGGCCTCCTGGTTTGGGGTTTTTGAATAACAATCTAGCTCTTGTGCTGAAGCCTAATATATGATAACATAGTCCAGAAAATACAAATTCAAGTCTGGTAAATCCCAGACCTACTGGGCACTGCTTAGAAAGTTAATATGAGAGCTTAGGGAATATATGAGAGCTTAGGGAATTTATGCAAACACTCTCTGGGATGGAGAAGAGAACTGAAAGGAGAATACAGGGGAGAAAGTGGCAGAATTTCAGCATATTCTGTGAGAGAATGTCAGCTTTATTGTGTTTGCCCTTGGAAGCCATAAGGGACATTTYGAATGTCATAGCTGGGCACACACAAGCCCTCCCTGCAGCCCAAGCGCTGTCATGTCCCCAGCATGTGAATGCATCCTTGTGCTGAGGATACAGGGCCAGCCCAGGGATGAGCTGGCATRTTYGGGATGCCAGTCTGCACACACATCRTACAGCAACCCAAGGGCAGCTGCCGTCACCACGCAGACGTGTAGCACCTCAAATGACATTTGCCTTCCACAGTAACATCAGATGACTTGGCCATTGCTCCTGACATGCACACCTTTACAGAGTTTTCAGTCATCTCAGWACAAAGTCTAAATAACTCTGGGAGCTGAACAGAGTGTGTTCTGTAAAGCAGCAGACCATATTTAGCCACCAAACATCCACCCCTCTACCAACCCACATTGCTTAATATCTCCTGGTCATTTTCTAGGTATTATGATCCAATCTGTGGACACAAATGTTGGGTCTGCTGCCAGATGTTTGCAGGAACTAATTCCTGCCGTTCCAGCCCTCCTCTACACAGGGTTTGGTTTTTTTCTGTGAATTGTTTAAGGCACGTATTAGTTCAGTTTGGAAACAAGACACTTCAACGTAAGGGATCATATCTATTTTTCCATATCTTGGCTTATCAAATTGCACTTAGTAACACWTATTACCTTTTTTGTTCTCCCTGACACAAGTTATTGTTTCCCTATTTCAAGGACATACTCACCAAAACTATGCAATTTTTGTATTTAAAAATGTAATACTCTTCATAGAGAGATCTAAGAAAGAGAGCGCTCTTAGGGCAAGATCTGACCATTTATGTCAAGTCAAGTTAAAAAAAAAAAATCCGAATGTTGAGTAGCAATTCTCAGCAATAACAAAGTAGTACATAGCTGACTTGATTTACAGAGGGAGGGAGAAGGACAAAACATGCCTGAAAAACACTTAAGAATGGCTTTTCATTATAATCTAAGCTGGAAAAAATGTAGGAAGGTTGCTAGAGGCATTTCCATGGGCTGATATCTTTTAGATATTATCATCAAGACCTGTTGAAGTCTCTAGTTATTTGAGGGAGCAGTTATCTAAACTTTACACACAAGCACAGTAGATTTTTGTCTCAGCAAAGAAAGATGCAACTGGATAAACATGTATTCCTGTATGCTTCAGATTTTCTTAAAACAGCTTTGCTGTCTTCCTATCCACACAATTCTCTTTACTGACTTAAATGTATTACACAGAGAATACAAAACCTAAGCAGGGAAAAGTAACTGGATCACTTTTTTCCTAGGAAAGAAAGTGATGGTACTGAAGAAATTATTCAGTTCAATAGTCAGTTTTGGCAGTAMTTKAATCCAAGGAACAGATTTGTTGAGGAACACTGCATTTTTTTTAAATGGGTAAGGTTTAAAGAGTTATGAATGTTAGTGCATAAAGGAAAAGAAGATGGAATATTAAGCAGTAGTAATGAGCATTTAAGAAATCATAAACAGATGTTACAAATAATTGGTACAGATGTTAAAAAAGAGGAAAACTCACAAAGATCAATGAGCAGTTTAATAAGAAAATGCAGTAAGAGATAAGGAATAGAAGATTTATAAGCATGTTGTGTAAATAGGAAATGAGGGGACAAAGTAGGAACAAATGCAACTGAACGGAAACCCAGAAAATCCATAGGTGTTGTGCTAAAAATCACTGCTTTGTGAGGTTATGACAAAGCCTTTTATTATTTGAGGGCGTCTGATGTAACAAGCTGCCAAAAGATTTTACCTATGCCACAGAGAGAGGCAGAAGCCAAGTGCCAGCAGATGTTCAGGCTGAGCCGTGGGCAGGGTGGCTGCACCCAGGTTTCTGCCACMACAAATGGGCACTGAGGCTCTGCGTGAACTCACACCAACCAGCCCCAAGCCCAACACCCACTCCTGTATAAACAGCACAGATCTACCCACTCATGTAAACATACAAATCCTTCTCCTCTTTGGAAAGGGCATTCCCATTCTTCTTTAATTCACAGAAGAATGGCTCACCTGCTTCCCATAYCTTCTTTTCACTGATGAAGATCTGAATTTTGCCTTCTTTTTTCATTCCTGTAGTTATAATATATAGCATCACATAAAATTTACACAGCTTGCTGACCTTTGTAGAGATTTTTCAGTGTGGATCTGTACTTTAGGCATCCTGAATTTTGCTGATATGCATATCTAAAAGTTTGTGCAAGTGTAGCACTAGTCAAATTGTCTCCTCCATCTGAATTTGTCTCTCCCGTTTTTTTTCAGGAAGAAAACCACTTCCTTCTTAATTAATGTTACTTAGTTTTTCCTTATGCTTCAAGCCTGTTTACCTTCTTCTCTGCATTTCCAGTACAGGATCCATAAAGAGGAATGTAATTTGATTGGAATATTTGTTSATGAAGATAAACAGGATACCCATACCTCTACTTACCAAATGTTCCTGCAACACAGACAATGTAAATTAGTACTGGCACTAGTTGAAATATCTTCTTTGTGCATTTATATGTARAAATAGARGCACCTAAGAGCTCTATGAACTTTTCCAGTTTCCAATGTAAATKAAATACCTAAATGTTTAATCAACTSCTCAAGAAAAATCAAGCAAATTTATAGCAGCAACAGAGGAATTTTCARTGACTGRACCAATTAATAGGTTTCTTGCAGCCAYATCCAGGGCTGTATTAGTGACATATATTATTTTTTATTTTAATATAYTATTTCTCTCATTTATAATCAGACTAAATATAACTGAATACAACATGAAGACACTAGATCAAAATCTACTTCCCCTTCATAAGTTCTTATACTAAATTGTGCTGCCAAAATATCAGACAAGGAATTCCTGAARTAGAGTATTGAAAATGATTGGCCAAAGTATGCAGTTTCTCAGTCAAATCTGCTCTGAGAACAATGTAATGATGAAGAGGATCAAGGGAAATACTTTCTATTTTCACATCTCTGTTCCAGTCCAGAATCAGATAATTTACAGAATTTGATGGAATAATGATGGTTGGTTTAAAAAAAAAAAAAGAGTTAAAGTGTTAAAGTTTTGAATCCATTGCATATATAATTGTCATGGTTTGACACTAGCCAAATGCCAGGTGCCCACAAAAGCCACTCATTCATACTTTCCTGCTACAGCTGGACAGAGGAGAGAAAAACTTAAAGGGCTCCTGAGCTGAGATAAGGACCTGTAGAAAACACTCAAAGGGCAAAATAGGCTCAATTTAGAAGTACAAAATGAGTTTATTACTAACAAAATCAGAGCAGGATAATGAGAAGCAAAAAAAGCTCTTAAAACAACTTTTCTTAAGAAACTCAGCATGTTGAACTCTTCAAAATAAGAATGATACTTGGTTGCATTAGGTAAAAATATCATATGCACTGGAGAGGACTATTTCACCAATCTCACCAAAGAAACAGCCTTTTGTAGCTTCTTCCATTAAACCACACACTGGTGCTTAACACATACATATCCTTTAACTAAATTTACAATTGTGTAAAGATCAGAGAACAATCTGATAAGAGCAATTAAATAATTGCTTGTCTGAGTTCTTTGAAGCAGCATCTATTGACCACTGCTCTAAACCAGCATCTGTTGACCACTACTGGCAGAAGAAGCAGGATAGAAATACAAATTGAGATACATCTGAGAATTCTCTGTTAGCTGTATTTCAATCAGAAAATTAAAAAAGGCTAATACACAAAATCAAGGAATTTTTCAGTATCACATGATAGGCACTTATTTTAAATTGAGGGTATAAACTAGGGGCTGGTTACAAATGAAAAGAGAAACTTACTTAAAGTATTATAAGTACCTTACAYATGACCTCAAAACAAATAAACAAGAAAAATATAATTCTGGAATTTTCTTATAATTTAAGACTTCCCTTGTATGAGAAACCATAATAATATTTTTTGTCCCTATCAACACTGGACTGATTAGACAGAACCCACATCTTTATTTTYGACATCCTCACTCATTCAGCATTATCTATCCCTCTACCCTAATATTTTCAACTCTGTTCTTTAAATTAAATTAGTTGTATATTTTGTGTAAGAGCAACATATAAATAGATCTTTGTACATTAAAAACACTTCCACACTTCTGGGATAATCCTCTGATATTTGCACTCAGCATGATTCAGCAACAGGAGACAACACCTACCCTCAATTTGCTCCCCATGTACATAATTATGCTAACACATGGTGATTTAACACTGTGAGACAAAATGATCCCAAGGGTTTTCTCTAGCTGAAGTCTCCAAGTCCCTGTAAAAGAGCAGAAGGCCCTGACTGTACAGCATGTGTTTTGATTTACAGTGTATGCTCTTCCTGATGGCCTTATAAGCAAGTCAGTCCCCATGCTAAGCTTTATCCACACAGTCACAGCTGTACTCATCGTCCCACCCAAAACCAGTTTAAAGCAGGAACCTTCCTGACTAAACTGCAATTCCCAAACATCTGTGGACACAATTTAATTAGGATATCCCAGGTTGCTCTATTTCTTTTACATGGCAGGATCCTCTTCTTTACCAGCACTGTTAGCTTAAAGCAGAGAAAACTCAGCTGCTCCAGAACCAAGCATGGAAAATAGATGAGAGCATAACATGTCAAAGACAAAGAAAAAAAAAAGAAAAATAGAAACAAAACAAAAAACACCAAACAAACAAAAATCAACCAACCAAACATCCCCMAAAACCCCAAAACAAAACAAATAAACCAAAAAAAAAACCCCAAAAACAAACCCACAGAATCCCTAATAAAGGAAAAAAAAACAAACCACAAAAAACCCCAGATGGAAACAATAGAAAGAAAGCTAGGAGTTTGCCTCCTGATTTTGAATTTTTGTTTCACATTTTCTTCTTCCTTTCAACAATGTTATGGTAGGAACTAYCTTACATATTTTTCTCTTGGGCTATTGTGCCCTTACCACAATGGGATCCTGAATAGTGCTTACTAAAAAAACACAGACATCTACAGAAATCTCTATACATCACTCTTCAGCTACTATAAACTTTTTAGAACTACTCATCCTTATAAATTYAGGAGACATCTGACAGGGAAGCCAAAGAGTCTGAGGAGGGCTTAGAATCTGTCCTGACCTTGGGTCTCAAAGACAACAATTTTGGTAAGAGACATCCAAATCTGTGTGGTCTCACTGGGACACTCGCTGGGGTATCTAATGTCAAAATGTACAAACACTATATGTACAAATAATTTCTTTTCACCATCAAAACCCTGTGAAACCTGAGCTGTAATCTGGAGACTGCTGYGCCAGACTCACCACACCAGATTTAAAAAAAAGGATAAAACCTAATCCAGCTAGAAATACAGAAAACTAAAGTCAACAGAGCACAATTACTCTGTCAAGAACTCAGGCAGGGTGTGGAAACAGGTTGTCAAAGATGTCAAAAAWGCTTTAGTCATCATACCTTTCAGGTTGCCTCTTTTCTGTCTGCTTGAATTAAAAGGTAAAACAATTGAAGGCTGAACAACAACATAAATAAGGATTAAAGCATACACTGCAAAAAAGCAAAACTCTCCCTCCAGTATGCCAGAAGTTCAGTTCAACCTTTCACTAAGACCTGAAAGAACAGTGAAGATGCTTTGGTTTTCATTCTCAGGATATACTAAAATGAACCTTGAATTATTTATTTTGGTGTCCATAACAGTGTGTTTCCTTAGCATCAGCATGAAACATTGTTTATGACTCTAAAATGCCARATTTCATAGCCTATTCAATTTTAGCCTATTTCACAGCACATCTGTGGAAGGCAAAAATGCCTCAGAAAYGGTAGTGTTTCTTTTCACAGTAATCATCCAGTATGACTTCAACKATGCTTCCAAGGAAAATTCCAGTCTATGCAAAAAACTGAGTTGCATGACTTAGATCATACCAATTGATATAGGCAAAATAAGATTTCACTCAACCCTCATCTCCTTTGTTGTTCCCCCACTTCATGTGAAACCCCCACAGAAAAAAACTCGAATTCCTCCACACCCTCACTTTCCTGGGCAAATGAGCAGGCAAATTTACAAGTTTTTTAAAATGTCGTGGCCATGAACCCATTCATTTAAGAAAAGAACTCTGAAATTTCTTTATGCTCATTTTTAAAACAAAAGTCTAATAAAAACTTATGAATTAGGTCTATGAGAYAAACCACCACTTGGAGCACATTGAGATAAAAAGGGAAAAAGCTTCTTTTCATCAAGGGTCATTCTGAGGGTCACAGTGAAGTATTACCAATAATCTGCTGCTTCAGAGAATGCCTTCAAATCTTACACCCTTTGCAAATGAAAGATAAAGACATAGACTATCTGCCTGCTGATACCGAAGATTAGAATAAATATTTTTGATTAGTCTTTTATGGGAGCATTGGAAGAATTTAGGTGATTTCATAAATTTCTTTGAGGAAACAACACCACCAAACTGGGAAATAGAAGCCAAATACAATTAAACAAATAATATTTTGATATGCTGTTATRTTAAGGGACACTAACCAAAGGCAAATTCTAAAGCCGTCCTTTTATTAATTGCCTAAGGACTAAAAAATATTAATGATACTTAAAATGACGTACACCTTTTACATTATGCAAATCTTAGACCTCAGCTTTAATCTCCTACTTAACAGTGAGAATTGTTCTTGCCTGAGGTCTCTACTACTCAMACTTCAAGAGATTAAAAATAGCTCTCCAAACCTTTTCTTTGATATAAAATAACTTAAGCCTTTATGAAATGGAAAAACGGCAGTAAGGAAATTAAAAAATAACCATGTTCCTCTGCTAAAAAATGCCCTAATTTGAGATATCAACCATTTTCTGTATAGCATTAGATTCACAAAAGGTGACCATGGAGCTCTGGTTAGACCCAGCAGTCTGTCAGGTGAGCAGAGACTCCTGTGTACATAAGCACATTTATAGAGATAACAAAATAAGAACCCTAATTCACACAAAATGGAGAGGTTTCATTTACACAACAGATGTGCCCATCTATTTCTGCTTTGTCTAAGACCCCCATCAAACCAATGGTGTGTGGGATAACACCAGCACCTTCTTCATATTTTGGCTGGCTGCCCTGAAACTGGAAGATGCTACCTTCAATTACTGTTTAAAAGTCTTGCTCAGAATTGAAGATTGAATCAGGTTATTGTCTAAGAAATATTATTTCCTTTGAAGCTGAAGGAGGCAAACCAAACAATATCACATAAATTAAGTCCAAAGAAAACAGTACAATTTTTTCAGTACCTTTGTCAAAAGTGAATTTTTATCCTTTACGACATATGTTGTGAATCAGAACAATGTACACTGAAAAATAAATTAATGTCCATCCATAACTGGTTTGAAACTGGATCAAAAAGACTGAGGAACTGATTAAAAATAGATAGGAATAATTTATTGTTTAATTCATTTTGGAATGTGCCTGAATACTGATTTTTTTTGCAAACTATGTGTGTTGTGGGRTCAGAAGATRTAAAGAGTCAAGATGTGATGGAAARTTAGGTAATATAGGCAGAGTAGTTCTGGAAATTATGATCACTTGTGGGATTTCACACCACAGAAATAACACCTCAAGAGATTAAAACACCCAATGAAGAAACAATTCTGACCTTGTTGAAGGAGAGAGCAAGTTCAGCAGACAGAGAATGTCATTGAATTAAGYACAGCACTGCAAGAAAAGTAGCTTGAATTTCCCTACACATAAGAACTGCAGGCATCTATTATAAGATGGTCTGTAGTCAAGCACAAGCAGCTGCCACYCCTGGTTCTGACTGGTCTCAAAATCACAGCTATAGGTACCTCTCTGTTTAGGCTCTCCTTGGAGACTTAACTCTATAATCCCTTTTTCCATCAGGTGAGTATCTTCCAGGTTCTATCCTCTAAACAGTCCAGACATCTTGTATTTCAATCATAATACTGGAATGGTCCAAACTAAATCACTCGCTCTTGTAAAGAACTCTCCTCATCTTACCAATTCATTTTACAGAATGGTTTCAGAAGCAATTGTACAGCTACAAATGAGCAGGAGGTTAATGAGAGTAGGACTTCTTAGACACATCATACAGACTGTGTTTGTGYCACAACTCAAGATCTCAGYCTCTAAACCACACAGGTATCTTCTTTCCTTAGACCTCAGTGGGACAGATGACCTCCATCAAATAGATGAGTAAGAATGCTCCAGCTTGGAGAGGAACGTGGCCTGCTCCAGCAGGAAAGCTCCAAGAGACTAGACTATAAAGTGTGTCAGGAACAGCAAAGATTGAGAGGGAAAAAAAGAACACAGTAGTAAAAGAGACAGTTAAGAGAAGGAAGCTGAAAAGGTAAGCTTTAGAAGGAATGGAGAAAAGCCCAGTGTTTTATCATGCAGAGTTGGCTGACACTAAATTGAACCCATCCATAAGGATACGGTGTAGAAAGAGCAAAGATGTTCATAAAATGCTTTTATTTCTATTATGTCTGTGGAATCACTTTTGAATTTTCCTCATTTAAAAAGTTACAAGCTCATGAAAACCCATACTGAGGAGAAGTTGTTAAGTAAGGGCTACTGAGTGAATTTAAAAGATTTTGCCCTTCAGATACTTCACTGCAGAAATAGATCTAGGTAAATCCTAGAACCACCTTTTCAGCCAAGCCGGGTGTCATCACGTATTTCAGGAATAAACACAGTGACATTTGCGAAGCAATACTTATGATTTCTTGGTGGACTCAGAGTATTAGGAGTAATTCTTGTTCTTACAGATTCCATCATGAGAGTAGACCTTAAACCTTCCGTGAAGTAGTGCTAGGATTCTCTAGAGCACATTTACTGTGATTCAGTGCAGTAAATATAACTACAATTAAACTAACTTGTCATAAGAAAAAATAAAGTACAATTTTTATGTAAGATCTTTGATTTGGTTAATATTAAAAACCTGCATATTCCACTGTGAGTTTCCAATTCATTTTTCCACTAGGCATTTTTATTGAGTTCACTTTTACAAATATTTTGTCTCAAACAAAACCCCAAGAGGGGATAAGTTTCATTTGCATTTTGTTCAATTTTTTCCATTGCCATGAMAGGCAACTCACTACTTGGCTCTGATAACTGTTCAAAGAATGGCATTGAAATTTTGAGTTACATTTGGAGCCTGTTTATGATAATTCAGAAACCATTTAGCCTTACATATGGTATCAATAAACATGGAAAAAATGCCATGCAGGTAGGCTTCATTAAATAAAGACTGAAAGACTTATTGAAATGAAGTATTCAGCAAAATCTGACTATTTTTGCAAAATATTTTTTTAAAAATTATTGCCATGGCTGGCCTATTTTTCCACATTTATGTCCTATATGTCATGAAGGTTATTATTTCATTTTGACATATTTATTTTTTCCTATGACAGATCTGTATTCAAGAGACAGATTAAATGAGTATGCATGTGTTTGACTTATAAATATTTTAAACATTTCTTYACTGATCATGGACATATATATTCTCTACAAAGAAAGAAAAGGATCAGTCAGGTCGCAGTAAAACCCCTATTCTTTGATCTTCAAATAACAAGGGAACAAAAAATTTTGCACTGCCACAGTTTATGCTTCTACAGTTTATGAGAGGAGACAAATACTCACATCACCAAAATAAACTTACACTCAATTTTGCTGAAAATCTTCTCTAAAAAGTGATAGATATAAAAACTAAAGATGACAAAAATAATCACARGAGTTTCCCCAATAGAATCAGACTTATGATTTTCATAATCCTAAGGGAATTTAAACTGCAGATTTGCTGCTAAGTTAGCAGTAGACAAAAAAAAGATGGTGAGAATATTTCCAGTGGAGAACCAACACATTTTACGAGAATCAAAGATGACAAGCTCACAAGTTGCAAAGAAGCATAACTTGTACTGTGAATATTATTCATCAGGTTGAAGCCTTTTTCAAAATATGCCAGGGGATAGTACAAGGTTGGCAGCTACTCTCTGGGAAGTTTTTATTTTGTCAAGAATTTCACAGATGTGATTATGCTGTGTAATTTTAATGTATTTTACCAGAGTCCTTCAGGCATGGTTAACACTCTCCCGAAAAATATATCAACAAAATTGGTGAAGTACTTCAACATACTCARTGTCACTTACATTAGGCTGGCTGAATAATTGCAGGAAAATTAAAACTTCCTACTGAGTTATTTGGCACTATTGCCTTATTTGTTATTTGGTGCTACAAGGTTATTAATGCAAGTCCTCACTATAACAGATGACCATATATTATGTATTTATCCAGAAAGGTACACAAGATAAAACACTCTCTGCCCATCACAGTTGACAAGTGAGAACTCAACTTCCATACATTATTCCACAAACAAACAAATTTAAAACATAAGTACCAAAATTTATATGTTAAAAAAAATGGAGTGCCAGGAAAGAATAGAAAAAATATTTGTTCTGTGTTTGCACTGGAAGGTAATTGATCAGGCACAGCAAGTTCAGTAATTCAAAGAAAATAACTAAACCAGAAAATCTCTTCAGTTTATTCTAAGTTAACGTGAAGGAAAAATCATCAAAGCTATCTCTTTAAGGGCTGCACTGGGCTGGTGTGGCAAGGTTTGATAAAGGGGGGAGCTACAGAAGTGGTTTCTCTGTGAAGCTGCCAGAAGCTTCTGGCAGCTCCCACTGTGTCTGACAGACCCAATGCCAGCTGGCTCCAGGATGGACCTGATGCCAGCCAAGGCCAAAGCCATCAGTGACAGTCTTTGGGATAATGATTTAAGAATGGGGTGAGAATATGTGAGAGAAATATCCCTGCAGACACTCAGATCACTAAAGAAGGAATGGGAGAAAGTGCTCTAGGTGGCAGAGCAGATTCCCCTGCAGTCCATGGGGTAGATCATGGYGAGAGAGCTGTGTCCCTGATATCCTTGAAGGTCCATGCTGGTGCAGAGATCCACCTGCAGCCAGTGGAGGAGCTCTGTATCAGAGCAGGTGGAATGCCCAGAGGAGGCTGTGACACTGTGGAAAACCAGGGCTGGAACAGGCTCTTGGCAGGACTTGTGGATCTGTGGAGACACAAGCGCATGCCAAGGCAGGTTTGCTGGCAGGATTTGTGATTCCACAGAGGCACCTGTTTCTAAAGTATTACATCCCATGGAAGAGACCTTCCCTGGAGCAGTTCCTGAAGAACTGCAGCTCATGGGAAAGATTCATGATGTGTGAAGGACTGCCTCCCATGAGACAGACCTCAGGCTGGAACCTGGAAAGACYGAGGAATGCAGTGGCAGTGGTAAGACAGACAAGTCAATGGCTTGTCCAGAGAAGCTGTCACCAGTGGAAATATACAAGGCCAGGGTGGAACTTGAGCAACCTGATCTAGTGAAAGATATCCCTGCTCATGGCAGAGGGTTGGGCTAAATAATCGAAGAAGGTCCCTTCCACACCAAAGCATTCTGTGATTCCATGCTTCCGAGCCCTTCTCCTAAAGGAGAAAGGAGCAAGAGAGACAAGGTGTGATGCACTGATTGCAACTTCCCTATCCCCTTTCATCACTGCAAGAAGAAGGTAACAGAAATCAGGAAAAGAGTTAAACACGGGAAGAAGGGAAGGCTAGAGTGAAGGTGGTTCTAAGACTTCTCATTATCCTACTCTGCTTTAATTCACAATATTTTTTCCCAAGTTGAGTCTGTTTTGCCTGTGATGGTTGTTGGTGAGTGATTTCTCCCTGCCTTTATGTCAACCCACGAGCCTATTTTGTTGTTCTATTTTCTATTCCAGCTGAGGAGGGAAGTGATAGAGTGGCTTTGGTGGGTCAGTCTAGCAAAAATACTTAATAAGACACACCAAACAAGCACTTTTCCTGAGAGATGTTAGAGGGCAAATGAAGCTTTCTTCACCAGTATCCCATCTCTGTCTGTGGCCAAAAGAAAAAAAAAATGCTCAGGATCTGTAGCAYATTTAAAAATAAAATGCATTTTTCCCTATTGTCTGCAGCAGACCAGCAAAAACATTGAACCATGAGATTATTTAAATTAAATACAAATATGTTACACAGGCACAATGATTGACATTTTCTTTAGYTATGTCTAAGGAATATTTATAAATTCATCAGTTGCAGCTGCACATCTAATGCTCATATGTCTAATTTCAGGACTGCACCTATCCTGTCATATAGACATTTTGATTCATTCTTTTTGTTCCATCATGAGATAATTGCTCTTTTTTTTCCTCCACAACTCTTCAAAAAACAATTTCCACAGCCTCATTATGTTTTTAAAAAAGTTTCTATAATTACACAAGAAATAATATCGCATGTCTCTTTTCTTGATTTTCATTACTTGAGTGATAACAGAAAGAAAAAAAAAATTGATCACAAATTCCTGCAACTGTATGGAAGGAGGAATTTATAACTATAATTCTATTAGGTTTTACATTTGCAATAATTACACATTTCTTAAAGTGCGAAAATCAGCTCATAGTAACCTGAATTACAATAATACATAAAAACAAAGGAGCTCTACATAAATTTCTTCAAGACAAATTGCTGTGCTCTCAAATCAGGTCTTTTTAAATATTACATCCTAGGCCCAGTCTCTTGAAGTATTTATTATATTCCAAAAGCTCAATATAGGTGAAACCATTATCTCATCAAAGTCAAAAGGTATTTTGATATTTGTTTCAATATGGCTTCAACGTATCATAAGATCAAAAGATACAAACACACAGAGGAAAAAAAAAGCAGAAACATACAAAAAAACAGTGTTCTTTCTGAATTTCCTTTAAAAAGCAATTCATGGTCTCTCCTTTCATAAACTGCCTTACAGTTAGACCAATACCTCATTGCAGTAGGAAGAGTCAGATGAAAGATGATGCATCACCAAATCCCAAACATTCAGTTGAGGCTTACAGATTTGTGGATGTGCTTCAAAGAACCCTTTTTCTTGACCCATGTATGTATTTCAATTCTTGAACAACTTAAGTCCTCTGCTGTTTCGGTGGTGTGTTTATATAACACAGGACAGTTTATCCAAATAGCCATTCCTGCTCTAAAAGTTAAAACCACCCATCTGGCACATAACTTGATGCCAACTGTTAAGCACTGAACTGACAGAGGACCATGAAAAAATGCTAATTCTCTTCATGTTTTGCATGAGAACAGTAGAATGAATATGGAGGCTATTATATGAAAATGATTGAGGCATGCCTCATTAACAGCATCTCCTACTCTTACCTCCAGTCAATGATTCAAATGATGTCCAGCCAACATTTTCAGTAAAYGTGTAAGGAATTTGGCAGGTAGTTCAGCTTTCCAGCTCATTTTACAAATACTTCCACAAAATCCAAGTCAAATAATCATCTCCTTCCAAGACTGTTCTCTAAAGTGATATTGGAATGCTGGTAAAAAGGAGGTACTGAAACTTGCTTATGCTTTAGTAGTGGTAAGCTAGACTAAGTGCAAAGGGAGCAATAGTAATCTGAATCTCTAGAATTGCATCTTATGATGTTAACAAGGAGACATTTCAGAGGCCTTTCAGATAGTTTCATGGATTAAATCTATAAATATGTCTGTGGGAGTCAGTGCTCTGATGGCATCACYAGCCCTGACTGCTGTTTCCCCACTCCTCTGTGTTAGTCCACAGCCTAGGACCCCACAGCAGCTCCTGTCACAATGATTCTGCAGCAGGGCTGGTGTCCAGCTCCACAGAGACCTGCCTGGATTTTTCCCAGGGAGTGCCCAATGCCCAGCACTGGGGCTGCCCATGCCTGGAAAGGGTGAGCATAGGCCCTGGCCCCTGACACTCCCAGCCCCCAGGAAACACTAACATTTGAATAGCATATTCTTTAATCAGTTATTTGTTTTACTGAATGGATTAAGATAATTAAGCATCATATTCAAACCATTAACTTGTTATTATAAACTGCCCTTAATAATCATACATTCAGTTGAGTACTTTTTCTGGTCAGCCCTGCMAAAGGATGGTTTAGTGGTGATAAARTGCTTGAGATGGCCAGGTTAAAACAACCCCTCAAGAAGGTACAATAAGACTAAATATTCAATAACCTTTTGTAACACAGCAGATCCTGGAGGCATAGAGGCCCTGTTAGAAAAAAAAACAGAGGTCTAAGACCAAAAGAAATGAAGCATCCCGGTAGGCCCTGAGGAGGATGTTTACAGGTGCAGAATATTCATTGCTGCTCTTTCTCCCTCCCCTTGTCCACTAGAAAACCACAAATATTCAATATTTAGTGTAATTTACAATCCAATGTGGTTTTTTTTTTTATTTTAGTCTCAATGCAAAAAAAAAAAATTGGTAAATAATTTTCAAAACCACAATAATTCATGTCAAAAGCTATGAGAATTTTTCCAGATATAAATCAGCAAATAGGCTGCCTGCTGTGTTTCTATCTTACAAGTATGCTGGGGTAGTCCTTGATGCAAACATTAAGACCCAGTCTCAAAATTCCCTATTCTAGTATGCACTGTCCTAGTCTTTCTTTCAAAAAAAGAAAAAACAAAACCCCTCAGCTGACCAAGAGGCCATCTATCCTAGCAATTCTATTTTCAATACTGGCAACAAACAGCAGATGGGAGAAATACAATGGGGCAAGCATACGACACTTCCCTTTCACTCTTCAAATTCCTGGGTTTTTTTCATCTGAGGGATTTCCAAAACTGGATAAGGATTGTGTGAATATCTACTGGTAAGACAARATTCTGTCTGGATCATGGCACTACTTTTCAGCTTTGGTGCTGCAAAAGATAGTCATTACAACTGATAATAAAAACTGAAAAAAAACCTGGAAATAAAGCTCAAAGAAAGGGGATAGCTGTTTTTAAAGGGTACTCCAGCTCATTAAAATTTGATAATAATTTAAAAAAACCCTCTCAGAATAAATGTAATCATTTCAGAGGGTACCAAGGAATTCCACTGCAGAGGATAAGACTAAAAATGTCTGCCCCTGATGCATCAAGAACTGGGTGAGATACAGCAGTCTTTGTATAGGAACGCAAGAAAAAATATACTGCTACAAACCTCATTGCTCAGGYCTTCTCAGTGCAGTCAAAGCTCAGCTCTGTGGAGATTTATTCACATGTACTTTTTTCAAAGGTTCACATCCCTTTCTAACACCCCAATTTCTGTTTCAGTTTCAATAACTACAGTTTGTGGCTCTGCTATCATACAACTGTGGGTGAGAAAACAGCACCATTTTCAAAAATAATAACTTTCTTCCAGATCAAAATCTATGTTTCTCTCTCTACCCAATTTTAGGATGGCACAAGGTCAATAATTCCAAAGCAAAAGATTCCRTTAAGTTTCCATACTTTTTCTTAATGTAATTCAAGAGATGACATACTATTAAACATGTATTTTCAAAACTCCCAAGTGGAGACCAGAAATATTACTAAAACTGTCTGGAGCAGGGCTTTGTGTATCTGCACATGTCAATTGCTGAAAATCCCAATTTCTACTCAGAGTTTATGAAAGCCATTGAAATTCCACAATGCCACTGACTCCTGCCAGCACAAATTGAGTCTCAACATCATTCCACAATTTATGTGACTAAATGAATAACTTTTATTTTTCATAATCAAATAGAGATGACAGCATAAAAACTAGGGTTTTTAAGTTGTCAAATATCTACTGAGAAAACTAAAGATTTTTAAAAAATGACAAAMCATTATACAAAATTTTCTAAGTGTTAATTTTTGATTGTATATTATATGCAAACTTCTCTTCATGATGGATTTTCCAGAGAAATAATTTATAAGTTAAATACAAGTAAGATGATTTTTTTTTCCATAACCAAAGCTGGGAAAAGCTGCTACGATATTATTCATATTCCAATGCAGTCTTAAACAAATAAATTGCTACTCTGCCTCTATAATATCTCTCTCAGTGTCAGTGGCAGCTGGAAGATCAGCAGGTTTTCATCTATTATCATTACTTACTGGGCTTGATGATGATTACTGTGCCAGTTGAGTCTGGGATCAAGTAATTAGTACTTGCAACTGAGAATGCGAGCCTTATCACAGCTTCTGCCTCTCTCATGGTAAATGTAAGGATGAAAACATATTCTGTATGACTGCATTTTGTGTGAAGCTTATATTTTAATGGAGAACCATGACATGATTCCTGAAATGTTAGTGAGATATTTTTTAAAAAGTCTTCTTAGTAGAATTAATACTTCCATAACCTGCAAAAAAAACCACCTTATGCTGAATGGCCCAAAACCTGCGTAGAAGAAAGGTTTGTCTTGGATTATGTCTTCCTCTGAGATTTTAAAACATTAGTCCTTTACACTGACCTAGCATACTATGGTCTCCACAACATCAGCATCCTCCTCATGTCACAGCCACCTGCAGAACACTTGAAGCATTTGCCAAGACCCCACCAGTGCTACTTTGGCCCTGCTCCACTGAGGGGGTGCCCTCCATGTCCTGCTGAGTGTCTGCCTTGGAAATGCCCATGGAGAGGAGACCCAGARGGAGAACTACACTAAATGTGTTACACAAAGTTTGCCAACTACCCTCGCCCCTTATGTTTCTAGGAATGCTCATGGATGTCTATGAATGATGTCAGAAGGAACCCAAACTTCAAGTGTTCCATGCTATTCTAATAAAATAATGCTGCTATTCACACAATAAGACCACAGTGCTATAAAACATGAGAAAAATACTATGAGCAAGTTTGAAATAAATTCAAGCTATAGCTCAAAAAATCCTTTATACAAGAGATGTACAAGATCACAATACTTCTCTGAAAATCTCCATAAGAGAAGAAGTACATTTCTTCTGGGAAAATAACATAATATGTAACGAAGAAATACAGACACAAATATGGATATTGAAAAYACCTTAAAACAAAAACTGTTAAAGAAAACATTCCTTAGAAGAAGAAAACACTGATTTAAAACTGAAGAAAAAAAAAAACATGTTTCTGTGGAATTTACAAGGAATAAACTTTTCCAGTATAGCTAAAACTTGAGAATTTTATTCCATGTTATTAAGATTAAAGCGAGTTTGTATTATAATATATTACTATTTTTAGAATCCTTTCACTAAACTTGTAGCACTCTATCAGTAAGCAAAGATTTCTTGAAATTAAGTACGATAAATTTCAGCTAACTGTAAAATACCAATAATTTCAACTTTGATTCTGGGCACAGGCTTAAGGAACATTTTAATAACTAGCATAAAACAATTATTGTTTGGTTTATACAGCATAATCCATTACTAAGCAATATTTATCACATCTACATTGAACAACTTTATTTCCTACATAGAAAAATTACTGAACTGTGGCCACTCCAATTTCATAAATTGGAACACAGCCAGTGTGCCACAGTTCTGAGAGTTACATTGTGGAAAGTGATAATCACTRAATACTAAAGCTTCTGGTAAAAAAAAATTCTATTAAAAACACTTAATCCACTGGACTATAAAATTTTGATATGGCTGTCAAAACATTTATGCCAACATTTTTGGCTCCAAATTTTCAGGAAAAAGGCGGGAAAGAAGAAGAAAAAAAYTTTATAAAAATATTTAAAATATTTTCATTTGGAAATAATAACTTTTTATTTGAGTCAGATATGACTGAGAACTTTTTCTTGTGACAGAACCATCTTAATAAAATGTCTATAAATAAAATATGTAAAAATTTGCYTTGGATTAGAAAATGGCTAAAAGACAAAACTTTGCTTTCCTTTCCAAATTATGAAAATGAGGATCTGGATAACGACAGGAAGCTGGAGCCTGCATCTTAAGTGCATTCCTGCAATTGATAAAGGAAAAAAAAATATTGAATCTTGGAATGGACAATGATTTATCCAAGAGGCAATGCAGGGAAATAATATCTTTGTGATCATCCTAGCATGAATACTAATCTACTTTTTCTAAGATGGTAGTAGTTTTATACAGCATTAGAGAACATAAAACCACGGGGCAAACAAAAGTTTATTCCTCAAAAAACTTAAAAAGAGATGGAAGAGGCCTGAGCCTGACACTCTCCAAATGAGCTATTAGCTGCTATTAGGGCTCTCCTGAAAAACATGGAAGACTGATTCTGGCACCACATCAAACGTCACAGAGATGTAATTCTGCCTCTCAAATACTGTGCTGTTTTTTTCATGAAGACACTTGAATGTCATCAGATCTGAAAKAGATTTCCAAACCCCCAAATATTTTGCAAAATGGCATGCCTCTTTTTTTGGCTATTACTACTGATTGCGTGCTTTCCACTGACATTTTTGACAGAATTAACAGTTTTGAGAAACATTTCTGTTGTGTAAAATGAGCATTTCCAAGGGAAAATTACTTCACCAGATATAATTAATTTGTTTTAACGTATTCTCATACATTTTGCTTTTTACAAGAAAGCACAAGATTCTGTTGTTAGAAGCAGAAGCAATTTCATTTAGAAACAAAGAATGATGTATTTCAATTTCTGCACAATCCCTACTAAACTAAGAATATTTACCTTGACAAAACTGCTTTATAAAGATATGCACATTGTAATTTAACTGCCTTGGATCAAGTGAAGCTAATGACAGTGCCATCCTTATTATGGTCCCRTTCTATCCTAATCTGTTTCTAAGTAGTGATGAATTTATTAATCTCGTCCAAACAGTTCTCACTTCCAACGCATGACCATTTCTTAGCATCAAATATGAAGGAAGCCAAATTTCCATGCTTAAACCAAAGCTGTTGAAGTATCACACAATAGCATATTTGCAGGTGCAAATTTAACACAGAATCTCATTTGCCACAGTTTTCTCAGAAATACTCCTTAGTATTAATCAAGAGATGCAAAAGTTGGATCATTCTCTAGCTCATTTTTTTAAATTCCTTGGCACAGCAGTATTACCAAATCTTTTGAATTTGAATACGTTTGTGTCGTTGTCAAGGTGGTCACGACACGAGGCAGAGACTACAAGCAGTCTCCCATTATTGCTAGTTGGTGGCTCACCTAATTCCAGGTGTCTTGATAGGAGGAAATCAGGTCCAGACCTCCCTGTGGCTTTCACTGGCCACTCTCAGCTACACCAATGCTGCCTCCCCCACTACATCCCAGTGGTCACTGTGGTAGTCGAGAYGGTCAAAACACACAAACTACTTCCTTAAAAGCTTCTAGGGGCTCCAAGTATCAGGACTTCATTATCTACAAATCTTTCATATCAATCAGAGGGCTTCACACACTAACACCTTGCTATTTAACAGTCTCTATCCTATTTCCCAAAGGCAGCTCCAAGCAGCTCTCAGGGTCTGCCCATTTATGCCAGCAGCCAGTTCTCCTTCTTCTCTCTTCCTTCACACRGCACCAGCTCACTCCAGTCTGGCCCTGTCCCTGTCAGTCCCTGGTATAAAGTCTTACCTTATCTGTCCCTTGCACCACCTCCTGTCCCTGGGTCTTCACAGCACAGCAGCAGACCCCAACTGAGCTGCAACTGCAACCAAAGCCCTCCCAACCAGCTCACTCTTTATTATACCCATAGCTGGGAGAGCAAGGCTGTTCCCACTCTAGGATAATTAACACAGCTGCAATACATCAGAGGCAAGATTACCTTCAGTACCAACTCTTTGTTTCCCCACACTCTTTACCTATCCTACTACACGTTTGTATAGATATATCGAGGTCATGTCAGTTTTAATCACTACAGTTTCTGGTTACTATTAGAATMCCTACTATAGCTGTCTTTTGCTGTTATTAGTCTTTCAAGATAAAAGCAATTTACACTTCATTATTCTTAGACTCTTTAGGGCATACTTGGCAAATGTAGCATTCTGTATGAAYGTTTTATATGCGTCATATAAAAATTGAAGGAAAATATCTGATTTCACAACATGYTGTTGAATACAGGATACAAGTGTTTGACAGCAGGGTGTTTACTTACAGRTTATGAGTTCAAATTCAACATGAAGCTTAAAAGACAAAGGTATCACCAGGTACTAAACCATCTATGACTTGAATGAAAGTCACAGATTTTAGAGTCAGTCATGAATATTATGATTTTAAGGTCTGGGTCCAGGTTCAGTTTTTGTCATAAAGCTTTACAGAGTAATTTCTTTGTAAAACCTATGAATTGTATGAGGTAAAACATTTCTTTTTTTAAATGCATCCTTCTTTGTTTACACTTCATCTGATGAAGAATCTACTCTACTGTAGTATCCACTTCACCATCAAGAATGTGTCAGTGCCCACTTAGGTTACAGAATATTACAAAACATAATAAAAATCAAAGAAGACCAAAGCCTTTCAGTGTAGATGGCAATGTAAAGGAATGTCCTTTTCCAACACAGATGGAATACTGCGCAAAGGACAAAAAAAAAAAAAAGCCACAACCAAACTGGTACTGTTTTTGAGTAAAATATAAAGTGAAAAAAAATTTTTAAAAGGGTCTGCAACAAAATAAATTGCACAGAACCAGATTCATGGGCTTTATACACTTCATTTAGACCTACCCCTTCCCATCAGATCTTATATAAATATATATATTTATTTTTCTTTATTGTACTTTGGTTTTGGTGGTTTTTCTTGTTACAGACACAGCATTGCATTTTTTATTAGAAAAATACATTTCATGTTCTATAGCTGAATACCAGCCTATTAATCAACAATGTAGAATGTTTTCTTTTAACYGCAAAATAGAGCACAAACTGCTTGAAGTGTTTTACTTTAATGCTTTATAAATAGTGGCTAATATCTCAGCTATATAAAATGAGTTATTGATATTTCAGTGCRTTCCTATTTGGAGTGCAGAAAGCTTAATTTTTTTCCATTTGTATATAATTAGGCTCTAAATTTCAATTATTTTYTCTACAAAGAAGGTAGAAAGTAGAGATACAAACATAAACTTTTTCCGYATCCATGTCATTTAATCACCACCATTTCACAGCCTAAAGTACAAAGCCTTTCTCAGTCAATGAATGAGGTTCTTGTATTATGGAATATAGGAACATGATTGAAGAGCATTAACTTTTTAAATCTTTTGAAAATATTAGTGGAAAACAAAGTATGTGAGCTTTAAAGACTAGGTAAGACTAGTGAGTGGAATACTTAAAATATCTTTCAGAATAAAAAAAACCCCAAATTTAAAAAATGCTCTTACTCAGTAAATTTGATGTACAAGCCTATCCATGAGGCTTGTTTGTCTTCCTGAATAAAGTTGTAAAAGTCCTTCCCTAAGYTTTCAAAATTTTGGAAGTGCTTAATTTCAGCACAGGCAGAAGAGAGTAAAAAAGATTCCACACTGCTTTGTACCTTATGGTTTTGGTTTGAAGTGTTGCTTCACTTGCTAATAAATTAACACTATACAAACCAGTGGGTAGTAAAAGGGCTGCATTTGTATACTTTGAAAGTATACATATTTAATCTCCACAGTATTCTGATTACTAATATATCGAAAACAAAATCTTGATTTAAAGCTCCAGCCTCTGGCTGTGCCTTCAGAAACAGCAATTAGAATCTCCCTGTTCATTGAAAAATTTCAAATACAATTTAGAAGGAAAACAGAGAAAATGTAGAAGTGCCGTTCAAAACTTTAAAAAAAATTCTTGTTCAGATAGCATACTTCAACATATTTAAACTTTGGGGAGGAATTAATCTATATCTTTTAAAATTTCCTAGTTTCSTATGTGATTTCTTTTTCTTTCTATTGTCACAGGGAATCAAGAGAAATTCACATGGGTTTTATTTTTATCAATGCGTTTTAGACTTAACTGTATTSCAAATGTTACCAGTTATGCTCTCTATCCAGATGGTGTGTTTCCCTGTTCTATATTCATATTATCACAGACAACAGACAAACATCCCTACTCACCCTGCCCTTACCCTTACTATACACTGCTAGTGCATCTGAATGAAAATATTTCAAAAAAACATATTTTCGACATGCCAAGTAATTCTTTAAAAAAAAAAACTTCTCAGATTAGTAATTTATCCCAAAAATTGTATTTAAAAAAAAATAAAAAGATCTCATCTGAAAAGGTACTAGAACCCATACATCAAAATCAGTTCTCATACATTTGGAAGAAAAAAAAAAAACACCTCTTTGCTGAAAATAGATATGCTAGTCTTCATCTGAAAGAATTTTTCAGGAAGTCATGTGTGCCTGTAAAGTGGTGCTTATAATAAAAGTGCCTCTCAGCTACAGTGGTATTGTGTACCTAAGCACATCTTCTACTTTGTTTGATTTGCAGCCAATATTCTGATATAAACCCAATCATCCTTCTATGTTTTTSTTCTACTGAACTGTTTGTTTGTTTTGCTGACTGTAGAGCTGTGCACATGACAGGGCTGATAAGGAATCCAAATTTATGCCAGCCTGTGCCTGTGCCTACATCCTGTTTAGCTCTATGGAAGCTGACACAGCTGCAAGAAAGATACTACATAGTTCATTATGTCTTAAAAGAGCTTGTCTGACTAGATCAGTTCATCCTGGCAGTGCTTCTGAAAAACACCTTTATGGATAAGGACTTCACAGTCAAGTCCTTGTGAATGTTCTCATCTCAGGAACCTTAATGAAGCATCACAATTACAGCAGTTTGGATGTTTCTGTTCTATCATTTCATTTTTCCRTACTTGATGGCTGGCTACTTGAACAACCACGGTGCATTTAAAATTCATAAATGGATGTTAACATAATACTAGCAATGAAGGGTTTTTTGCATGACTTTGAAGACAGAAGACAGGAGATGAAAGCTTTGCAGGTACAAGATGTGTTATTAAATCCTAAAGTGCACTTTTTGGTGAATTTTCCTTGCCATCACCTCACAAATACTCTCTAAGTTTAAACACACACATAGTTTTGCATTCCCACCTTCCTTTATCAGGTATCAGAAACTGAACAAGCCTGACACTTTTACACTAATGGAAGGAATACATCATTGTATACTGTCTAATTAAAATTGACTTCTGTTGAACATCAGTTACCTGTTGACTTTGCTTTGCTATTGTTGTTTCTGTTTGTCTTCATTACCAATTCTTTTAACTTTRAATTCCCCCAAAGGCTTGATCAGGAATGTGCATTTTAATGGGGAAAATGACTACCTTTTTGCCTAGCAATATTTAGAAATGGCAGTTATAGAAAGTTCCTGTTACATTTTTTGCCAAGTCTTGAAGCCAAGTCTTTGAAACAAAACTCATACTGCCTAACTTCAGCAATATTGTTTTGTGACCTCTCTAGCAAGCCATTTCTTATTAAATTCACAGTAAGGCTAACATTTTTTTGCTTTAGACAGAGGGACACTAATTTGTTTTCAAAAACTCCAAATCTCTAGAGWTTTTAGACTAAYTTCAGGCTGCCTGACACACAGTCTRTGTGCTGCCTGATCTTTTCCATCTGCTGCCAAATCCATTGTTCAACTACACTTACACTTCTCAGCAGTGCTCTTCATTAGGACACATTGCAGAGGATGAGAAACCTTATTCTTTGCATTACCACTATCATATCCAGCCTTAGATTCTTTACAATCACACAGTACCTGCAGATACACCTATAATCCACTRATGCTATAATTTTATTTTCTTTTTATAGCATCATTTTATCCGATGGAGAACATTTTCTTCCAATTATGAAATTTTTTAGCACGTCTTAATGTATGTGTTGCTTTCTGCTCTCTTCTAAACATCTCCATGCTTTTTATTTGGATGTCCTGGTATTTTACCATTTCTTGAGCTTGTTTTCAGTCATAGTTTGAAAGTCAAGTTTTAAAACACATCATATCTTGTAATATCTTTCTTGWACAGGAACTTGATCTCAGGGAGGAGAAATGGATGGATTCTCCATGGAGATGCAGAAGATGCATTGCCTGCAATRGTTCAAGTTCAGCTGGACCCAAAGAGACACYGTMASGATAGGRTTTCTAACATTSTATGCTCACTCTTGAAACCTCTATATGACCTAAATGGGTCTAAATTTCAAATAAATTCCTAGTACACAGAAATGTTAGTATGAGAATGTTCTCAGTGAGGGATCTCTGGCCATTGAACGCAGTTCAGGTAAAGAACACCACTTGGCCTTAAGAACAACCTGTAAGGGATACCAAGCCACCRGAGAYTGAGAGCCTCAAAGAACTAAATGGACAAAGGTAATGTCCTGCATATACCACACAGCTACCAGACTCAAAAAGCCCTGCAGACTATGTAGCTTCCAAATAATCCCTGACACTTTTGAGTTTGACAGTGCTCTRGAGAAGGAAACCAGTAAATAAAATGCRCAAAAGACTAATCTCTGCTTTTCAGGCTGGCAACACAGCAGTTTTTATTCACTTGCCAGAATTACTCAAAATGGAACAGTAGCATCTAAAGTGCCTGTTGGGAAGAGATCCCAGCATATGCTATTGACTCAAGGCACTCCTGAGAATTGTCTGGGAAATTGCTAGGTTGGAGCCCATCAAAGCTACAACAGAGAGTATGCTGGTAATAAAAATGCATGGACGGCTGCTTAGCAGTGCTTGAGCACTTGCCACTGCCCASTCCCATTCTCTCACAAACACACAAGCCAGGTGACCAGTGCTGATGCACTGAAATTGTTGTACTGCAAACAGCAGCACCAGAACTGTCACTGCTTTTCTAACAGACTGCATGCTCCTTGTGCACCTGCTGTGATGCATGGGCTTGCACAARGCTCTGAAGAGCTCAGCTGCAGTAGCAAAGTCAGACTGAAGAGTCTTTAGAAAAGTATTTATTGGCATAAATTTCATAAATTTCTTAAATATAGAAGCAGTAGCTCGGGACCCAGTTTTCACATATCAAGACAAGTGTGACTTTTGAGACGAGGACCTAAATTACACAGACCTAGCATAGAAACTTTAACTGTACAGAAACGAGAACTGATAAAACCAAGGTTGCCATGAAACATCCTAGATAGAACGTTACCCAGAAAATTGCTGAAGTTGGATTTGAAGCTGATCTCAGTCTATAATTAAAAAAAAAAACAAAAACAACTACCCAAGAGAGCAGACAGGGAACAAGCCTTTATAGTGCTATAATTTACCTTCAAGAGTTTACTATTATGAGATTAACCAAGGATAAGGAGGTTCCTCAGGCAAAARGGCTCATAGCATATTATGTAAAGACGTCAGCTAATTTTATCTTAAACATCTCAATGAACTTCATTTAAGAGTGAAGTTCTATCAAGCTTTCTCCTGTAGCAGACACTTCCAAGAACAAACACAGGATCACAGCATTTACTGCAGAAGTGTGAGCACAGGAGGTATTAGARGCCCAAAAGATTGTAGCACAAATTGCAAATGCAAAATTACAGTCTCTTGGAATTTCATGCCCATTAAAGAGACCATATATCATATGAAAATCATATATCCAACACAGGTGAACTATACAATACACAGTCTGAACACAAAGGACCTAACAAGGAAAATCATCAGGAGRGTTTCCTAAGCTAGACAAATCTTTTGGAAGCATTTAGCACTCCCTGCTGAACAGAAACAGAACTTAGGCAATTAGATCAGGCTAGACACACAGTTTTAGATAGCTACAAGGTGGAAAAATGTACCATGTTCTTTATATGGCCTTAATTTGCTGATACAGCAGTATCCCAAGCCAGAAATTACTTCCACCCAAAAGGACATACAAAGCTGCATAARGGAGGGAAAATTTGATAAAGGAGTTCAAACTTAGAGAAAAATTCCCAAATAAACACAGTAAAAACTATGCTGATATGCTCAATGATATTGAGGAGATAGCTACTATTAAACATAGACAGTTTAAGGATATCAAGAACATCTCCTGTTCATTGAAAAGAATGTGACTACTCTGAGCTTTTTTAGTCCTTCATTCTTTCAGGAGGGAAGGATAAAGGCACTTGGGATGACTGTGACCTAATATTCCCACATAATTATTAGGTCACAGATTGCTTCAGATGTGTAGTTGAGTGTACCATGATTCCAGGAACSGGCAAAAACACACACCTACTTTCTAGTTTCTTCTCCAAGTGYTGTCTGAAAGCTAGTTTGGCCCAGGTTTCTCTTTCCCAGAATTATRTCACTCATTATCTCAGAACCTTACCTTACTATTTTAGGTCTTAATTATTATTTATAAACAACTGTATATCAGACCTAACATGGAAAGAGTAGTCAATCAAGTACTGGTTGCTTTGGACCCTAAAACAATAGAGGAAAATATCTGTGGGAGCTGAGACTATCATTTGGGTGAGTTCAGTGTTTCACTACAGATGGGTAGAACTGSTGTTCTCCATATTTTCCAGGCTTCCTAATTCATACTGTGCATATTATTACCAGTGGCAAAACTGTAGCAGAAAAGCTTTCCCCATACTAAACAGCGTCAYGGTATCTATAACACAGCCACATCTTTTCATTTTTAAAGGTATTTTGACTCTGCTCATCTCAGTTGCATCATTTATATAACAGATCTGTTAAAATTTATGACCCTTCTAGCAATAAATAATGGAGGTAGTATGAAATTATTTCAGTCAGAAACTGAAGGGAAATTCAATACTGTAAACTCAGTCAACTGGAAACCTGAATTTCAAATCATATGGCAAAATTTATTACAATGAGATCTGCAGCAGTTCTACTATTCATTTTTACCACTTCTATGCAAGTACCCTCTTCAATCAATGCAAGAATTTGACTTTGCCATTTTCAGAAATAAAATGTTTTTTGCTCTTAGAAAACTTCCTTGCCATACTTGGTACCTTTATTCTAATTTCTACCCCATCTGCCCTTTGGAAATTTCTGGAGTGTCTCTAATTTTATTGGCTTCCCTGTAAATAAGGTATTGCTTGTATTTCTCTAGCTTTTACAACAAGATAGTGAGAATTAAGGTCTGTTACTGGAAAAGCTAGCACTACTTTAACATGTATTTGGCATGCAAAGAAAATAATATGGTCTGCAAAACTGGGAAAGTTTTTATACATACTGAGTGTACAATTTGCATCATTTATGGACATGTTTCCCACACATAGATCCTCATTTCTTGTCTGTTTATTTTCCTTGTTCYTTCTTATATAGTCACTCAGCTATAATAATATTCAGTGTTTCATATAGTACTCAGTAACTGTTCAGCAATTATTGGAAATGTTTTAGGCAAAAGCTCCCAGCTGTTAATCTAAACAGCAGTCACTCTTATCTTGTTAAGACTTGTAAGTAACAAATTATTAAAATAAAATAAATAATCTCTCTTGAGGGTTTCAGTCTTGAATTCTGTGTGCAACTATGAGCTGGTGCAGATTCAACAGGAAATTCATAAGGATTTTGTGACATTTCTTCCACCCATACTTCACATCTGATCTATTTTTAAAGCACTGACTTTTGAGCTTACATTTTTAGTAATGCCTTTGGGCTATTTGTTCCCACAGTGTTAGAAAATAGATTTAAGAAAATTGTTATCCAGCCACAGGTACTATTCTATGGTCTAGGCATGTACACTGAATGAAACCAGGTCTGCAAGTGTGCCAGGATATTTTTCCAGTGCTTATACTCATTCGTTATGTTCCAAAATTTTCTTTACTAATTGATTTCTTTTTATTCCAGAGCAGTGGTATAATATTGCTAAGTATGTTACCTGAGAAAGACAGAAATATGTTTTTCCAGGAACTATGTCATTTAGGAGCCTGACTTCTCAGCGCCATATTAAACCAAATTATTAGGTGCACTACTAATGCAGATTTTTCTTCATATAAAAGCCAAGAGATTTCTTCTCCAAACATGCATGGGTTCAATAAAAAAGAGAAGCTCAATAAAAAAGAGAAGCTATTTTCAATCTGCCTTTGATGAGGAGTTATGCTCATTTGGAAGAGGATACTTTAACCATAGGCTGGCACTACACGGTCCTGAGTTTATTTTTTCTTAATTAAATACAATAGCTAAAAAATAACTCTAAGTCGTTAGGTACTTGCATTATGCAATTTAGCATCCCTTTTCCTCTTTACTAAATAAATATACTTAGCTTACACATTAAATTCTTAGAAAGTTAGCATTTAGTTGAACATTATTCTCACCAGTTTTTACTTTGAAAGTCAATGAAAGCAGACAACAGGAARGGTAGAATACTTTTTCCCTCAGTTCTGTACATACATCCCAGAATTTTGTGATGGAGGAAAGAATAGAAATAAAAACCTATTTTYATATTACTTGTTTTTTAAACCCTCACTGTATTAGCTGGAGGTAACTTAACCTTTCTGCATGTATGSAAAAATGCCAGGCTGGAAAAGCAGCAAGGAGCAAGAGAAGTATCCAACAAAGTGCTTGACCCATTTGCACCAAGTCTCACAGATGTGTTAGCAATCTTAACCAACACACAGCATGAGAGCTTTGGGGTGCATAGAGGGTACTTTTCTGTACAAAAAGAGTGAGAAATAGGTCAGTGAAAGTTGGATGAGAAATCTGATTTCATTAGATTCAGGAGTATCGTAAACATCACAAAATTAGCATGAAAAGGAGTACAGTTCAGTGTAAATCCTACCATAGAAAGGGTTTCTAAATCATGAGAAAGCCTGTCTCTCCAGCTGAGCCATTTAATAATCCCTACAATCTCCAGGTAAGACAATTTCTTCTTACTTTTATGATTCCTACTGCAGAGAATAAAATGGCTCAAAAACTGTTTTCCAACCAAAATGTAACTCCTTAACAAGTTACTGAATGCAAAACAAAAGAAAACTGAATCAAATGATTAATTTGGATGCTGTTGCATCAACAAGACACATATTTCAACACTGTGAGGCCAACCACTATATAAGTAAGAATGAAAGTAGATTTCTAAGAATACAGCATGAAAAACAAAGATCAATTTGTACTAATTATATTGGKTTTATTTCCCAGGATGTCTCTCCTTTCTTCCCATTTTTCAAAACTATCCAAGAAAAAATGGAAATTCAAGTATTGTGATCAATATAACGCCTTCTTCAGAATTCATGAAGTAAAAATAAAAGCATTTATTATAATTATCAGCATTGATAGGAATAACTGTAATAGTGAAAGCCATCAAGAGCCATTTTATGYTTCACTTCTTTTCCCTTGGATTAGAATTAATATTTTGGAATCCTACRCAGCAAATCAGATTTTTGTGTTGGGCCTTCATCCTTGTTTTCATGGAAGCAGGGTACACTTGTCTTTGATGTCCCTAAAAGATTGCTGCTTTTATTAGATTCTATTCCTTATTTTTTCTTATTAAAAAAGTTACATTTTGTAAAATGACAGTAAAATTAATTCAGAAGACACTGAGCCGACATCAAAATGGTCTGATTATAAACTGCCTATTATAGAACTAAGAAAACATTATGGATTAACAGTTATTTAGTTACAAACTCTGAAAGTAGTCTTAATCCTCTATTCAACACTGAATTTACTCTTTACAAATGAAGATGAGAAACTCGCTATTCAAGGAAGTTTTAAAACTCAATAGGATTTTCATGCTCAATTATAAAAGAGTTTTGCTTTTGTATTTTATCTGGCTAAAAGATGGATCTTCAATGACTCTAGTATATTTGGGAGCCATGTTCCCAAGGTTATAATCTATACTAAAAGTAAGTACATAAGCACTATCAAATGAACAAAGAATAAAAATGGATTTACAGAGTCACATAAGAGGAAGGAAAGATAAACACAAGCAATAAGTCTCAGAAATACAGAAGAAATTGTTCRTTTTACTAGGACAAAAATAATCTTTTATTAGCATGAAAACATTTTTGGTTAGTTTTCTGGTTGGGTTGTGCTTTTGGCATAAATCCAAATACCAACATTTCTAGACCACATTTTCTGTATGAAGACTAAAATACTATAAAATAACCTTTGTTATGATCATTCTGAATAATTTTACAGTTTCTCTTCTATTTAATATTTAGTTTTTATTATAGTACATCTATTGTACTCCCCCACGTTATTATGACTTAGATTTTCTATGAAGTGATAAATCATTGAAATATTTTCTGTTCATATCATGTGTAAGTGTTCACCTCACAGAGCTCCACTAATTTTTTTTCAAAATTATTAAAATACAAAGGATTAGAAAGTAAAAGGCTGAACAGAAAAGAATACAAATACAGAAAAAACCCAACAATACTTATATTGAAGATCTAATCTGTTTTAAATGCCGAAGGAATCACTGTCACAGTAACTGTCAAGGATATTTATCAACTAGAACTTTAAATCAACATCTTAATTATTACCTATAAACAGCTGTAGATCAGATTAGCCTCTATCCTCCCCTGATGCAATGACAAAACGAATAACAGTTCTCTGTGTTCATTGAAAACTGTATTTAAATTGTATTTTAAAGTTTTTCTTATAGTCTATCCTTAATTTTCATTTATATTCCTTTCTTTTTTTGCATAGGTACAGAGAATGCAGTTTGGCTATCAATTTTTAAATACCTACTGTTTCTTAAGGTGTTATGAAATAAAAGAAAATTATTTTCACAGTCTARGCTTATATACAAATGGAAAAGAAGCTTCAAGTCAACATTTTTATCACTGAAGCGTTTTCTCAAGTTATGAAGAAGGAATTCCTAAAACAAAATTACTAAAAGAACAAAATCATACTGTGAGTGATGCAAAGMTTTCTGGAAATGCTCAGTCCCTAATTCTATCACCTGATCACCTGGTAATGCCACTCATGTTCTACAAAAACATTCAGTAGTGAAATACCTGGACATTCTCTCATCTAATTTCTCAGAATGAGATGACTGACAACATCCTGGTTGTGCTTGATCCTGCAGTACAGCACATAAATCTAGCTGGTAGAAAGTCACTACATTGCTATGTCACCACATGCTTCCCAGCAGGAGAGGCTGGAGACATGAATTCACACATGAAAAGATTCAAGCSTTCTGTTTAACTTAAGGGCTCACTCTCTGAAAAAGGGTAGGGTTTGTTTTTTTTTTTTGAAATGATGCTCTGAAGGCAGCCAAAGAAAGAAATAATCAAAAATTATGTATCTTTCCTGATACTCAATGAAAGAAATAGAAAACAAAACAACACAACAACAAAAAAAGTAATATTTTTATGCTTTGAAAGTATCTTTAATTAACTTTGATGTTTGCTGTCAGCATATAACAGCTGACATCATGATACCTGCCACTCATACCTGCCACTCATCAACATCTCAGGAGTGATATGGGTGATATCCACATATATTTTTGGATGTGTAAAATGATARAACACTAACACTGTTGCACACAGAATGAAAGATGCTTCCAGCCATCCCAAATTCAAATATAGTAAGGAAAAAAGTCTTACAAAATTTATGTGAAAATTAAAAATTCGAGCACTTTAGAATCTGTTCTGTTATTCATTTAGATAGGTAAGTAATTGAATTTCATGCTGCCACAAATTTTCAAAAGGTCACAGATTGAAATAACCAAACTTATGAATAATTGTAGAAGTTGTCAGAGGCTGGGATTTTGGCAGCCAGGATGGGTGCAGCTGCAGCTCTGGCTACCTAASAAGTGGTGATAAACAGCTTAGACACTTGGGAGACCAAGGCCTTAAAGAGAAAATGGGTCTTTTTCTTTCCAGTATGGAGTCTGGAAAGGCAACTCTGAATGGGAGTCAGTTCTTCTGGCAGYATTCTTCTGAAAAGCCTAACTATAATTTTGCCTAACCAACTCAGTTTAATTTAAATTATTATTGTTCATAGTTCAGCATGGTTGAACTTCTCAGATGAAATTTGGGCTACTTTTTACTAGGCTCCTCAAAGGAAAAAAAAGTGAGCAAAGAGCCTGGATTAGATTTGACTCTTGTGAAAACACAAGGCCCAGAGAAAAGTCACCAAAAGGCAAGAAGAATGAAAGAACGAGTTTCCAGGTCTCCTAGATAACATTACTATTTTTATGCATACGCTACTTCTCCCATTTCAAAAAGAATAATGTTGACATTTCAAAGCTAACAGTTTGGTCTTAAACTTCTTATGACTACATACAAATGAAGAATTTCCCATCCTGCCATCTCAGAAATAATATTTCAAGCTGCATAAATGATCAGAAGTTCAGCAATATACAACCACAGCTCCTGCTTACATTCTTCCCCACAGTTTGCAAAGTTATCTTTGGAACAGCAGGRAATTTTGAAATGAATCCTTAAAGCCTATTGCACATTGCCATGATGGGTGATCTCCAGGCAGATCTGCAGCTTTRCTGTCACAGTGTGTGTGGGCACAGAGACRCATATATCTTTTTAAAATAAAGAATGAAATCAATGCTCTTAGTGAATAAGGCTGAAAACAATCCCACAGAATGTCAAATACACAGAGTGGTCTGCCAAGCAAAACACAATGGAAAATAAAAGGAACAAGAATTATTGAATTAGTTATTGAATCCACAGACTCACATTTAGCAAAGGGCTCAAGTGGCCAGRAAAAAATTATTAATGAAAGAAAAAATTGGAAGGGAAGTCACTCATAGTAATAATGTTTTTAGCATGTTGTGAACTAAAAGAAGATAAAAGCATTCTTTCACTTTCRTATTTTGCATTAATTTCCCCCATTTTTTGACAATTTCTGTTAGAATGACTACCATAACCTTTTACAAAATTAGACATTTTGCAGTGCTAAGAGAAAGTTTCCCAGAAGAAAATTATCGTCAACTGTACTTATTTATCAAAAGCAAAAGGAAAAGCATGATATTAAACCAAAGGCTCCCCTATAAGACCACAGGAAGATTCATAAGATCATTATAAAATAGTGTTTTATAACATGGCATTTATAACTACCTTTTTCACTATCCTAGGTTAGTACATGATACTAACTTTCATTTGGAGCAAGAAGGATGTAATTCATTTTCTCCCTGTAATTATCTGACATTTTGTAAATCAACAATCTTCAAATGTCAACATCCATTTAGATCAGTGAGAAGGAGTGATGCCATGAAAATTAAAAGGAATCTCAGGAGGCACTACAGTAAAACACACTGCAGGAAATAAATCCAACCATGAAAAATTAAATTTTTTTTTTGCTTTTTCAACTATATTTTTTTCAACCTTTGCTTATTAATATCATCAAAGCTAACTCTCAAAGCATAAAATAARCCTGGTAGGACAGATATTCTGATTCTAATCATTAACAGTACTTTCATCCTTCCACTCATAAGCGATTTCACTGATACTTTAAAACACTTTTCGTCATGAATGGAAGTTGGTCTTCACAACAAAGTAGATAAATGCTGACTTTTAGAATGAAATACCRTGAAAGCTTTAAGCTCTAGTGAAAATTAGAAGGGGGAAAGAAAGTCCAACATATTAAAAGAGCCTTTCATCACAACCGAAATATTTTCCTAAGAAGCTCTGGCATCCCACTCAGTACCTTTGAAGCTGGCTGCAAAACAAGACCATCCATGGTATTAGCTGTGCAGAAATGCCTTTCAAAGAGTGATGAAACCATGGCTTGTAAACATCAGTCAGCCAGGACATGGCTGCATTTTCACCACATGCATTGGCTCTGTATTTACTATGTCTGAGGTTTTAGGAGTACACTTAAATTGTTTAAAGACATAAAAGAACATTCTTTAATCCCACCTTTTTAGCCAGCTGTGATGAATTGATGACATATGTTGACTGAGTATTTGTAGAGGAATCAGTCAGAAGTATTTTACTARATTTTGGACCAAATATATACAGATTAGGAATATTATATTAAAATTTCCTACCTTCTGCTGATATTCATGCCTATGTGAGTAACTGGTTAAATATCAAAGTCACATTTTCAAGGCAAACAGAACATAAGYACATAAAAAGAAATAAAAATGAAAACTAATATAAAAATAGGGTTCAARTAACATTTCTATACAGAAAAGGTATTACTGAATGGATTTAAGAAATCACATCCAAAGCTTTTACTACAGTACTCTATGAAAACACTAAAGACTTGGAAAAAGAATCAAAATAAGCCAAGAAATGTTTCAGAAAAGACTATTAAAAATTACATTTTTCTCAAAATTTAGTTTAATAGATAATTTATTACTTCTTAAAATACATAGCTGCCATTTTAGATCTTAAAAATGAATATATAATTCTGTGGGACTGTGTTCAATGATAATATTAGTACTAGTCAATGCTATTAAATTTTTACTTGCAATCTTTTAAATATGTTTTAAATGTTTTATAGTATTTGAATTATTGTACYTGCACTGTTAAGCTACATTAAAATTTTGTTCCCTCTTGCAGTACTTGAATACATTTCTTACAAGCAGATTGTGATGTCACCTCTGAATAAATTTTAATTCAGTGAAAACTATYAATACAGTTTATTGATGGGAGATTCAAATACTATTGAAGGTAYCACAATTCAAGACAAATGGGGCCTTTCTGTAATTGGGATTAGGTTGGAAAGACACTCGAACATTAATGAGAGCTCAAAGCATTTCTGCTTATTTTCTATTTTGTTTTTCTGGAGCACTGACTAAGGAAAGAAAAAAAAAAAAGAAGGTAGAAAAAATGTTTACTCAGATCAACTAAACATGCTGGATGGAAATTTTCATTTACTACAAATTAACTTCTTACAATATTTCAGCAGGCAGAAGCAGAGGCAAGAGTCTTATCTGCACATCCTTATTCACCTGAAAGTCCAATTAGCATGAATATTTACAGTGCCAGGTGCTTCAAAGAGAGGAAATGATTTTTGCACACATCCTCTGAAAACAATATTGAATTTAATGTGTATTTTGTGATCATAGGATGCAACAGAATTTGTAAACAAAGACCTTGTTCACCTTCAAAATTCATGCAGAGTTGTGGAGTTGTTTACAGCAGGTTTTCCTGTTAATTTGGCAGGTAATTTACTGTCTRCAGCTCTTTAAAGAGATTCCAGACTATTTTTTGACCAGGGAATTGATGTCAAAATCAATTTGATAAGCAAAGTTTTTCTTCCTTCCACCACTAAGTAATAGCTAATGAATAGATAGGTGGGGACCACATGCAGAATGCATAGGCCAGTCTGCCAAAAAGTTAAGAGAAAAKAARCCTCAAAGATCAATAGATCCMGTGTCAATTGCCTGTTAATTAAAAYAGGAAGTGAGACACAGAGAAATACACTTAAAATCAAAGAATCCTTTCCTTCTAAATCTCCAGGGCAGAGAAATTAAACACAAAGCAAGAAAAATGCCAGCTGTTCAAATAAATTACAGATCAACACAAAGGAATCAAGTAAGCCCTGCCAGACCACACTGCAGCTGTCTGCAGACACCAAGGAGAACAAACTGCTTTCCAGCAGCCAACAGTCTCTGGAGCAATTTCTGTAAAAGGTACCATCAGAAAACTGAAATATGAGCTTCCTTTTCACTTTAAGAAATGAGAAACCAACATAATTCATGCTCCTTATCCCTATTCATTTCAGAAAGCCAAATCCACACCTTTATTGGCTTACATTCCTAAGTGCTGTAAGAGAATGTAAATCCCAGCAAAGCCTGGTAACTCCACTGGCCTCTTARAAAACATAAAGAGCAGCCCTTCACTTGTCAGATAAACAGCCAGACCTGAAATATTCAGAAAGCAATCAGCTTTCCTCTCAGATTTTAGACTAATTTCTGACCAAGAAACAACTAGCTTAGGAAGTTCATTCCAGCACTTCCGTAATTAACACAAGCTTCCAAGTTACCAGCTATGTGCCAGTAGGTCAGCTCTGGCAAGCTAGGGACCAGCTGGCAAAGGAATTGCAAACTTCAAAGAAAGCTCYCAAATATCCAGTTGCAGAATAAAAAAATATTCACTCTTAGTACCTTATCTTGGAAGCTCACAYTGGTTAGACAGTGACCTTTACAGGATTACCCTAACATGGAAGGAAATCAGCYCCTCTCTGAAGTGTTCTCCAATTTGTAATAGAAGTTGGCTGTGTGACTGATGTTTGTGGGAAAAAAGAAAGGCTAGAAAAAGGCTTAAATGTCTCCCAACACAAGCCAAAGCTCTGATTTACTTTCAAAGGAATAATGATAGCCAACTGCCAATTTACAGTATGCAAAATGACACTCCCAGTCCATCAACTAGGACAGGGCAGAATGCATCTTCCAGCTTTCTAATATATTTTTCCCCCTCATGAATTTGCTCATTTTAGCAATATGAACAGGCTGATTCTTTCAAATCAAATTCTTTCCTTTGTTCCTCCCATCCTCCAAACATTCTGTTCAGTCTGGCAACTAAAAGTTTAGAGAAAACGACAGAGATTCAAGACACATTTAAAAGCAGTAACTGTTGTTATCCTCTATTTATCAAGCACAGGTGGTGAGTGGAGAGTAGATCTGCCAGGCAGTTTTTCTGTCTTTTCATAGAACATCTTTACTCTGAAAACAATTAGCTATCAGCCATTTATGTATTATTATACTTCCYGAGTCCTCAACAGGTGTGGAAAATTTTGAGCTGTTCTACAGAATTAAGAAAAAAACCCTTTTTATTTAAGAATATTAAACGTATACTACCTGCTTCCTAATGTCAGCTTCTATTCCTGTGATTCAAAAGCCCAATTTCTCCTCTTACTGCTGATATATTGCCTTTTGCTGTTTCATCACCACAGCCTGGAATATCAAATTCACTTTAGATAGCCACAGAGTCCATACACAGACCTGCTATCTATGACACTCTAAAATCAAAATAACTTGGTGGGGAGTGGAAAGCATGAATAATGTGTCACCAGTTAATCATTATTTTCTGAAGTCTTTTAATTAAACCAAGCAGCCCAGCCAGTTGTTTTCTATTGCAACTGGCTACTGAGTATAGAAAAACAACAACATATGCCGCAGCATTAAAACATGAATCAGTWACATCCTGAAAAATAAAATTAGTCTTGGGTCTGGATAATACRCTATTTGAAAGAAGTCTCACAGTTTCTACCACTAATGCAGTACAACTATTAAACACAGATTTTATTATGTAATAGAGTATAATCCTTTTAAGTTTTCAAACATTCAGATATACAGACTACACACGCTGTATTTACATTAGCATTCTCACTCAGAGTACTGAAGTCAGTTTTGAAAAGAATACATGAAGATGTTGATGTTTTAATGCAAAATTCTTGATCTACTGATCCCTTCCTATTCCAGTCAATTATTTGTTAATGTAGACAACAGCTATGGAAGACTGCAGAAAACACAGCAGCATRTTGCAGGACGTGGACTGAAATCAAACCTCACACAAACAATTCTGAACTAAGAATGTTCTGAACGTCGTTAGCCAAGCCATGATGGCACTCTTAACAATCTCATAACATTCCCATTTGCCTTCTAGGAATTGTTTCACTCACACATTTAGCATAAAAATCYCTATGTGGTACTTTGCATTTTCAGCAATCTTAAATTTAGGTAGCATTTTAGAATATACAGCAGATGCCTGTAAAATAGTCTCATATTACTCCTACTAGCAACAAGGGTGACATTTATTTACTGCATTTCATCACTGTTCAAAATAACTAAATGTATCAGGCCTATTTATTTTTGACCGATGAGATATAAACAAAGCTCCTGGGATGTTGTGGCACTTCAGGGCCAATTTGCAGCAAGGATCAGRGAATTTTGCAGCTCATCTATGACAGTGAGAGCTTGAAGACGGGGAGACAGCATAGGCAGCACACATGGGGAAGCTGTGCAAAAATATCATGCCCTCTTCAATCATTATTGCTGGTACAGTGAAAATTTTATATCCCCTTCTGCTAGGAAAGCTTTTCCTTTGAGACTGCAATCACAGCTCCTTGCGGATGAAAAATCACCAGACAGTCAGAAGGACTCTGGAAGGCCAGAAWGAGCAGCAAACATCTGGCTCTGTGCACAGGGCTGCGGGGCAGAGAGGCAGGACCAGGCTGGGATGGGGCTGTGAGCAGTGGAGCCAGCCCCYTCGCTGGGGAGCTGCCTCTCACCCCTGCCTGAGGGGCTGCAGCCATCCCTGTGCCTGGCCACGCATCTCCTGACCCCTACGCAGAGTCGCAGGCTCACTCTGAGCTCCACACTGCTGTGCATGGAGCCTGGCACAGCAGGGCATGGCACAGATGCCTCACTGCACCTGACACGGACTCACTGACACAGCAGCTGTCATGCCTGCACTGCCTGGGGAAAACAGGCCAACAGGGACCAACATACTTCTAGAGTGAATGAAACAAACCTCATGTAATAAAGGCCAAGCTGTTCCTATCAGAGGTGTAAATCTCACCCTGAGAAATCTCAGGCTAAAATCTCCTGAGATTGCCAATCTTGAAATTTGTAAACTGATAAAGATTTACACTGCTTTCAAATAACCAATAAGGTCATTTGAGCAGAGTGTAGGTGTCAGATGTAGCTGTGGGAGGCAGACACAGAGTGGCTGTGGCTAGAATCTGGATTYCCAGCACAGGTGAAGCTCAGCAGGATTTGCTGTCAGAGAGGTACCAGGGACTATCACCTCCATCCCTCCAGACCTCTGGTCTCACAGCTGGGTGCATGTTGAGATGCACTGAGATGGCAAATAATATGTATTGGTTTGACCTTCATCTTGTAGGCAGGGCAAGTTGAGTAATACCATAATATTTTTGAATGATCTATAACAAAATAACTAAATAGAAATAAGAAATTTTTCCCTTTGCTAAATTAAGGACACAGAGGAAAAAAAAAACCAAAAAAAAACAAGGAAGCTGTTTCTGGTGAAAAAGGCAGCAAGACTGAATCAKTCTCCAAAGAAACATTTAAAACAGACTCTCTCCCTATTGCCTAGAAGATGTGGCTCTCAGGTAGACACCAGAGAGTTCCATTCCTAACCTCRTTTACAACTAGACTTCTTTTCCTCTTGTATTACGTTTTCTCTGTGAAAAAGTGTTTTCAATTCACCTGCAGCATTTATCAGGAGAATTCTTTCATACCTTCCCTTTTACTCTTCCKATCTTTATCCTGTAAACTGTTGATACTTGAATGTTCTGTGATTTGTTCCTTGCCTCTCATTTCCATTACCATTTTCCTTCTAGCACTTAATGTGTTTCAACTACCATTTCTTTGAGTAATACAGAGGGCAAAAGCCATCTTTTATTTTACTTTGCTGCTGTCACTATACAAACCAGCTTATTGCCTTCTGTTCAATTACAAGCACTGTTTTAGTGTCCACTATGCTTTCTAAAGTGTCCACTACGCATTCCTAAAGCCTTGCTTTCCACACTTACACCCTTCTTAAGGACTTCAACCAAAGAGGCCATCAGTACACTGACTTTCTTTTATTAAAAAAATTATTTCTTGGTTTCTATTTCTCCAGACATTTTATAATATTCAGTCCTTACTCATGTCAGTGCCTCCGAGAATTTCAAATTTACATCCAGAAAAGGGTAACAGATGTAGGCAGAYGTAGGCATGTCTCAAACAATTTAAATGCACCTACCTCAGGTAACACTCACAGTGGAACTGGAGGATGCATATGATTTTGCATAGCCTGTTTGCTCAGAGAAGCTTCTTCAGTCCACACTCTGCCCACAGCTGTAGAGCTGACACTGCAACCATCACCCGGGCAAGCCAGACACATGGTCTGGCTCCAGATGCTGCTTGCACAGTAACCCAAATAACGTGCAAATATATGCCTAATTTCTTCACAGTGGAGCTTTAGAATAACTACCAAAATAAAGCTGTTAGCTAATGACTGCATTTCCAAATACCCTGCCAGAAGAAGAAGCTGACTTCTCTAATATGAAATGCCAGGTCAATTAAACATTTCATAAAGGAATCAATAAATCCATAAAGTTTGGAAATATTTTTTGAGTATCTTTTCAGTTCAGTAGCTGTAGTCTAATTTTGACTGAATTATCAGCTAGTAGTTAAAAACTGGAGAGCTAAAAATGAAATGAATGAAAGATGAGCAAATAAATGCACAACACTAAAACCCAACTATGCTAGTTGAAACTATTATTTCAGATATTAAATCAACCAATACACAAAACACATTTGGTTATTATGATTTAATGCCTTATCAACAGAAATCCATCCCTGCAACTATATATGACTGGCAAACATTATGAAGGCAAAACATTATGCAAAAACATAGAAACAAACAACCACGATTGCAAAATGTACTGAAAGGAGAGTGCAAAGAAAGCCTGGTGCCARCAGTTATTCATCTACTAATCAATACAAAATAAAGTAAAAAATAACATACAATGCTAGAAAACAGTATGAAAAGTGAAAAACGAGATGTTAACRCATTGAGTAAAGATAGAAAGACTAGCCAAAATTTATAAACCTAGCCCAGTACACTGATTAAACTCTAATTTTGTTAGCATTTGCTCCCTATGAGGATCTAAAAAGGGAAGTAACTCTCAGAACATGCGCAGAATGATTTAATCACAAAATGAGTCTCAGAGAAAAAGTATATTTTTTACCTATTCTATTTACATTTTAAAGAGTTTAAATTTCAGTATTTCATTCAAACTCAAAAATCCATTACTAGCTAAYGTGAAATTTCATGAAAGGATCTCAGTTCAGTCTAACAACACTTCAAAGAGCGATATAGTTAAATCCGATAAGCAGGATTACATGCAGATGTCAATCAATAGGTGCTCCATATCTACTGGTATTTATTAAAAAATTGAAATGTCATGCTTAATAATTACTTTCTAAATGTCTTTCTTATCTAACATAGCTTGAAAAAAAATGTGCAGAAACATGTTACAGTATGCCTGTTCTCTGCAGACCCACACTGATATGAAGGTATCACCTTCAGTTTCACAGTGCGTGTGTTTGGTAATGAAACCCTCTTTTTGCCTTGGAATTTTGGATATCTTGTATAAGAAAAAATGCAAGAAGACTTAAAAAATTGTCTAGTCAGATCTGGGAGTAAAAAAAAAGAAAGGAAAAACCATAGAACTAAACAAATTTATCTTAAAAATGCCCTTGAATTGAAAAATTAAAGAAATCCAGACACCCTTCTACTTCAGAGAMGTCCACTTGAAAAGACTTTTCTTCAAGGCAAATAGGAAAATGAAAGGCTAAAAACACTTCAAAGTTTACATTTTAAAGTATTTTTGGGAGTTGGTGTATGATATTTATGGTTATCTGGTATTTAAAGTCAATGTAATATAATTGGGTTTTTTCTTAYAAAAATATTGGCATACTCACAAAGAAAATAAATCCTATGCAATCCAACAAGCTTAGGTTTTTCAGGAGCCTACAGTGAATTACAGCACTACAGTGATAAATAAGCAAGCAAGCAAACAGAAACTGCTCACTTCTGCCTCCTTGGTGCAAACCAATTAAACTGATTGATCAGTAAATCCTTTCAGCGCAAGTATTTCTCGTAAGCAGTCAAAAGGTCACATTAGTGGGCTTCTGGCCAACGTTTTGTGCTGCTGACACAGCCAACTTTCCATGGCTTTATGTTTGTCATTGACAAATGCCAGAGGCACCTTGCTCCTGGGATTTGACTGTAAAGGTACCGCTGTGCATCAGGAACTCATCCTCAAGGTGTAATGGGAAAGCCAGCAAAGGGGCTAATTTGCAGCTTTGCCCTCCTGTTTTTCTCCAGGATATAATTCAGTTAAATTCATTCCCCGACAAAATTCAGCAAGGGCTTGTGGGCTGTGTATGCTYTTTTATGGCTATCAACGTGCAGCATGAATGGGAAGTTAAAAAATAAAATCCCAAACCACAATATCAATGGAAAACCAGAATCATATGTGTTACTTATAAAATCAGGATGCTATGGGATATTTAGCTGTCCCAATGAAAAGAAGGAAGTCAGTACAAAARGCTTTAATTTTCCTTTGTGGTAGCCAGGTATAGCCATGTCTCAGGTATCTCCCTACCCAGTATCTGAGGGAAGCAGCACTGGAGAAACCAAATGGGAAAGGAGCTGACAGTGCACAGATCCATTGGTGCCTCAGAGATGATCACAAAACCCAGACTCCCATGAGTACCACAGCCACAGGCGAATTYCTTTATGCCCACGGAATATCTCCCTTGAACAGACCAGCTGAACAAACAGATGCTTTTATAACAGTACAAACAGCAAGGTAAAAAAAGACTGCGGATTCAGCCAAACAAGCAGCATTTCTTGAAGCCCCCTTGTACCTTACTTATCTGCCCTTCCCAGGAAGCTCTTTGCCTGATGAGCCCCTGCTCCATCAATCCCATACTGAGAGACAGTTAAGCGTTCCCTGAAAATTTGTTCAAACTAAGGAAATACAGAAAGCTAATTAAAATCTATCAAACACTGATAGAAAGACCGCCCACTCCCCACATAACAGCAGACAGCAAAACAGCCCTGCATCATGCACACATGTACCTTTTAGGGAATAGGTCTATAACAGTGATTTACTCTAGGAAAATTATCAAAAGTTTCCACCAATGCTGGTAYAGCTTCAACAGAGCCTTCATAACGTTCTTTGGAGCCCAAAGTGTCTTTTGACATGCCTTACTTTCAACTCAGGTTACTGAAGTGAGGCTCAGGAGCCTTTAGGATTCTRTTGCTTTGAAGTATAACTGCTGTGTACTACTATGAGAATTTGAACTTCTTAGTCTTTGCCTGAGTTGTAATTACTGTGTTTTTAATARAATTGATTTTTTTTTTCTATTCAAAGTTTTACATCCCTATGTCCCAAAATTTCAGGGGAATAAAATTTTGCAAGGCACATTTTATTCATTCCTTCATGTCATATTTTCTAACTTCCAGTGAATTGCGACTTCGTCTGTTGGCCAGGACCACTCGTAAATGACTGAAAGTAGCTTAATAAACACTTCTGTTGGATGTCCCAGATGCTTGGGTGGATCCCATCTGGCTCCATAAACCTGTGGGTGTTAAGGGGTGCAGCCAGTCACAGGCCATTTCCCCTCATATGATGTGGGCTGCATTTTGTGCCCCATTGCCATCTCAGAGCACAGGGGGCTGAGTACCCYGAGAACATGTGATCTTGCTGTGCAAGACTGAGGCAAAGGCCTTATGCACCTCAGCCTTTTCCTCATTCTTTGTCATGGAGATTCTCCTTCAGCCTCCTTTTGTTGCTGATGTTTTTATAGAATTATTTTTATTGTCTTTCATGCAGAAGCCAGATTAAGTCCTACTTGGGTTTTGGCCCTTCTAATTTTCTTCCTGCATAACCTAAGACAGCACCAGAGGTATTTAATTAACATCTATTTTATTCTATGTTACTTGAAGCTGAAAATCATGCATGAAGAATTTTTCTTCGAATCCTCTTAGTTTAAGCTAATCAAGTGTTTAATGCTTGATAGCTGAAAAAAATTAAATTGCAAATGTGTTCTTAAACAGAAAAAACTAATTAATTATAATGAAAATCACTGGAAGAAAATAAAAACAAAAAGCCACAGTTATAGTACACATATTTTTAATCTCAGTTTTATATTTCAGGATCCAAATTCACAGTGGCTTCTGATGCTGCTGTAAATTAATTACTCTTTTTTGATAGATGGAATGAAAGACAAGATCTGTTATCTTTTATTAATATCTATATAARCCTAAAGTAAATAATATCATCCACCTTCATTAAATGCTTAGGCTGGTTAAAGAATACATGTAGGACAATGTAAGTTGCAAAACCAGAACAAAATAAACAAGAAAACAGAGTCTACACAGGGCTGCCCAGGCATTTTTCAGCTATGCATATCATCAGAAGATGTAAATTTGTTAAATTAACTATAGAACCAYACTAGTGTCAATGATTTGTTTGTAGAGAAAGGGTTCTTCAGCCACAAATTTCTGGTGTGAGACCCATCTATGGGTCAGAGCCTGTGCTTGGGTGCAGGTCCCAGCCAGCTGCCTCTGTGCTTTGTTGGGGCACTTCACAATCAATACCTGAAGTTTTAACCTACCAGTTCATAATCCTTTCCACAGCTCAATCAAGTATAAAGGAAGACTCAGATTCCAGTTCAGATTTCAATTCTGATTTAGGCCCTGCTTTGAATCCTCTTACATTTAATATTACCAACAAAATCTACCCCACTTTGAATTACCAAGAGAAAAAGGAAACAAGAAAGTATTGTGGCACATTTTAAATAAAATTAACTTTGGAGAAGCCCACATTGGAAACAGTGCATCCCAGTTGCAGGAAAGAGTGTTTTAATGATAGGTTTGCATGCAGATGGAAATTGCTTTGTGGAATTTGTACTGTAAAAAGAGGAGAGTTTTCTCACATTTACTTTTGAATGTTTGGAGTTTCTGTCAAAACTCTGTTGTTCAGACCTCAAGTAAATGGAAGAGATAATTTTGTCTTTGTCAACACTGATAAATAACTCTGTACAGCRTTATAGTAAATACCCAGGAGTGTCTTATGCTGGGGAAAATACCCCTAACGATACAGCATTGAAACAATTCTCTGAATGAAATATCATTAAAAGTAAGATTTTCTCCTCTACCCCAAGACCCACGTCTGCATCAAGAGTTTGCCAGCACTGCTGAATCACTTGTGCTTTTATCCACTTTGTAACCTACACAGCTATCCCTACAACTTCCTAAAAGCAGAGCAAGCCTCAGCGCATGTCTATTGACCCGTTACTCTGTGGGTTAGCTATGGGCTAAAAAAAAACCGCAAAATGAGAACAGAATTGAAAAGGCAATTTAGAAGAAAATATGGGGCCAAGTGAAACCAGTATGAGGATTTGTAAGGGAAAATTACAACAGAGTTGCTTATTCCAAAATACTTTCTAACCATTGCCAATCAGCCTCCTTAGCTCTCTGGATCATGCAACAACTCCAGCATGTTTCCCCGATGTTCATGATGTAAACAACTTTCTGTTTTCCCCTAAGAAAGAAATAAATATCTCAATTTTTTATACAAATGTAAATATCTGGACTGTTAACATGGATACAGAACTCATACTTTCTCTCAATGACACGATTTCTGGTGCCTCCAATTTAATGTTGTATTTTAGACTTCAGAAAAAAGTGGCCCCAATAATACTAAATGACCAAGCAACAGAAACACTACTGACTTGTTTATTATGCAGACAGAAATTYTGTCCTTTGTTACTTTCCCTTATTTATAAGCCAGCAATTGACTCTTCTTGACATGATGAAGCTTATGAAAAAAAAAACCCCACTAAATTCATAGTATGGAAGTCGTAAATTAGTTTTTCAGTGTGGGTGCCAAATTTCAAAAGGAACATGAAACTCAATCTTTGGCAAGAACGGACTTATACATTCAAATCCCAGTGTCTCTATGCATTTTTTACATATCTCTTTTTCCCTTCAGTTGGGAAGTGTGTTTCTTCATTTTGTGCCTGAAACTATCTTTAAGCTCCCTTTWTGCTGATGGACAGAATTTGATTTCTCTGTGTTTTGCATTTATTGGTTTCTGCATTAAAAATATTCCTGCCACGTATTACATAAGTGGAGATACAACCTAATTAAGCCCGCCAGTTAGATGATCCCATTTTCAGCTGATGATAACTCAGCACTTACTCCAGCCCTCCAACACACAGAAATCCATACCTCTGGAAACTAGACTAGAGTCTGATTAGTCAATAAGAAATCTGTATCAAAAGACTCTCTCCCCCTTCGGCATTAGCAGCAAACTAATACATGGAGAGTCTGGCAGCTCAGGGGGGAGCAGCTGTTTTGTTTAAGAATTCAAGTCTCCACCATCCTGAGTGACACTGTCAKGCAAGAGGTTTTCAGTAGTGCAGTCTATCACAGCCTTCTTARAGGAAACTGGAAAATGTCCACAGCAGCATACTTCACAAGCACACTGAGGTTGCAAAGTCAAGCAGGTGAGAGCTAGGAAATGCCACATTTACCAAATTGACAGTGTAAATTTAATTCTCTCTTTGTTGCACACATGTCTACACATCRTGGTATAATTTTAATTACCCCATTGGATGCTGTTTTTTCCACAGAATATTACTCACTCAACCAGCTTAATGCAGAAAGGAGGTGAATTCACATTCTACCAAGAGCCATAAAAATGCTGTTTCCAACTTGCAGGCACTTGACTTTGCAACAAAAGTTACGTTCTTYTGACACAGATCCAAATAAAATCTGAATTATATAAACACACACAGATTTGAGGGAATAATGCAGCAAGAAGGAGATGGGCTATTTATATATGACCAGCATCAATGCAATTAATAAAAATAGCAGGAGGTGTTAATATCTACATGGTTGAACATACTTTACAAACACAAAGTCATCATCACAATTTAGATACTTGAAAACATTTCACAAACCTACAACATTATTACTTGTGACCTTAACCCTTCCAGGATAATATGCAGAAACTGCTGTATAAGAAAGATAATGAAGAACAAAACAGAAAGCTGTTAACACTAAAATATGTTGATTATTCTTCAAGTTTAGCATAATCTGAGAAGGGAAAATATCTGTCCTTTTGTAAAAAGCAAGTGGATATCTTTCTAAGATACAGTGGGGTTTTACTGGCATTAGTTTAACAAAAATATCTGTACATAAAAGATGTAACTGAAAAAGAACCAGAAACTGACCCAAGAGATGCACTTATGTCAAAAGCTCCAGCCCTATGGCATAGTCAGYCATCTGGAAAATTGAGGCTATATTTAGTTCACATTTTCATGCTTTTATTAGCAAAAATCAGTTACRGCTAAAACAATCCAGGCTAAATTTGTTATTTCAGATTAAATGAGGTTTWAACACAATATTTGCTTGTTTATGCACAGAAGCGAGTCCAATGTTTTCCTCAATTTACAAATCTCCTCTGAACTCAAAGCCATACAACTGCTGTCAAAGCAAAGTAGTAGCTCCTTTTGTCTCATCACTTCTTGCTATGATGCATCATGTTGTTATTAACTGCACTACCATATAAAAAATTGTGAAAATGCAAATAAAAAAGGYTCTCATTTGGAAACAAATCCTCACTGTTCTGTTGTAATACAGAGTGTGGAATTCAAACATTTCCCTTCAGGTGCAGAACAGAACTCAGTAACCAAGATGTCTTTTTTCTTTTTTGTCTTGCAGTAGATACTTTAAATCTCACAGGTACTACTACAAACAAGTAACTTGATTARGAATAAAGATTCATCAAGATATAGAATCATGTGATTATACAAGTTCTTTATTTCTCTTAATGCTGAACTGTTTGTTTCTTTTCTTTCTGGCTAGCTGCTCTGAAGGAAGTTTTCTAACAGTCTCTAAAAAGACAGCAGGAATTTCTAAACAAATAGCTGGGTTTTTTACTAGAAATAGAACCAAATGATATGGAGAGTCTAATGTCATCCTACTTATTTTTTAAAATGTATTGTCCCATCTTCTAAGACTCATTAAAAAAACCCAAAACAATCTGAAGCACTGGAGACTGGATTCAGTCTTCATTAATTGCTTCCACACACTGCTGCTCACTGGATTCACAAATGTGTCCTGTCAGCACCAAATCTGGAATATTTCTTCTCAGCCAGCCCTGTTGCTTCCTTTTCCATTTCTCAGATTCCAGCCTCAACACCAGCTATTAGCCACACAGTTAGAAGGCTGGTTCTTTCACTATTTCTGAAAACACAAGTAGCAAATTCACACTCCTCTTTGAAGAAGAATAATGCTATGGGAAGCAAATTTAATGCGGGACATTAAGTAAACTGATGCTGTCATTAGTGCAAATGTCAAGTTCATTATAGCAGATGTTTCAGCTGAAGATGGCTACACATTAAAAGCTCAAAACAAATGTGCAGAGCACTCACCATTTGATTCAGCGTGTCTGTTCCCAAGCTTACACGACTGAGCCAGAAGTGGCTACGGGAATCATTGCCTTGTCTGTAGCAGGAGCAGGATTCTGACTGGACATTCCTGAAAMTGGTCCTGCACACAGCCTGACAAGGATCATTTTTATCAGCACTTGGACACATAAGATCTTGGTGAAGTACAGAAGGCAAAAGCCACAGCTAATGCAGATAGAGACTAAAAAGAGCTCTAGTAAGGCAAGATCAAGGAACCTCTTGCCACCATATTGCACAGGTTGTTACAGAAACATCTTCATTTGGATCAGGTGGTGTGATTCTTGTAAATTGTACTGCTTTCTACAAGCTTCACAGTTCTGGAATGGACCTGCCTTTGTTGTCTTCACACAGAGAACATCAAGTGAAGCCAATTATCAGGAAYAGTGATTTCTGAGACTCTTGTAGCTCTCCACCCCTAGATAGAGTGAGTACAAAATACTTTCCTGCCTTTCAGGTCTGAAGTAATTCACTGGAATAATAAATGCCAACAGTAATTAAAACAATACAAATAACAAACTGTGTTCTAAAAAATTAAATTTAAAAAATTCATGTGTTTTGAAAAACTTCTTCTAAACCTCTTTCCTAACACTGTAATTCAGTTTTTCAATAGCTGCCTTAGTTTAATTTATAGGAACATACAAACTGCAGCTGACTCTACTAAAAACAATAACAGTCTGGAACAGATGAATAAAATTTAAAAATGAACCCTCTAGATGAACATAAAGAACCCACATTTCATGATCTCTYTCAATCTTGCATAGGCCATGGTATAAGGGAATCTAACAAACACTGCTTCAGAGAGAAAAAAATATTTCATCATTGCTTTAGTCCCATGATTTAGATGCAAAATTTTTTTTGTGCTTAAAAAGCCCTTCCTCTGCCCTTCTTCGTATAGGCCAGCCAGAAACCACTTCAGATAGTGACCAAACAGTGAAATGTTTGCTTTCAAAGTTCYATGTATGAACAAAGGATTTAGGACGCTACACATGGCAATGCAACAAACATTTATTCTGAAAATGTAACTCAGTATCAAATATGTTCACTGAAAAAGGCTACAGTAAGAAGCACCAGAGGTCCAAGGAAAGATAAGGGAAAGAAGCTGTAACACATAAACTTGGAGACCAGAGTTAAAGCAACAGTTCAAAAGCAATCTGCTCCTAAAAAAAACCGAAGTAAAAAAAAAACCAAAAAAAACCACCAAAAACCCCTTATCAATTTCATAATTTCATTTAGCATATTATTTCAGTTGACTGAGAAGATCTGTAAAGTCTTGCAATTATTTTTGCAAAGGTCTGAACACATACTTAGCTCTTGTGAGGCCAGCCTCACATGGAACTTTAAAATATAGTTCCATGTTCTTGAATCCACTTGCAGCACCCTAGCAGCTCACAAGTGGCAGGTGAATACACTTACCACAGGAATTTCTTGCCATCTAAAGTTTCACTCTTGTCAAATGTATACTTAATTGTTTCTGTTCTGTTAAGTCCATCACATTGTCCACAACASAATATCACTAAAAATTTACTCCAATTGATGATTTTTTTTGTGCAACAGTCCAATAAAAATAAATATTTTACATTTACCATTACAAGAATGTCTTATAAAATTAATCCATCCAGAGTGAAGTCAAGGATTTGATGTGCAAAATTCAGTTCTGGGAGAGTAAGAAAGCATGGCTGGATTTTCTTTTTAGAAAGTGTTTGCATTTATAGCACTGTAAAAAAAGAAACAATCTAATTTTATTCTCATAACTGAAAASAAGTTCTCAATTGAGCAGCTTTCATAGAGCCAGCACATATTTTAAAATATCTTATTGATGTAAATAAGAATATCACATAAGCAAACTTTTTCTGTTCCTCCTGAATTACTCTAAGATTACATTCTTTATAGCTGTATGAACAGACACGTCTCATGTGAAAAAAAATTTCCCACTTCCTTTTCTTCTGCTACAGATGATCTGCAAAGAACAAACACTTAGGACTGCACTGAGATTTTTTTTTATTTCTGATAGAGATGGGTTCCCTTGGAAGTTGCTCAAGATCCATTGATACTTTTTTTTTTCCAACAGTAGAGAGTCCTTTTGACCTGTTAATTCTTYCCCTAGAAATCACAACTGGTTTACTGAAATTACTCAAGTCATATTAATAATAAAACATAATTTAGAATATGAAATGCTGCTCATTTGAATGAAAAAACCACTCAATGAGAACAACAGACTCTATAATTTCAAGCTCTCCTCTCTTCAAGAAATCCACCACAGACAAGAAAACCCTACTTAGTTAAATGTGAAATTCAAACATGAAAAGAACTGGGTTACCTTTAAGGCAAAGTGGTTTAGAGTTGCACTTTTTTTCTGAACTGAGAAAAAGAATAGAGGAAGGTTGGTTTATCACTCATAGTGTGTTTGTGTGTATATATATATTTTTACATTGCATTTTTATTTACTCTGTACATRCTTTCATTTAATCTTGCAGGTTAAACCTTTCTTTTAACCTGGGTCTGCCCTCTGTGTTCAGTTTTCACTGAAATAAAATGACAGGGTATGCTGCAACCTTTCTCTGCTTTAGACTTCCCTGAGTGTAAAGATCCCAGTACCAGCTCTAGCTCTAAGGAGAATGCTTCTATAAAAAATACTTCCCCTTCTGCTAAAACGCCACACAAAGAGGTATGGTAGCCACAAACAGAACAATCTCTGTAGCTTTACAACTATTTTTTAGAACACTTAGACAGGAAACTATCACCCATGGGTAAAGTACTTCTTGAATTAGAGATGTGAACAGAAGGGATTCCTCTGCCCATGAATGAAAAGAGAGCTTTTCTGGTACCTTAAATAACTTCTTAGGAAAACAAATAAACTGGCAGTCAATTTCCAAATTTAAGTGAAGTTCAAATRACACTCTGGGGCTCTAAATGAGAGTGCAATAGAGACCCTGTGCTGAAAAACAATACAGGGAAGGCAGCAGGGCATGAGGTATTAGAAAGATCACCTAGGAGCAAAGGCTTCCTCCTCYTATCCTGCTGGAAGCCATGACCATAGATTCAAACAGCTGGTACATTAACGATGTAGGGACTAGATTAATGTGCCACAGCAGAAGTGGGTCTTTTATTACCAGAGCAGGGAAGAAATGCACAGAAGAGGACCCTCCAAAMAAATCCTTAATGGATCTAAGTCTTAAAAAATAATAAATTCTCCATGGTATCTATATACAGCTGGAAAATGACCAGCCTACTTTCCAGACTATTCTGAGTTGTCCTATGTTTTGGATTTGTGCAAAAGACAGGGTTAATAATAYAGAGATGTTTTYGTTATTACTGAGCAGTTTKTTCAGTTACACAGAATCGATCAGCTATCSCATTCCCTGCCTTTTTCCAAGAATCCTTCTCATGAAAGCCTGCTTCACTGGCAGGTCCTTGTATGAGTATCTCCTATAAACAGGTGTCCCAGCCAAACAGGGCCTTGTCACATGCAATGGCTACTTGGAAGTAGCCATCACTCCAAATGTCCCACACTTCCTCCTTCTTCTCCCAACTTGTTTTGCTGAGCATGATGCCATATGATCTAGAAGATCATTATCTGGAATACATTCAGTCAGTTGGGTCACCTGTCCTGGCTGTGTCTCCTCCCAACCTCCCAGGCATCCCCAGCTTCCTCACCAGTCTGGCAGAAAAGCAGGGAAGGCCTTGGCTCTGTGTAAGCTCTGCTCAGCAGTAACAAAAACACCTCAATACTATTAACCCTGTACTTAGCACAAATCCAAAACATAGGACAATTTAAATTGGAGTAGTCTGRAAAGTAGGCTGGCAATTTTCCAGTGGCTGTTTCTTCATCTGCTGTTTTTGAAGTGGAAGTTTATCCATTGGCAGCATTCCTGCATTGSTGGAGTTCATAACTGTAGTGCCTCGGGTACAGTTGCCTTTATCCTCTCACCTAACATGGATACTCAGCTGGTAACTGTAGACATCATTAAGCTGTTTGTTCATTGAGAGAGTCCTAACTGCTCTGGAAAAAGCAGAATGCTGCTCTGTGCTCTCAGCATGTGAAGATGCCAAGTGACATCCAGTGCATTTAGGAGTCACACTGTAAACAAGGAGTGGTAGTCCTTGAAATCAGTGAGACACCTAATGTGTGCAGCCTGAGTGATAACACATGTCTCCTGAACTGGAGTTCCAATGCCAGAAACTTGCACGGTATGGAAATCACTAAGAAAATAACCAGATATATCATCAAAAGATATTTAGCTTAAAATACATTTGGAAATTGTAAGTGCTTTGCRTAATAGCGCTTTTGCATGCATTAGAATGTGTTTTACTGGGAAACACTAAGGAATACATTTATATTCCCTRGCATTTGCTAATAATGAAAAAATAATTGATAGTAATCAGTGTTAATGCCTGCTATTAGAAATCACAGACTAAATAACCACATTATGCCATACAAACAATAGCCAACACTGTTACAGAAAGACATTTAGCACTTAAACTAAAAAAAATTATGTCTACTTTCTAATGATTGTCTAATGAGGCATAGTTTATGCTGAATCAAAAAAGTAAGCAATTTCATAATTACATAATATAAACACATTCATTGTGACATGGTAAAACTGGTAAAATATTTGGCAGACATCTACAAACTGCAGGGATCAGAACAGTGAGGGCATAAGAACAGCAAGTGTCAATTGACCAGGTTGAAGGGGGGAGAGAGATGGCAGAGAATGAAACCATCTGCCAAGGCAAGCCCGGGGAATGAGGGCCCACAAAAAAGAGGCAGCATGAGAGACCACAGCTCAGTGCAGGAATTTTTAAGAACAAACTCTGTTGAAGTGGGTCAAAGAGTCTCCAGTGCAGTTAAAAGAAATCATCTCTATCTGTATTTAAGTCTTACATTTACTTACCTACTTAAAAAGAACACTTGTTAATTTACTGATATTTTGACTTGTGTTTTATCTTGCTGGGCCTGGGGATAGAATACTTTTTTTTGATTGCTGTCTTCTATTGATTGAAAAGAGAACAAGCTCTGAAGAGAAGTTACTTARGAAGTTAGACTTCAATATTGGATAAATAAAATGCAGCCCATGAATGACTATCAAAATAAAATAATTTATTTGTTTTTAATTAGCAGAAGACAAATTTTAAGAGCAATCCCTATATGCCCCATAAGTGTCTGAAGTAAGCAGATAGGTACCATGAACCTCTCAGGAAATGTTGCAGCATTGGATTTCTTTTGTTTTCTTTTTTTCCTGGATTTAACAAAGAAAAAGGGACTGAATGGGATCWCAGGAAGGAGCATGAATTTCAATTATCTTCCATCCTCTGCATCACTTTAAATTCAAGGCTTAGTTTGGTCTTTCCCCCAGATCCTGAGCTTTGGTAGCTTGCTCTAAGATTCATATTTTGGTAATACTGCCTGAGAGTCTCTTTACTCAGAAAAAAAAAAATCTACCAAATATGCTAATAGCAAGTCAAGTTCCCACATTATTTTTTTTTTTAATTAAGGTGTTATAGTTATGCTTCAGCCATCTCAAAAGTGAGACAAGCAAATGAAACAACACTTACATATAACAGAAGAGGACTATCCGTGTAGCATGTGCCAGCAGTAGGCGAGCTACCTATTAAATTCCATTGACTTTCAATCATATCCAAATATAAATTAATACCTAAGTATATGTTTCTTTTCCTGAAATATTTAAAAGCCCAAGTTAGACAGCAAAATTTTTAAAATATGACATTTTTTCTTTCTGCAGAGAAATACCCAATGGAGAAAATGCCAGATGTGTTCAGTGACTGTGAGATATTTACAAAAAAACCTGAATATTTTCAGAAAGAATAAGCAGGACTTTTCAGCTGTTTCCAAAAAGACATTTTCATGTTTGACACRAAGGTCCCTGTTATCTAACCTGAAGAGAAATAGGAAAGTTTTCACAAGGAATGAAACACATTTATCTGAAAAAATACCATCCAGATAAAACCTAYTGTATGCATTTTGCAACAGATCATAATATTACTATAGCTATTGCAGTTATCCTGATGATTTAATAGGCCCTTCAAAGGCTTCCTAAAGTCTGTATGTTCTTCATATTTCCTCTTGTCTATGAACTGGGAAAAAAGTCACCCAACACTTCCAATACAGGCAGAAGTAAAACAAATAGTGTAAATTRTTTAGGTATTCTGCCAAGAGGAAGGTGAAAAAATATTTTTTTTGAAATTATAAGGTTCAACGAACTAGTAACTAATTGAACAGTAATACGTCACATGCTGAAAATGAAGACAGAAAGCAGTATGAGCAACTAAAGAGTGTCTCTGCATGGAGGGTGGTTGGATTATGAAACAAGTGACTGAGGCTAGAAATTTAGCTTATGCTCATTGGTTTAGGAAAGGATTAGCAACAAACATGCAGCAAAAAAATTTATATATTTGTTTGTTTTTAACAGAGGCATACCAATCTCATTTATATTTCATAAATTTCGCTGTTTTATGAACTAGTCTTTTCCCAGCATTTACCAAGTCTTGGTTGTGATACATTAGAAATTTTTAGCAAAACATGTTAAAATAGTATTAGCCTGTAATACCCTGAAATTGGCTAAAATGACATTTTTACATCCAGAAACTGTCAATTAATYGGAGTCTTATTTGAGAAAAATAAAGGATGTTTCAAGCAAAATAAGCACATATTTGCCAACTCAATTCTATTTAAAGCTATTTAAAGTTCATTAAATTAAAATTTATTTTGAATTTTATGGTTGTTAGGAAGGAAAATATACTACTATTAACTCACATTGCAAGACAACCACTCTATAAAAAAAAAGGGTATCCTTTGAGGTTTCTTCCCTCTGCACATATAGCAATAATTATCTTTGTATCTCTTAGAGGTTCCAAGGCTTTCCAGAGCACGGAAAGAAGATGCCACTGTGACCTGATGGCTTTCTGCTGCTGTTCCTGTATGACTGAAGCATGAGCTGCCTCACGTCTCAGGTGTTAAGCACTTTCAATTCCAGATATTTCTAAATAGTTCTCTGTATGAATAAACTTATTTTGAACTATTGCTCTTTTCTGTTAAAACTGTATTTCRAAGAAATATTTCAGCAAATACAGCTGTTCCCAGATTAATTCCATGTTACTTAYGCCTGGGAAATACAGAGATTGTGTTCATTTGGTGCTCAGTTACGTGGCAAACCCTAGAAAAAAACAGGSTATTATAATCTACTTGATTCCATGTCTTCTCCTCTTGAAAACTGTTGGCAATTGAAACCCAGCATAAAATGAAAGGATGGGGAAATGATTGCTTCCAATTTGAAGTGATGCAACTCCTGCCTAATGGCTTCAGGTTTTCTCTTCATCTAGAATTTGAACACCATTAGTTTCTGAAGCATGAAAAAAATTGAAACAACTAGGCTTTCTATTAGCAGAACAYGTAATATATAAAAAGCCTTACGAACAACAATATTTAATGAACAAAAATAATAGGAAATGTCCTACTTGAACCACATGTTTAACCATTTCAGAAAGCATTTTATCAACTCTGAAGCAGATCCCCAAATTATTCAAAATCTGAAAAATACATACGGGATGCAGTTAAGATATATATACTAATTGTGAATAAAACCACCAGTAAATATTATTAACTTGCAATTCAAGTTCCCTCCTAAATCTTCCAAATATCTACAACAGGGCAAATGAAACAGTGGCTCAGGGGCTTACTTTTATTGGGAGCAAAAAGAGTAGAAAGTATATATATATATACACACACTTATACGTTCAACACATGCAGGCTACACAGGACATAAAATCTGCCTGTGATTATGAAATTTGATACATTTTCCTAAAACTGAAACCACAAATGAACTACACACTAAAAAGCTCAGAAAATTATATATACTGTCTGGACACACATACACATCATTCTGAAAGCATGGCATCCTTCAAAGGAAACTATAAAGGGCTGCCACCTTTAATAGTTCGGTGAAACTGTAACCAATCTGCAGTTGCAATAAAATCATTATCATACATACATACACTGTATTTTTCTGCATCACTTTGTAATAAGATCTTTTCAGAGAGTTTTCTAATTGTACAAGTAATAAACCCATGGTTATTCATCTATCCATCTGTGGAAATCTGCTGTGTTCATGGATTAGGGCAGACAGGAAATACAGAATGGAATTAAGTAGAATCAGTTACAAACTATGACAAATATAACTTTGAATTATAAAATGAATAAAGATGGGGAGTTGTTTTTGTATTTTTTTTTCTTTTTTTGGGGGGGGATCTAGTCCAACTCCACTGCCAAGGCAGGGTCACCTCATGGGCATCCTAATGTGTGTGTTTATCATTAACATATGCCTTTGCTTTCCACTTCCGTTGTTTCCAAACCAACAGCTGAGAATTAACTGGGAGCAAGCTTTATGCATTATCCAGCCACATATTGCATAACAAAATGCACATCTTCCCAGTGAACTAAAAGGAAGACTGCTCTAGGCAGGAGGGAAGAACGTAGCTGCACAGTTCTTCTGCACTCAGTTCAAAACGYGAACATTCCTTTACGCGCAGCATTTGACCTTTCTTACATAAAAGCGAATAAATTGAAGAAGATGTAAAGCATAGAACTATCAAAAACATCAAAGCCCAGAAGTTTAAATGGAAGTTTGATAAAAAGGATTGCAAGTTTGACTCAAACATTTTCAGCCCCAGGATAGGAAGTCTGCTAAAAGCTGGTCTGTGAGACCTCGGATCATCAACCTGAACTCTGCATTGGAGAAAATCTTGACTACAGCAAAGTCAATTGAAAACAACAAAAACAATGCCCAAAAAGTTTGAATAAGAGGGGAATAAAGCAGGGTGTGCAGAAAGAGTACTTCTTACACAGTCAGTGTACCTTGACTACACAAGAACTGGAAAGAACCTCTCACTTAGTCTRCATGAGGGTAGACTTAAATACAAAAGCAGTGATATTGGCAGGTCTTATTCCAATAAAATCAAATCACATATACATAAATTACTAATACAATGAAATATGGTCAAAAATAAATAAATCCATGGAAACATTTCTATGAGAAATATAAGTGAATGTCACAAGTTTTTCTGACTCTTGCAGGAAGCTTTCAGCCTAACATAGTCAAAGAMGTCATGTTGTCTTTAAATAACACTTTCCTCGACAAAATGGAAGCATTCTTCTTCAAAACAACATAGTTACAGAACTACTGAGAATTACTGAGTTATAAGGGCATTAAAAAGCATATTTCAGCCTCCTTCCTGTAGTGTAAAGAAGTCGGGATGTGACACACAATTCTTCAGCAACAGGACCTCTCATGCTGTCCCCAGTATGCATCTTTWAAAAAGGCATTGGCATGCTGACAATTTCAAAAGGGACCAAACAAACCTATCACAAAGAGATTTCAAAGTGGGCAATGGCAAAACAAGCCTCCAAAGCAAACCTCATCCTTCTCTCACTTTAGGAGAGGTTATTTCCCTTTCAAATACGCTTTCTTTTTTTTTTTTTTTTTAATATTTTTTTGACTCTAATGCAACTTCTCTTATATAAGCAGCACTAAAAACCCTGGTGTTGACTAATAGCCTCCAGTACAGTGCAACTTTAAAACGGCAGGCAGTGGCCGAACTAGAGGGCTGGTGTACATCCTGCAGGGCTGTTACTGTTCYCTGCTGCTAGAAAAAAATCCATTTTTAGTTTTAAGTATAAATACACAATACWTCACACTAAATTACATTACAATGGAAGTACCATGTCTCTAATGCAGTGAAACAACAGAACATATGGAAGTTTCCATAGAAGTGAACAAAATGAACTCTCTCTGTGGTTCTAAATTTCATTTATTTATTGATAGCATTTTTTCCCAATATTTTCTAGAGCCCACTGGGGCCTTGCAAAGCCAATCCTTCTTTTTAATAGGAAAATAACACTTCTGAGAGATTTGAATTATGTCAGGAGATAAGTAATTCAAAGATTGCTTTATGACTGACACATATACACCCAGAAATGCAAGGAGATTAAATCCTGTGGCTACTTGAGGCATGAACCCATTCTGTRTCAATCTTCCTCCATTTGTTTCTGGAGACTGACACTGAGCATTGCTCATGAGTCAGAAATGCATCAATCCTTCAGAGAAACAGGAGAGGGAGCTTTCATTTGCATTCACTTAAATAGATGAAATCAGCAATGAATTCCATTGGAAATGAACACTTCTGGGGATGCTCTTTTTATTACCTCTGCAGTGATAAAGGATGGCATTTACAGTCCTCTGAAAAGCAAGTGCACAAATCATTGGAAACATATAGTGTAGCTACTGACACTGCTATGTGCTACTGCATCCAGTTTCTCCACTCTTCTGAAATCAGAATTCATAGCACTAATTCATAATAAGGCTAAAAGCTTACTTGGCTGAAYAGTGCTTATATGGCCAACATTTCTGGTTGAAAATATATCCCACCAAATCAACAGCTACAGGTTTAACCTCCCCAAATCTTTTTTCCCATAACATATTTAGAATTGCACGCACTTCGGCACTACATAATTCTTCAGTTGCCTTGATGGATTATAGGATAACAATTCCCAGTATCTGCCTTCAATAAAAATGGTAATAAATATTAGGTATGCTGAGCAAGTTAATATTTTGTTTCAGCTTATTGTTGTGGGTAATGCATTCACTGCATAGCTCAAGTCAGGTGAATGAGCTAGAGTATCTTGTAAATTGGTTTCCCAGACAATAGACCTGCATGGATTACTGCTCTTCAATTTGGATTTTTAKTCTATTTCTTTAAAAATGCACTGAATAAATTTCTAGTCATTTAAATTTTTAAAAATATTATGATTTTGCAAGGGAACAGTGTTCAATCTTATCTGATGATAGGCTTAAAGAATCACTTGATTTCATGACCCACTAAGTGGGTCTACCACACAAGGTTCATGTCTGTAATGTAATCACACCTCATTTAAAAGTGATAACATGCTCATCTCTACTATTTTAGGTGTTAGACCTTAAATGCACTTCTTTACATCCTCCAYAAATWGCATTACAGTGCAAATTATATTAACATATTGAAAATKTACTGTTTGGTTTTGTTTTGTTTTGCTYTAGATATGGGTCCACTAGTGGTTCATGTCAATTAATATATTTTTGCAATTAAATTCCTAAGGTTTCCATGCTTTTGCAGTCAGCTGTAGTATATCTCCATCTTATCTCTTCCTTTCCTGCCTGGTAGGAACTGGTAGGAACTCAGGTACTTCATGAGCCCTGCCATATAATATTTTTTTCTTTGGCTGCTCATTTAATCACCACCACATTTASTAAATACCATACAAATAAGCATAATCTTCTTTATCAAACCATCCAGGTCTACCCAAAACCTTTTTACCTGAAATTCCTACAATTCTTCAAGACTTCTGATACTCAGCATGGCATATATTTGCTCATGTATCCTTTCTTCCCCTCGTTACTGTGCTGTGTTGTTGCGACACTCCCTCACTTCCTTTATTTATCATAGCACCAAAAAAAAGATAAAATTATTTTTAGAAAACTAACAGAAGTTTCCACTACTACTTAGTGACCAGAAACAAAAATTACACTAGCATTATAAAGTTAAACATCTTAGTACATTCAGAAGAAAGGCACTGCAGTTTTCATTACTKAAAAAGAAGGGACACTTTCATAAAGAATAATGTTCCTAATTATATATATTCAGCTGGTCACTTTAACTTATTTATTGTCATTTATGGTCTTTGAGACATTTTTGCTATAAGATTCTGACAGTAGAAACATTAAGATGCTTTAAAATTGGATTGTTTCTTCATTTCCTGAAGCTCTGACACTTTAAATTAGATGTGCTTAAATGTTAGTATTAAACACACTGCTGCAAGATTAATAGTAAACAAAGACTCAAAATTACCATCTAGGGTAATGAAAATAAGGCAGGAATAAAGGTTATGTGATATTGGCTAAAAAGGTGAGCAGCTACTATTTTCTTTCCAAATGCATACATTTATTTGTTTTGTATAGACAACTTGCTGCATACCATGAAAGACACAAATTAAGAGATTGYTATGTTTAAGATGGCAAGGTAGTACAGTAAAAATAGTTTATAGGATAATTTGGGATGAGCTGCATAAGAAACAAATCATGAACTCAGAGCTCTGGTATATCACGCATACCAAATATACGACAATAAAACTTTTATATGCTTCCATCATACTGTTTTATGTCAAATAGTTAATAGGGAAAAACTGCATTAGAAATGTTTTTGCAGTTTAAAGATGCTTCATTATTGGTATCTTTTTTTGGTATTAATCCTACCATAAAACTAGAAACCGGGGAGTTTTTTATATCTCTTCACAAGAAATATAACCTCATCAACCAAAATCTGCCAACATTTACACACCTTTTCAAAATTACCTAAAATTAGGTGATGACCTCTAATACATGATCACATACAGATATCTTGGTTGCATGCAAGAAACAAGGTGGTCACCAGATAATACAGAAGCATATCTCCCAATAAAACACAGAAACCATAGGCAGAAGGAAATTTCCACTCATTGGCAGATAGAGTAGATCCACAAGGCAACTTTGTTCTGTCATTATATTTCTTAGGCTGGGTAAAAAAGGACAAAGTTTCCTAAGYTGGTTCAGTAGGCATCAGATATTGGATGGGAACAGGATTTCAAAGTCCTGGAATTGACTGGGAAAAGCAGAAATGGAAGCAGGAAAAGTGGCTTGAACTGTGGGAAATGAATAATAAGAAAAGCAATACAAGTGAAGAAAACACTGATCAATTCATTCAGGAACAGCACTGAAAAGTGGACTCCATGGGAATGGGAATCACACCCAAAACCTCGATGGAAAGTACATCGTTTCACACTAGCTGAGAAGCTTCCCCAGGACAGTAAGGATTTTGTGTGTTTTTAAGAGAAAAAGGGAGAGCAAAGTAGAGTGAGACAATAAGTGAGAGGGAAAATGAGAGGGAGAGAAAATGAGAGGGAGAATGATGGTTTGTGGAAAGTCAGTGGYATAATTTTCCCTAAATCAATGGAGCCAATGTTTTACTTGAAAAAAATGAAATAACAACCTGGTCTGTATATGAGGGAAATTACTCATTTGAGGAACAAGTACTTTTGCTTCTTTATTTAGTCTAAGTGAGGAGAGAAAAATTACATTGCTCTACTGTATTCCTTATTCCTGGTTTGTTTTTTTTTTTTAAACACTTTACTTCTATTTCTTCAACAGGCTTTTAGAGTGCCTAAGAAAGCTTCTAGGAATTGTAAATGCATTGAGTGTTGCACCAAGGACACATAAGGAATTACATACGTACTTTTGCTTCAGTAACTCCTAAAATAATTGTCTTCTTTCTGTTTGAGCCTGTACTGTGTTGTTTTCTTTAGGATGATCAAGATTATTTACTTTCATGGGGCCTTTGCTGTCATAATACAACTATTTTTTTTTCATTTTTTCTCCCATCACCCACAAAAGCCATGCTTCACAGGAATAATTCTGCATCCCCTAGAGAATGGAGGTTCATCTGTGACGAAAACTGTAACCAGGTATGAAGCATTCAAGTTTCCTTCCAACACTTTCAAATACAATAATAAAAAAGCTTGAAAAAAAAACCAAAGCAGAATGGTTTATTAAATAGCTGTGTGACCTTGATAATTACCAACAGAAATGTATTACAGATGACATTTCAGAGAATCAGAGCTGTAAAGATTTAAACAAGTAGAATTAAAACAAGAGCAAAGAAATAATGGCAAGGAACTATATCCCACCTTTCTATTGAGGGGTGTATTTGGTACGCWACCTGCTATTAAAAAAAATTCCAACACCTTCCATTCTTCCTTTATAATTTTATTTTCCTGAGATAACATTTTCAATGTTAAAAAGAATTCACAGATACTCTGTCCCAATTTCCTATTTCTTAATCCATTAATTTCACTATGTAAAGTGTTAATCAAATCCTAATTTTTGCTTCTTTTTTTTGAGACAATACAAATATTTGCAAATTATTGTTCTATTTCAGTTATTAATTATAAAGTGCACAGTCTCTATCGATACTTCCTTATAAATGTAGTCTAGTAGAAAAATGAATATCATGTTTTTCCTTTGAGGGAAAGGAAGGAAGAAGGTAGAAAATATCCCTACTATCCTGACCTTCTGCTTATTCAACTACAGTTTTTGGTAATGATGTTCWGTATGCTAAACATTTTTTCACCAATGCAATTTAGAAAGGTGATGAATGAAAGATGTGGGCTGACCTTTCTTTTACTGTCATGATTTAGAGACTCATAAAAGTTATTACTCACTGCCACSACTTTAACAACTACAGCTTTTTCAATTTTTTGCTTACACATTTTCTCTCCTGCAACCTAAAGATGCATACAAACAATAAAACAGACAGCATTGTAAATATATTAATTGAGTTGTCCTCATGACAAGAGGCAAAGATTCAACAAGTGCCTGCCTAATGCAAGCACATAAGTGAAAAACAAAAGGCACATCTAATACTGGGACAATTTTCAAGATAATTTTGTTCTGGAATGCTATATATGTCCTGAAAAGAGCTAGAGTGTTTTGCCAGAGGAGTTTTTTATCAGCATACTGTATTTAATACAAACAGTATAGCAGTTTCTCTATCAGACCCACGGAGAGCAACTACTCTTTCAAAAATAGATTTTGCAAAATTCACTTAATGGCCTCAACACAGCGAATTTTAACTGCCTAAGAGAAATTAATTTTAAGTAAAAGTCATCTGTTGCCTGAACATGCTCGCACATAAAGTAATAACAACTATCCACAGGATAAAAATTAATTCAGTAGATTCACARCTTACTGAAACTCTCAGCAAAGGGGAAAACAAAATAAACTCATACTTAGAAATTTGGAAATTATTCTAAAAGAGCAGCATAGGTCATGCAGAAATCTTATGAGTCAGTAAGACTCCTATAAGAACACTGGTACCAGCACCCCTATTCCAGGAGCCCTGGAACCAGACTCATCTGTTGCAGACAACACAGAACTCATCTAGGTACCCAAACCTAGATACACATAGAAATTAAGACCACATTTGCACTGAGTGTATACTGCAGAAAGTTTGCAAAGAAAACCCTGTCACAGTTTAATCAATCCTCAGCAAGCCAACAAAAACACATTAAGAGATGTCAAAAGAATCAAGAAGAACCAAGAAAATTTCAAGGCCATATTAGCATCTGTAGCCCCCATCACAAATGGTCCATTCATTTTTTGAAATTTTAAAATTACATTATGATAATTTAGATACAGCTAAATACTTTTCATAATCTTCTAATTCCAGGGAAAACTTAGCATAAAAAGAATAGAACACAAATGAATTTAGAACCAGAATGGAAATGCATTTCTGGGCTTGAAGTTCTCATCTATAAATGCATTTAGGTCTTGATCTGCCAGAAAAATTAATGAGCAATGTATCTTCTTTCTTAATTTTACACAATTTGACAGGAAGATCTTTCCATTATTCTTCTGTACTCACAACAACCTTCTGAAAGAATTCCTGTTTTGGGGTCTATATTAATTAATTACTTCTACTCATACCAAAATGAACTGTAATAAGCAGGGTTATCTTCAACATTCTTTGGAATGCTGAAATACAGAAAATACTTTGGAAAGTAACAATACARAAAATCTGGAGACCCAAGCTAGCTCTGACTTAATATCACAGTGAATATGGCTCCATGGTACTTTCCACATGCACTTGTGAGTGTGTAATACCATAAGGCCCAACACAAGTCTTGGAAACATTTATTCAGCACATCTCTGTTGCCACAGTGACTCTGCAGCTGTAAAAAGAACCAAGTGTGAGCAGTACTGCCATCCTCTCATTTAGCCACGTCCACATTACCTGGCAATACAGACATAGCATCTCCAGATTCCCTTGTTACTATAATATACCCAAGTATAACTCATCTAGCTTTTGCTATTTTGAAGAAGTACAATACACATCTCTTCCAGCTTTACAAGAAAAAAACCAAAACTACAGATCAAGCAAATATTGACCAAAAATACTGATTGAAACATGCACACACAAAATTATTTTTTCTCTTTGAATTTCACATATGATGATTGATTCAGTCAGCATGTCTATGGGCAATTCTCTACAAACAGCATTTAAGTATGCAAACGTTGGCTCAACATTATTTGGTAACCCACAAAACTGATGAGTATCAAAGTTGTTTCTGTGRGTGATATGAAATTGTAGCACAAGGCACTAATTATGTCAAAAGACCCAATCTAACCTTAGCTTTCAGTACTTTGCAGTTAAACATGGGGGGTTTTTTCCTGGTCAGAGATGCATTTTGCACTGTCACCTGGTTTCTTCTTTGAACCCTCAGTAAAATGAAACAAGGCAATTTAAGAAGTGCCAGAAGCTCTGTGGTACTGGGCAGTGCTTAGAGAGCAAGAAAGTTGCCATATGTTTATGTACACAAGGTCCTTCTTCAATGAAATGCAATATTCCATTGTTCAAATAMCTCTTCCTCCTAAAAGACAGCACCATTTCTCCCCTATCACTTCTCTTTTCTCTCCTCTGCATAGATGATCATCTATGTTGCTACTGCAGTTCTACCATTCCTTTTTACTCATTTTCAGTTATGTTCATGAGCTCACGGAATTTAACAATAACTTCTTGTGCTTCTTTGTTTCTTGAATGTATGTATAAATTATTTTAGGCAAGCACCTACCTATATGGAAGGATGCAGTCAAAGCCAAATTCATGTGAAATTTATGCTCCAAGCCTCAAGCCTATGCTGCAGTCAAATGCAAGCTAACACTGACTCAGAAGCTGTCTCAGGGGAGCACAGCTGTTAGCACAAAGCTAACAAGTTCTGTTACCACATCCTTAGTCTTTTCCTCTGTTTCAAAGAACAGTATTTTCTAGCTTTACCTAATAGAGGAAACACTGTAAAAAAGAAGTGGCACAGAATTGGGAAGCAAGACTTAATTTTATCCCTGTTTTGCTATTGACTGAGGACAAGCTAAGCTACTGATTCCCATCACATCATTTGTCTGCTTTATTCATTTACACTGTAAGCTCTACAAGGCAGGGAATCTCTCCTGCAAACTGCTTGCAAAGAACTCCTTCACACAAGGGGACTCTGAGTTCTCCAGGAGAGAGGAAGTCTGTACTAATATAATACTACTGCTATTATCAGTAGTAAATTTCACATTGYTTGCATTGAGCAAAATTGTTTAACAATACGTACTACAGACTTTACCACCAGAAGCTTTTTAACCAGTTTTGCCATTCTCTGAGGCAATGACAATACTACAAGCAGYTGCCTCCTGTTAGAACACTCCAAGGTCCCTGATATGCAGCTACCTCCTGTTTATTCTTTTGGTGACTGTTATGATTCTGTTCTTCTTTCCATCTAAGGATTGCTATAGGAAGATCTTTCCACTGTTCTTCCATATACATGAAAATTTTTTGAAAGAATTCCTATTTTTGGGTCTATATTAATCAATTACTTGTACTCACTTCAAAGTTAGCTGTAATCAGCAGGGAGCTCTCCATCATTCTTCGGAATGTTTAGCACCCTTAAGTGACACTGTTTGCTAGGCTTTTAGGAATCAGCTTAGGCTCTAATTCCTTCTTSTGAGATTCAGATTTGCAGGTCTCATTCTTCATCCAGGCATTACCAATCTTTGCTTACCATGGCTCTAATTTCACCACTTGTCCCTTAGTCACTAGCTTAGATACTGATCTCCCCTGTGCACAGTGGAATCAGTGTCTAATCTTCCTTTTTTCAAGGAAAAAACACTTATCTGCAGTACCAAATTAAATGTCTCCACACACATTTCACTTCTATCCCTCTTAAAATTTTTTTACTGTTGTTGTTGACATCAAATTAGTTATTTAAGATCTYGACTTGGCACTTTCTTTCTTATAATAATTTCTCTTTAACATCTGTCCATTTCAGCTTCATTTATTTTTTACATGTCTCAGCTACCAGGAAAGATTTTTTCCTTCTCTCCAAACAGGAAAACAAACACAGCTTTCACATTCTCAGTTATGTTTTGTAGCAGCTGCCTGAGATTCTAAGGTAGCTGTCAAGCCAAATCTAGTTGTTCTGTCAGCTGTGAAACCAATAAACTTTGCTGTCCTGGAGTATTTCCTACATCCCTGCCCCATACTCCTGCAATTATTGCAGCTTTTCTCATGTCCTCTGTAATCTCATTATCTGTAATACCATCAGTTCTTTTTCCTGACCTCTAGATTCTTCCACAATATCTTGGACAAATAAGTTCAGAAGTAATTTACAAAAAACAGAAGGACAAAATGGTTTTATCAGAAATTCTATGCTACTGTAAAATGCAGTAAAAAATGAAGTAACTTTAAAGCATCAGCTGAGTACAATTTTTATTATTTTGCATCCAAATCCACAGATCTAGAAAACAAGATTTAGTTAATTTGCTCATATGTGACATAATTTTGAAACTAGAGATGCAACCTAAATGCCAGCAGTTAGTATTTCACTAGCACCCAAGTTTTTATTAGCTTCTTATGCAAAAACCCAGATTACCACAGGAACCCAAACACCTCAACTCTTCTTGTTTTGAAAATTTCCAGGATAAATAAATATACACAAATAAAAGGAAAAAGAAGAAAAAAAGGAAATRCAGCAGCAAAGTAGAATGCATTCAAATATCCAGAATAAAAGTGTAGCGGATACATGCTGATGATATTAATCATTGCAATATTTAAGACACTAAACAGATAAATATGAATTRTACTGTTTGAAACAGCTTTTGAATTTCCTATCTGATTTAGAAACCAAGAGTCAAAGCAATTAATCTAGATCCAGTTTACTAAATAATAGGAAGTCTTGACTAGACATGATGMTTATGACAAAACAAGGAAATTACATCATCAGGAGGTCTGTACAGCCGGAACTCAATTCTTAATTTACCCTGGCAACAGACTGTCTATCGTAGCCAACAACAAACTTGGTTGCACGTGTCAAACTGGGCTGAAAATCTGTGTTTCATGCTGACACAAAATGGCTGTAATACCAACACCTGCAGCTTGCCAGGAAAAGTGAAGTGATTCAGAAGCTTCTGACAGAACAAAACAGACACTCCAATCTAGCAACTGGGAACTGACAACTTCTACAATTCACATGACTGTTTTTTATTCTTACACTTACATATATGTGTTTTCACATGTATGTGGAGCACACTGCAGGTATGCATCAACACTATTCACAGCTGATGCACTGGAGACTGACAGCAATTCACATTTCTACACCTTCCTTTGTGCGCTGGAACTCCCTAAAGCCCTCTGCAAAGCAACAAATAACCATATCCAAGGAGAAACAGTGATAGGTCCTCAATACAGTAGTGACTTTCTGTACTCAGGCTTAGCAGCCATTCTGAGTACAACAATATGTCTGAAATATAAGTACAAATGAACCTGAATAGTTCTGCATRTAAGGGATCTTTTATGCAACCACCTGCACTACTACAGGTTGTATCTGCAGCTCTTTGATACCACTGTAGAAGRAGGGAAATTTCATTAAATCAGTATTTGCACTCTGCTGAAAGGCCAGTAGGTTTCCCCAAGTTTCCCTAATTGTCTTAAATGTGTGATCTTATGCTAAACCCTGGCTATTGGAGTGAACTGCCAAATGCACACACGGGATAAACAAAACTATTTATAAAGCAACTGCAGCTGCATTGGTAGCAGTAGCAAAGAGCARCTTGAACCTATCTTTCAGTGCTTCTTACTGCTCACTGCAGATGAACAGCCCTCTGCATTTATTGAAGAGAATGGTTCGCTAACCTTCAGGAGCTGAAATTCAGATACCTACTTATAGCTGCTCTTCTGYGCTCCCTGCTCCTCTTTTAGCTTCACACATTTATGAGTTCAGCGGTTTGGAGAACACTTTTGTGGGCTTTCTGATCTGGAACCACCTCTCCAGCATCACCCACCTGTGCAGGCACGGCAGCACACGGTGAAGCAGCAGCCATGGAGCTATCCTCCAGGGGTCACAATTGGGTTACAAATTCTATGAAATGTGATGACTGTGCAGCCTGATTTAGAGCAATTTATTCACATCCTTCTTCATTAAGATTCAAATGGAATAAGTAAGATAGAAATTGAACAGATACAGAAATTGTGCATGGCTTGCTTCTGTAGTCAGTAAACATTTATTCACTAGGCACAGCTCTCTCTCGTGCTCTCTCTCTCGTATTCTCTCTCCCTACCCTTCCTGCTTGCTGTTTTAATGCATAATTAAGAAGGTCAGAATTAATGAAGCAGTGTGGAGTAAAGTTCAAGGAATCCCCAGRCACTATTTATTTTATTAGATCTCAGGCATGAACATCAGATTGGCAGCATTAGAGGCAGAGGCAGTGTAGCTGGCAGCAGTCCAGGCGAGAAGCTACCAAGAGATTCTTACCTGCAGTGTCAAGTCATTGCTGAGCTCCCTCCCTGCAAAAATCACCCGCAGCTGGTCAGCTGGAACTCCCTGTCGCTGGGCAACTGCCTCCTTCAGCTGGAGGATGCTGGAATCTGAACCAGCCTCCACAGGGAAGCCATGGCTGGAGTTGAACCTGACAAACACTGAACGAGAGCAAAAGATGTTTTTAAGCCAGGATTTCTCATGACATGTTTATAGTGGAATGACAGCGAGAGGCTTACTCTTCAATTACAGGAAGCATTTACTATTTTCAGAGAAAAGCTATTAATACTCCAGTKTGGTATTTTTAACCCCCTCACGAAATAGCTAGTGACCAATAAATAAAACCCATGTGTTTCCCCTTGGCAGTATTAGAAATGACATAGAGCATTTACAATCAAAAGAAACCCAGCTAGGCAGCTGTCCAAGGAGTTGCTGCCTGGCACAATAGATTTTAAGTTCAGTCCTAACCTTCACAGGCACACGGCACATGCACTTTCTGTGCCCCTCGTGCASTCCCCAACACATATAACAAATAAATGCAGGAAACTGAGGTATGCTCTGGAGTCAAAATGTATTAAATTAAACAAGGGAAAACAATTCCTTGTTACAAGGTAAAGCACAGTCATACAGACTGGTTTCCCACAAATACAATTCTACAGAAGATAATGATGGAAAGGAAATCACATGCTAGAAGAAATCAGAGCTATGGAATTCTGTATCTGGGAGTGTTGTATTATAGCACAGTCTTTTCAGAGTTCACTAAAACATCTGCAGTACATAACTCCTGTCGGCATCCACCTTCAGTGCAGAAAATCACTACTGCACCAGTCATATCATTTTTAGAGCTGCAGCAACTGGTTTATACACCCAGAGAAGCCTGGCAAACAAACTCATAAGCTTCCTGCCATTCAGCTGGCAGAGCTCTTTTTCATAAGGAGCCTGAATGTGCCCGTTGAGCCCTTGGTCAAGGGAATGACTGCAAGGCCTATGAAACAAGGRAAAAACCTCATTACATCCATATCAGTCACRGAGATTGTATGTACAGTAGACATGCTCCCAGTGGACTGCTTCGACCAATACCTTCACTGGCAGGAAGCAAAGGAATTAGCAAAACTCAATACAAAACAAAAAATCATTTATATCAATTATACCTGTCACCTAAACAACCTGGGTATTGATTGCAACCACCAGTCTTTTAAAAGAATTATTTCCTATTCCCAGGAAACTTTTTTAGCTGAAGATGTWACTCCTTTGCATTTTTCTTGACTGACAGAAGCATAAACTCAAAAGTACTTATAGAGTTTAAAGAAATAACTATTTTTAAAACTAAAAATAGGATTTTTAATATTTTTTCGATATACAGTCTACCAGACAACTCCAAAGGTGCCAGATCCTTTAAATTTGAATATAGCTGAGGTGGCTACAATTGTTTTTCTTAGCCATCAATGTTGTAATTATTTGGAATTTCACATCTTTAATTCAGATCTGGCTTCAAGGGGTAAGGCCATATTCCAATAATATCAAATGCAACATTTTCAGTTTTGTACTTGAAAATACCCTTCTAATGCACCAAAATGCAGGGTAGTATTGCACAATGCACTGTTAGACAGGTACCCTGCAGTGTGTTATGCAGCTTCCTGCAGTACATCTCATTAGGGGGTTTGATTTCTATTAAAGRGTGTTATGTGGAAATTTTATATTCAGACTGTTCAGAAGAATCAGTGGAATTTGAATTTTATTTTGATTATGGAGATCAAAGAAGGATGTATCTGACAAAAAGTAGTTACAGCCAATGGCAATTGAACATTTCCCATCTTTCAAGGAACACACCCTGCTCAACTGTAAATAAAATTATCCATGCCAATAGCAAAATATATAGTTAAATCAATGGAAATGATACTTTTTTAATATGCTACACTGTGACTCTATATGTTGATATATATTTTAAGATATAGATATGCTCACATACACACATCAAACGCATACATGTGTCTCTCCAAAGACCTCTTCCTAACTATTMATAACCCTCTTTCTCTTTGGTCTTSCAAAAGCCAATGCTATTGGKTTTGGAAATTAAAAAAAAAAAAAAGTCAGCAGATGGAGTGACTACAAATCAAATGTGGTGGTAAAAGGAAAGTGTTTGTTTAAAGAATTATTTAAAAAGCACCATTTGAATTAATTGCTAAGTGGTATTTATGCATTTATTTTTAAAGRCAGTATAAACCCAACACACTTACTGGAAACATAAGTCAAGTTTGACATCARGAATCCCAAATCCTTCTCTCAAATAAATTCTTTTTTTTGTTGTTACAAGAAGTATATTCTCCTCCTCCCAATCTGTATGAGGTATCAGAAATTTAGTCTTACAGTTCTTGCCACAAGCAAACAYGGGAAATGAGTGTGAGTGMATCATTTTGCACTTCACAGCACAGAAGCCTGAAGAGCTAACTCAGAAAAAAATGCTAAAATGCAAAATTTGTTTGCTGGAAAAATCTAAACCACAAATATTTTGCCCTTAAGCACTTTTATTCTATTATMTAGTCTGCTATCCAACAACTCTTTTTAATGTAAAAGAACAGAAGAGACCTTTGCTCACTTGCACAGAGCATAAAAAAGATTGAATACAAATCTTCAGTCTGTGATAGAAAACCAGAATTTCATTAATATAATATTTCAAGCTGTCTTTTTAGGAAAAATAAACTTATTTTCTTTTTGACATTTCACCTCAATAACTAAATAATCATTACCAAGCTGATATTCTTAACAACACATGTTATTCAAGAGCTCACAGGTGAAATTGTGCAGACACTCCAGACCTCTTCCAAGCAATACATATGTTGAAAAGATTTAGAATTTAAAGTTTGTTCACAGGAATTTAAATAAATATTGACTTAACAGGAGATAAGAGAATTTACCTGAGGCCTAAACTGCTGGCAGAAATCCAAAAGAAATAAACAGAGTTACTCAGACACAAGTGTGTGGYGCAGGTGTGTAGGGGAGTTGCAGATTTTCAGTGATGGTTGGAAGAATCCTTGGGGGCAGGGACCCCTGCTGGAATCTCAGCAGGTCACATTCCAGAGTCAGCAGCCTGTCTTCTCTGGCAAGTCATATCAAAAGTGCCAAAGCTTTAATCCCCATTTATTAATCCACCAGGTTTTGCAGTTCTTAATGGAGAAGATAAATGCAAAATACTGGAGAAGCTTAGGCCTTGCCTGTGAACAAACTGTGAAGGCACAGTCTTGATACAGAGAACCAAAGCAACAGAACTGTGGCAGGAATGAAAGGAAGTTGTAGACAGTTTTACATTGCTGCATACACAACACAAACTTCCTTTTCAGTTTTGACATAAAACAGCCAATTCTTTTTCTTCCTAAAGTAATGAATTGCACAATCCTGCTTTGCAGCACACCAAAGAAAAGCTACAATATCATTTGTAGCAAAAGAGTGCACATATTTAAAATTTAAGATTCTAATAGGATCTAATTCCCCATTCTTCCAATGGACAAAATAAAAAAAAAATTAGAATGTCACAGAAGTTTAACCTAAAGACAGTGCAAATTATGGGAAACATTTATTTTTATTTTTAAAAGACCTTTCTCTACTGCCATCAGGCAAGAAGACTTTTGTAATGTTATTTTCCTAAGATTGGATGGGGGGTGGAAATCTTGTGACAATATCTATCTGTGATGATGAGATCCTCTTTGCGTCAGCATAGGACCTGAGAACACAACTCTTCTTAGCTCAAAAGCCTACATCTRGGCTACTTCACACTTGAAAGTATTATCCCTTCCTTTTCAGTATTAAATTTTTCTCATAAACTGTGATTAATAATTTATCCAGTATAGCTAACCAGATTAGTACAGATTAAARCCAGGAAAGTTAACAGAAAGGATAAGTAAAGCAAGAGAAGGTAGGAATCAAGACAACATAAAATCCTTGCCCCTAATAGTATTGAAATATTCTGGAAGTCCCTCTATTACCTGTGTATCACCTCTCAAGGCACAAGATAAAGGCAGCTGTTCCAAGTATCTTTTTTACTTCAGTGAATAAAATAAAAACATATGAAACATATTTTTCATATCCCTGGGGCTTCTGCATCGTCAATTATACAAGATATCGTACTYGTCTTTTAATCTTTAGACTCAATTAGTATTAGATACATTTGTGGACACTTTATAAACCCCAGTCAATACCAGTTGCTGCTTGGAATTTCTACAAGCTAAATTGTAGATATGAAACTGTAGGATAGATGCAGTGTGAGAAATTAGCAGCAGAGCAGAAGATAATAGGATGGTACTAAATCTTATTACACATTTTTTTTATTGTTATTTCCTGGTGCTARGGGAACTGCAAAAAAGGAAAGAAGCAAAAGACTAAAGAGAAACAAAAATTTGAAAAATATGGGTTGAAGATACTCTGCAAGTTGAGGTCAGGACTGGAAAGGAATAACTCAGAGTTGTTACACAACCAATCAGTACATGTTAATGAAAGTCCAATAAAATGGTTAAACAACTTTGTGCAAAGTTCTTTGAACTTTGACTTTCCACAGCAACTTAAGCARCCTAGAAGTGATGTCATCCTTTTCTTCACACATCAGTGCATTCAGGTTCTGCACTGGAATAGGAGACCTTCCCAACACCTTTAGTTTCCAAGAGCACTGGAGAGCAGGGTGGTTCAGTAAGCTCCACTTTAGTTTCTACCCTACTTCCACTACATCAAGTCCCACTTTGGAGGCTGTCACTGTCATGAAGCTCTGGCAACTGCCTTGCCTGATTTTTTCCTTGACATAAATAAGTGATAAAAACTCATAGACATAGGAATAACCAGTTCCAYAGCAGTTCATGTATCCCTTTCATCAATTAGCAAAACTATCTTTAGCACTCTCCAAAAAAACTCTCAAACAGATGTCTTTTCATCAAAAAGTTSCCAAATTCCAACAATTTGGAGCCAAGTTGAGATAGTAGGATYCCAAGTCTTGATGCCCTTGCACTGAACATTCTGCCAAAAATTCCTTTCTTTGGCGAAGGAAATCCAGCTACAGAACTTCTGCTGTCTACACAAGGAGGGAGACAGTGCCTCAGAAACAAATGATTTCACACATTTCAGTCTTTATGGCTAAAAATCAGCTGCCTGAACACTGCCTCAAGACGAGTGGGTTGCTGCTGCAGCTATCTATGCATTGGTATGACAKTCTCCTGGAAAGAAGCCCTGGTGTGTGTTTTGCACCAGGTCCAGAGTGACAGGTATATAAAGTTAACCCTGACTTAATGCTCTAACACTCACTGCTGRGCCAGATAACTGGAAGGATTAGGTCTCCTCCATCACTGCATTTGTGAAATAAAATTAATGCACATTAATGTAAGCCAACTTCACAGTCGAAGCAGAAAAAGAGCCTACACAGGCAATAAGTGGCAACTCATTAAGCTGGAGTAATTTGGTTGCTTCTGATCATTTGTAAATTACCTTCACCTAACGAATGATTTTATGATGTAGACACACAGAGCAATGTAGTAATCTAAAATAAACAGCATCTATAAAACCTTTAGTGCGGGCTAACACCAAATGAGTGTCATGAAAAAATGTACCTTGATCTTTAATGCAGACTTTGAGATTTCTGATGCTTTTGTTTAYTTTTAAAATAAAGGTAACAAGTGGCTTTTATTCAAACTACTGTTTAGGGAAAGGAAGACATTATWATTTATAAATTCTAAATATGTACCAGATGACAATTTACTACAAAGTTGTGAGCAGCACAGAAAGGGTGAGTAGGGACARGAGATTCACCTCCATCACAAGATTTAGGGGGCATCATATTAAATTTATATGAGCCATGTTCAAAAGAGGCAAAACTCTGTGTTTGCCCATACTACTAGCAGCAGGCCCTCTGAAAAATTCTGCCAGACAAGTAAGTGGTAGATGCACAATGTACAAATTTGGCTCAAGTGGAGAAAAGAAATGGGCAGTTTCAGCCAGCTCAGCAGTCTCTATACTGTAAACAAAAGAATAATATACCCAAGTATGTAATAAATAGTTTTTATGTAGGTTTTGAGCTCAGAAAAGCAACACCTTTCAGTCGTAGGCTGAGCCAAAGAGGAACTTAAGACTACAAGGAAAGTTAAAAATAACAGATACCACCACACAATTACACACCCCAGCCCCCCACCYCCCCTTATCTTTAGGAAAATACATTTTACAGTTCCTGGCATTTGAGTTAAAAATAGTTGGAAGAACATCAGGGAGAAATATCATCTATGCCTGYCCTATGGTCTTTCTTCAGAAGGGTCTCTGCTTGTGGCTGCTGCTGAAGACAATAATGCATTTACAGCTGGTTTTKGGGGTTTTTTACAGGGGTTTTACAGTCTCTTCTGAAGGAGAGTGCTCTTCTGTAGATGTCCTGGGTTTGTAYGTCCATAAGACATACTCCAATAGAATGTAATATTGAGTAACAAGCAGGAAGGTTRACAGTTTCCTCCTGCTACCAAGTAATCCAAACCAAGAACAGARGCAAATAAAAAAGGCAAGAGCTCAGCACTACTCTCTTTTTTCCTCCAGAGCTATGTGTGCACATGCAGTTGCTTTCTTCTATTGCAGTGAGGAAATTTTTAAACTCAGCAATTCTCACAGTAACCTAATTTTGTTCTGGGAASTATGCCTTTTAATCCAAGACTCATGCTAAATTTGTCCAGTAAATTATTTCCTGTGATTAATTCACTCAGTTTTACTATACTMTTTAAGTTGGAGGAATGCATAGCTAGCTAACTGAATGCTACAATTATGTTGGCATTTCTTTTATAAGTCTCTTTAAAAATGCTATTTTCCTAGCTATTTTTGCCCAGATTTACTGGCTGCTTATGTCAGCACCAAGCTGCCATGAACTTCCTTGATACAGAATCAACCTAAATTCATGTTTCATTTTAAATAGATGCATACTGTTCTTTAATGTGCTTGGATATGGATAAGCTTTCAATTCCACATATTTCAAGCCATATGCTACAGCTTTCTGTATTAATAGGAAGCATTACACTTAAAAATAAAATGTATACTCCTGCAGCTTTTAAATTGCCCCTGTCCTGTGAAAGAATGGGCCAATAATTTTGCAAAGACAGCATTCATAAGAGGGTCAGAGAATCTGAAGTAGGACATACTGCAATAGCTTTAGGGCTGTAAAGGGAACTGTCAAGGTAAAGACGACAGTAGGGAGATTCCATCATTTTAACAGTTATGCTTATTTGCAGTTCCACACGAAATTTAATATAATTTTCTTGTAGCATCTATATGCATATAGAATACCAGAAGCACTKTTGGACAGCTGAAGTTTCAAATGTATGATAAATATGGGAACTGTCACATTGACTAAGGAAGGAGATTTCTCACCTCRTGAAGTATGTTAAATGCTCAGAATAGAACAAAACAAGTCTAAAAATTTATAAATCCAATTATAATGTGAATTAAAATGGCACATATATCATCAGCATGGCTGTATAGAAACAGATTAGCTCAACACATAACAAAAAACCAAAAGTCACAGAGAAAATGTATCTACATATCCACCTACTGACATGGAAAGATTTGGTTTCCCTTTATTTCATTTTTACAAGAACTACGGCAAATAACACCAAGGCAAAACTCCAGGGAATAAACATTATTCCAGCCCTGGTAAGCCCAGGATACTGGGYTGTACAACTACTACATGGCAAATGCATTGCTGGAAGGGAGAGGATGAGGCTGGTTGCTCTGGAGAACAAAAAACAGAGCTTCTTTCCTTGGTGTTGGCAGAKCTAATGTTTTGAATCTTTTGAAATTACACATTTTTTGCTTTTACTCATCCCATCAGAGGGGATTCCAGTATCATTGCAATCATGGCCTGATTTGTTTTAAAAAGCACAACAGGTAAATGAAATTTATTTTCTTGATCAAAAACTTAATTTTAAGGCTACATTCTGCTGCCTCTTTTTTTCTTAAGTATCTTTCCATTTCACCATTTTACTGATAAATAGTTATTGACTAGCAGAAAAATAAGCTTTGATGYTTTGGGACAGTCCATTCCCTGCCCTTCACCTTTAAATGMTGACCTCAYCCTACTCCTTTCAAACTGTGGGCASCATTTTTCCTCCCCCAAGACTTCTTTCTCACTATGGCAGTGGCAGAGCAGCCTGAAGAGACACTACCAGGGAGGGCACTGGGGACACCACCAGCCCTGACTGTCCCTGCCTGGCTTCCCCAGGGGCTCCACACTTGCCCAGGGCCCCTGGGGTCACAGTCCCTGCCTCAGCCAAACCATTTCTGSAGCAACTTGGAGTCTATCCTGAGGGGTTCCAGTTGAATCCTTAAAGCAAAATTGCATCTGTTAAGGATGTAATGGAAAGATGAGTTAAAGATCCTAAGTAATTACAGTAGCTTTAGTAAAACTGTCTTAGCTGGCAGTACAATTTAACCCCTTAAATCAAAAAAGAACAGCAAAATTATAGGTAGCCAAAGAAATTCACATTGTGTCACAGGAATGCATAACCTGCTTTTCTTCTGAACTTGTAAAAATAGAAGTTCTTGTAGCTAAGCTTGAAGATTTACCATATATGGAAGATCATTTTCTGCCTCTTGAGYTTTTCAAAAGCTCTTCCCACCCTTGTTTGGGTTTGGTTTTTTTAACATCTACTTTTCCTATCTATCTCACAGCCAAATAACAAGCACCTCTAAGTCCTTGACACAACAAAATACCCAGCAGCCACTTTTGAGAGGAAAAAACATATGGCCCAAACTGACTGCCAAAAATAATCTGACATTCCTACTACAAAACTGCTAGTTAGCAGGAAAAGAGAAACACCATTTTAAATATCTCAGTGTCACACAAGAATCTGAAAAACTCACTATACTGTCTGAACACACACACACAGAAATCTATTGGGCCTGTTCAAAGTTTACACAATATAGTCATTTACAACCTCCCCTTAAATATATTAAATGTAATGTTAGATGGATACATATTYATGTTTATGTTTCTAACCCTCAACTCAGATGCTATTACTTCAGTACTGAGTCAAATCCCATTTACTGAGCACACATAAACATGAGCTTGCTAAGTGAGAGTATGAGCTTCAGTTCACAAAAATGCTTACTGGGCACACATGACTCAAATACCATTACAAAAAAGAAAAGTTAAAAACCCCAAAAAACGAAATGTCAAAATAAAATAGGAGGTCTCTCAAGAGACTGAAAAATGRTGATGTACACAGTCTACCAATTGAATATGATGGGATGAAAATTGTGACATATTTCAAATACAAGCAGCTTTGCTTCTGGTTTGTTGTTTGGGGTTTTTTAAAACTACTCTAGGCAGASTGAATGCATGTAAAAATTATAAACAAGCACAGCAAATACTGAAGACCAYGTGCATCTATGCTGTGCCATTGTCCTACGGTGACTTTATGTACTGAATAAGTTTCTCACCATTTTACCAATTCCCTGCCATTCTGTTTTGCTGGATTTAGTTTTGCTGTCCAACACACMAGCAACTTTGAGGAGAATAACACAATGGTTTCTCTCTTAGTTAAATCTAGGTCCATAGATGATGCAAATTTAGATATTTCAAGACTTGCAGGTTTATAATTTYGAGGCACATTTAACAAAAAAAAGCTAAGAAACTATAAGGTATTTTTAAATTAAAGACTAAGTATCTATCTAAACTAATTCCATAAATTTWAAAATGGAGGCTTCATAATCTGAAGTTTTAGCTTATTGTCAGGATAGCTCAAAATGTCTTAAATATCAGAATATGAAAACTGTTTATCTAGTTATAGTTGAGTCATGATTGCCCCAGAAGAGCAATTTCCCCWGCCATATGTACTGAAGCCAAAGATTTTCTGGGCATCTATAATTTTGAGAATGCCAAATAAAGAAAATTATTCAAAAGATTTGCTATATCAAAAKCAAGATACACATAAATTAAAATGTGAAATGACAGCTGAATTGATGGTGACAGGTTGAATCTGTTCCTTCTTGCTTGTTTTAAAACAGTTTTTAAAGTTAAAAMAATAATTTCATTCGATGAAAATTAACACACTTCCCCCAGAAAATTTTCCAAGGGGCTCAGAATGCAAATTCAAAGAATTCTGAGCAAGGCATGAAGCTAAAATTTCTGAAGGAAAAAAAATAAATCTATATTTGATTACATGTAATCCTCTATACATGGTCTATTTTTCATTGGAAAAGCTGAAGCTTTGTGAGAGGCAGCTAGTACAGACTGCACCTGCAGTAGTGCAACTTTAAACCAAACAGGTATTTTCCACAAAAGGAAAAAATATTTCATTTTTACCRTAAGACTTAAAAGGAAAAGCCCTAGAAGGTTCTTTGCTCTGCTTGCAGCCATTGGCTCAATGCCAAGACAGAAACACAGATAGGTCTCTTTACCTGTCTTTCAGAAATGTGGCCATTCTCTAYTGGGCAGTTTGCCAAAAATCCCACTTAAGTCATCCTGCATTTAAGGCAGAGAACAAAGCTTCTTGGGGCTTCTTGGGGTCTCATAGCAGGGTACAATGCTTGTAAGTACCTGTGCTCGGTTTCTTTTTTGTTCATTTATTGTTTATATTATTTTATAAGTTTATTAAACCTTTCGCTTTACAAAACATCCCCAAGGAGACAGCTCACAAATTATTTTTAAGCCATTTCTATGAGGTGCAGGCACCCTCAGAAACTTYATACATCTGCACATGGYTTATTCCATTCTGGCTGCATGMARGAATGTATCATGCACCTAACATCCACCCTTTKTGAATGGGTCACTGCTGCCAAAACGTATCTCCATAGCACAGTTCCTCAAATTCTCTTGCAAAAATGCTGGTTGGCACACCTTAYAACTATGGGTGGAAGTTGCACTAGTACACAAAAAAAGACGACACAACACACTTGGATTTTCCAACGCAGAACAAAAGGACAGTTTAATTTTGACTTCAATATATATAGATTCTTAACCACAGCCAGGGACTGGAGAATGAAGTCTCCACCTCTCCAATCACACTGGTCAAACCAACAGTCTATCAATTCTCTGCTCCCAGRAGAAGGAATGCAAAACTACCTAGACAGTTACAATAACATTTCACTATTTACATGAAACTCTGAGAATCTCCACTACAAAAATTAAAACATCAGAAGCTTAGAAAATGAGAGTGACAGGTGGAAGACAAAAATGCACCATAATTTCTGCRAGGCATGTGACATGCAGTACAGTTTGAAAGAGCAGAGTTGTTCTTAATTTTGTTCGGTTATAAAGGCTGACTGTGCTGACCCATTATTTCAGCTTGCTGAATAAAATGTGGTGGGCCAGTATTAGGTTCTTATTTTGGGCTGTGTGCTGTGTTTCCAATGTTCCTTGGTAGAAGGAATGATGCTAGAAGAGCAACTTAGTTTTCCATGTGATTTTTCAAAACGTATTTTAAAGCCTGAAWGAATGGACAGCCTTTTTTGCTGAAAAGTAATACAAGTTCTTCATTCTAACTACAAATATTCCCAGAAAAAGATCCATCTCAATGTCATGAGCACCTCAATAGTTCTCAAGATTTCCTTTCCTTCTTTCTGACAAACCTCAGGCAGCTGCAGCCCATCACTCCCTGTGCCAGTGCATTTGTCAATTAGTTTGAAGGAAATTGCCCAGCACAAAAAGCAGAGYTTATGATCAGACAGGAAATTATAATCTATTATGCAATTTTTGTTCTTGTCTGTGATTGACTGCACATCAGAGGGCCACTCAGTGGCAGCCACTGATACTTGTTAAGGTAAAAATAGTTCTGCAAAAGCAGATGGTGGAAGCAGATACCAGTAGATCAGAAATGCTGAGTCTGAGTATAGTATACTTTAGATRAGCCTTTTAGAAATGAACCAAAAGGATTTTAACACGTAATGTTCCTTTACTGTATATTGGCATTACAAACTGTATGGTGTTTTCAGATACAGTGGAAGTCTGCCAAATTCTGAGCACAGTTTTCCCTTACACCCTATTTAGAGTGCTATGGGCATCAGCACCTGTAAAAAGGTAATTTTTTTCACAGCATATGCTCCATACACAGACTTTATCAATATATTAATTTAAGGGTATTAATAATTTTGTATGCAAATAACCTCACTGAGCTCAATAAGGCTTTTAACTTTTTTTATTTACAATGATTAGGGAAAAAATTATTTTGATGGATAATGCCAACATGTCCATCAGGAACACACTTTTAACACCTTATGAACCCAATTGTGTCAGCTTAGGCARGTGATAAGTGTGAGACAAGAATAAAATCAGAACAAGATTTATTTAAATAAAGACATTAAATATTTTAAGCCAATCATCCAACTGAAACCGCACCTTTGTAATGGCATGTGGGAGCTCTGAATAGTGACTGAAATTAAAAATGAAATACCATAGAAAGCTAAAGAGCCAAAAAATTACAGAAATAGTTAATTTGGTCAGAAATTTAGAAAGGTATCTGRAGGAACTTAGCAGCAAAATTAAATTAATATAAGAATAAGAATTATGAACAAAAATTGCTGGTTTAAACTGTGTGCATCAGGCATTAGATATCAATGTGCGACAATGTTTTTCTAATCCTAATTGTAGACAAGAGAAGTAAAATTTGGACATATTTATTCTTATAAATTATTGTCCTCTACAAAAAAAAAAATCCAGTACTTTTCTTTAGGTTCTCTTCTCTGCACATAAATTATACAGCTGGATCACAACTGAACAGTTAATAATTYTTAGATAAGAAAAAATTGTACTCATTATGGAAGAAGAAAGACACATTAGTAACAAAAAATATATTCAAAAGACTTTGAACTATTATGTAGTATGATATACATATGCTGGTAATTGCAAAATGGCAAATATTTATCATCACATAGATGAAATCCTTCTTTTCTTTCTTGAAAAACCCCAGAAGACCTAGCACATCTCATAATTTCCAGAGAGTTAACATAGGTCATTTTTATGGGAAGGTTTCTTTAAATTTGTGAAAGACACTGTTATTAACAATGCACCCCAAGTAAGTTTTTTTTTTGTGTGTGTAATTAATGTGGCTGAAACAGCAACAGCAATTAACTGTTACACTGTGTTAGTGAAACTGTTTCCTTGCCATGATAAACAACTTCTATAAGGATATTATTTACAATAAGCAGAGAAACCAAGAACTGTATTAAATCAGATTTTTAAAAGGAGTGTTAACCTTCYCCAGCATCCAGCTTTCCTGAAGCCAGCTATTTAACTTGCTTTTAATTCCCAAGTGTTACTGGCCTAGTTAGAGAATAATGTTACGAGAGAAAAATTTGGAAGCAGAACAGAAATAGATCAAATGGTGAAGAAAAGTCATTTCCAGAATTCAAATCATAGAATCAGAAATTAATTGAGTTGGAAAGGACCTTAAAGATCATTTAGTTCTAACCCTCCTGCCATGGGCAGGGACACCTTCCACTAGACCAGATTGCCAGAGCCCCATACAGACTTTCAGGGATGGGGCATCTAGAGCTTCTCTGTGCAACCTGTTCCAGTGTCTCACCACCCTTGCAGTAAAAATTTGTTTTTAACATCTAATCCAAACCTACTCTCATTGTAAAGCCATCCCCCCTTGTTCTGTTACTACATGCCCCTGTAAAAAGTCCCTCTCCATGTGTGCTGTAGGCTCCCTTCAGGTACCAAGATTGCAATTAGGTCACCACAAAGCCTTCTCTTCTCCAGCRTGTCCAGGTCCCTCTGTACAGAATCCCCATCCTTCAGCTGTATCAAGAGCTTGGYATCATCTGCAAACTGGCTGAGGGTGCTAGAGAGGACCCACAGTCAGTGCATTATTAGGGGAATAAAACTTGAGTTGTGYCCGTTTTCTTGTGTAATATAGGTAACTCCTGAAGTAGGATGGATCTTATGTTTACTGCAGGCTGCATCAATACAGAAGCTTGCAAAGAACCCCTAACTCACACTACAACTAAGGATACAGGATAGATATCTATAGAAGAGGATAAATTCCAACATTTTTACTTTTAACACTTTTCTTAGCCATTCAATAAATAGTGTATATTATTAAAAAAAAAAAAACAAACAAAGAATAGAAGGAAAATAAAAACTAGCACAGGTAAGAGACTGCAATCACTTCAGTGGAAGACAACAAGCAAAACTGAGTCCATTTGTCACTGTGTGTACCTGCCAAAACCTTTTCCATTCCCTGCCACAGGTCATATATTTTACAAGRTTAAATACTGATATTAATTTGTCATACAAAAGTTCAACAGGGAATAGTCAGTACTAAATTTACAAGATGCAGATATCCATTTGATTTTAAAAAATGCACTAAGTCATTCAATAAAAGTAATAAAATGCTTAAAAACACAGTTCTACAAAATGAGGCTGTATCATTAGCCAAAGCATTGAACAAAAAACTTAGTATCTCAAAACTTGSAGGAATCCTAAATTAAGACATGGACAAAAGGACAGTGATACAAATATTAGTCTGAAACACTCTGGCAACATCAACATTGCTCCAAGAGCTCTCCTGAAAATGCAYGAGCTTAGGTGAAACTCATTAGAAATGGTTAAATAACTGAGCAAAGATTATCTGGTAGTACCTTTAGGAGTCATTTATCCATATRCAAACACTTTATATACATGCACTGTATGTAGATATATAGATATATAGATATATACATATAACATGCACACTGTGTTTGCATACATATGTTTCTAAAAAATGCAAGTTTCAAGGGTCTGATTATTATGAAAAAGGCTGAACTCAAAAACAATCATTACAAAAASAGCTGGAAAAACCTTGTTTTCTGGATTTAGAAAACTTCCCATCCATAATTCAGCTACAAAGGTTATCACACAATATATGTGGACCGGCTCCCTTATGCTACACTGACGGTAACTGAAGGGGTGACCTGGGCACTTGTTTTTGGCAACACTCAGTGTGACTGCATCAAATCTAGATCTAACTGTTAAGGGATTGTTGAATCACTCCTCACTATTGGGAGAAACACCAGCAGCTGTGTAGAGCAAGATGGAACTCCCAAGGCTAAAATCCAAATGCTAAATTTTCCTGAAGACTTTTGGGTGATATGGAGAGGAGTTGGATTAGTCTAGCCCCATAAGCAGTTCATTAAATCACCAGTACTAAATGTTTATATGTCACTAAGTAACACAAAGGGAAAAATGTTTGGACCATTTTGACATTTCCATTAAGTCTCTTATTTTACTGCACAGTTTAAGAACCAGTATATGATTAGAAAAATTATGTGAGAAATCATTTTATTTAAAAACTGAAGCCAAAAGCAATACAGCTGATACAGTGTCAACAATTCTGACCCCATGAACCACCCTCCAAGAATACCAGGGGATCAAGAGCCACAAGATTCATTCTACATGCTAGAAAGACAGACATGGAGGCTGCACTGGGTGTGCTGTAGTCCAACAGCAGGATATTGTAGTCGCTTTCCAGGGGTTCCATTTTTATTCAATTATGATGTTGCTATTAATATTTTTATTTCCTTGAATGTAGTATCTATTTTAAAAAATCACCATCTCTTTTTTTTTTTTATCTGATCTGTCTTAGACTTACAGCATGCACAGGGGTTTCTGTAATCYTAAGAATTCAGACCAGCTTGCCTGGAGAGTTTTTAATCTAGTGAACTATCACTGAAATTCACTATATGAGATATCTGTTTTGTGTTTAAGTGTGCATAAGGATACAGCTTGATTTACTTGTAGAAAGAAGGATTTCTTACAAAGATCCCAGTAAGACTTGCCTAAGGTTATGGACAGATATTAAATTAKCATTGTGCATTGTTTTGAGGAACTATGATCAACCACTGAAGCCCTGCAATGGAAGAAGACTGAGAGGAGATGGCCAAGGGCTCATGGCGGGATGTAGGGAGTCACTGGTGACAGCTGCTACAAAAACAGCTGGCTCCACACAAACAGGCCCACAGGGGGACTGTGATCTAGATAAATATATCAGCTTAGTGGATCAGCAAATGGTTGYTGTTATCAAATGAACCAACCAGTATTCATCCCCAAGTTAACCCAAAGAGACCCATTCCTGCACATGCCAGACTAGCATCAGGGGTGTATTCACACTTACACCAAACACAGAATATTAAATAACTCAACTATGAACAAAAAAAGCTTTGGATACCTATGGGCTTGGGCTGACTTCACACTCCGTGTATTAACCTCCTGGGGACACCCAGTGTCACAACAATGAGAATATTAAACAGATTGGCAATAGAAATCACATTCACATTGTGATTCAACTATATATAGAAACTGCTGTATTCTGCAAAGTATAATTTGTCCTGGCATTTGTGATTTACATGCATTGTTGTACTGCTCTACTAACTCAGAATCCCATGYAACATCAAAAAACTGGGCTCCAAAAGGAATATTTTCCTATGCTTGACATAAAATACCAATTTATTCACTCATACTGAATCATCTTTGAAGATCTAGAAGACTACAGTGCAGCAGGGAGAAACAGACAATAACAAACTGTGTCTAAAGGACAATTCTTAATACAGCAAATAAGACACAAGAGGAGCCTCACTGTGTTTTCCCAGCATTGTGAACTAACACAACCTTTATTAATCAATACACCAAATATACTAAATAACAAAGTCAGAAGTTCATACACTAGATATAAGACAAGTGAAAACAAGCTCAGTATTGAAATGTGACCCTGTGACCTTCATTTGGTTCTGCAGCTGTGTTAAGATGGGAATTTACTCTCCCCTGCCTTCTCACTGAATAGGTGATACTTCARCAAGTCATTTTCAGTAAATTATTTTCAATAKTAGAATTCATCAAGTTAACAGTRGTGATAACTGCAATGGGGCTTGTTCCCTAAATAGTGTTACTTTGTTCAACATGTCCTATCAGAGTAAGTTAAAGCCCTTTAAGCAGGCTTTTATGCTGAGGCAAAGCATACATTAAAGTGATGAATTGGTGGGAATCCTGATCAGAGAGAGGTAAATTTGTATTTCTTGCTTGAATAAATTTTACTGTCTTACATTTGGTTTGTAGATTACAGGAGCATACATTTGGTGACAACACAGACTACTCAAGAAGGTGGATGCCCAACCAGCTCTCAATCATATTGTCATGACTCCAGGAGTAACTGTGGCTTTTTTCTGTTGTTTGCAGAAATAAATCACAGCAATACAAAAATGACATGCTATAGTCCTGTTAATTCTATCTGCATATATAATGCATTTGACATCTTAAAAATTAATTTTTGTAATAGCCCCTTCCAGTTGAGGAATAAGTCATCTCATTATCTGCTGGCCTCTGGCACTAATATCCAGCTCCTCTTACAAAATCTTAAAATCAGTACTGTGGAGAGGCTAAATACAATAAATAATAAGCACAGTTCTTCAATAATAGATTTGTTTTGTGCTAGAAATTTCTGAATATGATTACATTCAGAAATATTGAATTAACTTTAAAAATACTAAATAACTTATGTTGTCAGAAGGTATTACAGATGTTTTCTTCAGCTGTCRTGCCAAATCATTCCCAACATTCTGATTATTTAAGGACTAATGTACATYCTTGGGAAGGGGAATTGAAGCTCTATCATAAAAAAAACAACCATCCACATACTAAAAAAAATCCCATTCTACAATTTTCCCCAATTAAAAATACATATTGTCATTCYGACAAAACACTTGGCGATGGTAACRTTTCAACACCATGTCTCTCTTGAAGGTCACCTCTAATATTTAATTTATGTAGCYCTTATCTGAAAATATATCCACACACTGGCCTCCGAGTAAGGTCAATCTGAATACAGTACCCAGCAACATCCTTKGTCTACAATTTTAATCCTTGTCTTTTGAAATATGTTTACTAATGCTGAACATGAAAGAAGAGAAGCAACTATGTACAAGGGAAACAAAACAGCTTCAGGAGCTCCACAGAGACCTCAAAATAATGCCTAAAGGTAGAAACAATCTTCATGTTAACAGAAATGTTGGGGGAGCAATTGTCTCTGTCAGAACGATCATTCTCTCAGATAACAACAGGGTGACAGCAATCACTATGAGTTTTTCCTTAGGCTATCTGAATAAATATGAAGACAACTTGTTTGGGCCTTACTCCTCACTATCTACTGACTCCTGCTAGGGAGCACACGCAGCTGCCCTGGGGAAAGCAAGACAAAATCAGAACCTTTGAAGCAAGTTACCCTTTCTCAAAGCAGATCCAAATGCTGGACACAAACTAATGATGCCTGTTTTTTTTTAAATTTTCTTTCTTTTTTTTTTCTTTTTTTAGATACTAAAACGTATCCAATCCTAAGGAAATAAATTGCACATTCAGTATATTAATTAAATACAGTGGTTTTCAGCGTTGACTTTCATCGATATGGTGCGAGGCAAAACAAAGACTGCATGACAAAGAAGAATATCCCCAAAAGCTTACATAAATACTGCTTCATCAAAATTRTCACATCAAAGGATCTGACTCTAGTCACAGATATGATGGCTTCATTAACAGCAGTGGAAGTACATACATCTGCATTTTGGGAGATATAACYCTTTTCCAGAAGCTTGAGATTTAACATGTACAGTTTCACGGAAAAAAAACTTGAAGAAAAATAAGGAGAACAGGAAAACAGAATACTGTTCTCATTTTCACAACATATGTAAATCAAAATTTCTTTGATATTGAAGCTAGTATAATTCAGATCTTTACTGTGTAGGACACATAATTTACCACCCTAAGAAACAACATGCAAGGACTTTAGGTGCCCAAAATGCATGGACTTTAAGCACTGCACCTAGACTGACAAAAGAGATACTCCCAAAAAAAATCTCTTGAGCCACAATCTGTAAACAAAGAAAGTGCAACTGAGGCAATCATAATCACTTTTAGGGTCCATTAGAAGATAAATTGCCTTTCTAATTAACACTATTCACAAACAGATCTTGGAAATACTGTGCATACTTCTGTGAAAAGGATTATGTAAATAACATGTATTTGCAAAACTGTTGACTTTGCCAAGACTTCTATTTATTCAGTGGAGCAGTCTAGCAGGTCTATGCAGTAAATAACGTAGGTTTTAAAAACCATCATCCATGTGACAATACAAATTTACCCAAAAGCCAAATTTTAAAGTTTTTTCATATGAATAATGTATACAAGAAAAGGAAGATGCATAATTAGCATCTGACCAGAGATATAATATGTATTTTCAGGTGAGTAGTGTGTACATACATGATGCAGCTGATGTAAATTTTTATAGGCAATTACATTTGCAGGTAAACACTGCATATTTTATGAGTTTGAATTAGTGGAGTGACACCACAGCTAAACTCACAGATGAGCTTCTAACTTAACAKATATTTTTTGAGTGCTCTAAAAATCAACACACATGCTCATATTGTCTGGAAAATGACTGTCCTTAAATGGTGTARAAACTAAGTTTACTACTAAAATATACAGTATTTTGTTACTGGATTTCTATCACTTTAACCATTTAAAAGTGAAACATCCAACCAAAACTAGTTTTCTTGAGATTCTCTTTTAGATCAACAAAGCATCCATTCCCCGAACTGAAGAAGCAACCCAGATGAACTGGTTGGCCCCGTAATAGCAGTGCTGTTGTACTTAGTCCAAATATGTGATAGTGACATAGTTTTAAGGAGACAGGATGTCTAAAAGCTGCTATAAAGTGATAAAGAGCAGACAGGCTTGAAGGCTCTTCCTCAGATCTGAAATAAAAGCTACAGACTTCAAAGTTACATGGAAGCTGACAATGATGAATCTGTTTTGATGACCTYGGACCACCTAAAAGGGACAGGTACACATTACAGTAAATTGTATTAGCAGTAGAAACATTATTGGCAAAAGTGACAGCTGATGAGGTCCTAAGTAGTTGATCAGTTTTAGCCACGTAAAACCCTAATTATTTATCCAGGAGAGTATTTGAGATATATAAACTATCACAGACRCAGCAGTCACCCAGGCTACATCTGTAGTCAATGAAGATACACTGGTAGGATAAATGGCTCTGTCAAAAATGACTCAATTTTTTCAAWTTGAAAAACTGATCTAAAATCAATYCCATCCTTAGTAAGCATTTCCTGAAGCACTGCATGCTATTCCCTCACCTGCTTCATGCCTATTTATCCATTAAGTCTGGCCACGGGTATACATCATACATACTCCATACTGGGAAGCAATGCTTGGAAGAAAATGTTAGAGATTATTTATACAAACCATCTTCAGATTATATGACACATTTCAGCAAGTACTTGTGAACTCTGCAACAAGGTCTCATTCATCTTAATGACCTAATGTACAAACCACAATGTTTGGGTTAATGGCACCTCACTAAATGTATCCATATACAAGTGATAACCCTTGTGGATCTGCTGCATATGTTGTGAGCCTCCATCCCCAGGCTATTTAGCAAGATATTGTCCACAGTCTAAAAAACAACTAAATGAATCTGATGCTACTTTCTTAACATTCAATAAGAGGTATAAGACATTTACAAAGCATGCAGTTCAGTAGAAAGATAATGCTCTAGTAAGCTTCAATARAAGAAGTTGATGGCACTTGCTGATCTTTCTACAGYCTTTCCCAGGAAAACACCTCCAATGTTAATGTAGCATTTTAYTATTAGATGGATGCACTAGACAGTATTCCAACAACAAATTAAACGTGCAGAGTTATATTTTTTCCTAGTAATRTCCTTCCTTCTTTCATTCCAGCATAGTCTGCTATTTATGTATAGCCCTTAGCTATCAGCAGTCTTTACTCCCACAAAATGACAATGATTTCTTTACAGTATAAATGCCAACTTCATGTAGCAGAGAAAGAACAGAAACATTGGACAAATTATATGATTATAAATGGTCCTTCAGGAAGTCTATCTGAACTCAGTGTGGAAACAGAACTTCTGTTCCCCAATTCACTGCTTCACTCAGGTGGACCATAATATCTATTAAAAAAAATAAAAAAATAAAAAATAAATAAAAAAAAAAAGCAGCTGTGAGAATGCTACAAAATGAGATGACTTATCCAATGGGAATTTGTGACATGGCTCACCTTAGGGATAACTAAAATTCAGTGCTGGCTCATACCTTTTTTTTTTCTAAAACTAGCTACAATTAGTTCTATCTCTTGGTAAATTTATTAAATMTTTTGCAAATTATTTAGCTGAAGTGTGTTAAATAAATATTAATCAATCATTACCAAACCAGTGGTGATGTTTACTGAAAACAAATTAGAAAGGTTCTAACTGGAAAGAAGCAATCTGCCTGTAGGCACAAGCAAAATAAATTCCTCCACTGCATTCCTCTGYCCTTCCCTCCAAAATATTCCTTTTTACTCTGAAACTTCTTAACAAATGCTTATAAAAAGACCTTTACTTAAAGATAGAAATTATGTCATGTTTAGAAAAGCCTGACTTTGATGCAAAGGTTTCAAATTAATAGATCTATAAACGCATCAATTGACCTATCCTCCCAGACTGAATATCAAAGAGAAGTTAAATGGCCAAATCTAAAGCAAGAGTCCAAATATTCTTTGCTTTTCTAGTGGTTATGAGCCTACACTTTCTTATCTGGGCAAGGTTATTTGAGTATTTCAGCACCTTTGTTGTCCATCTCTTTCCATTGCTAAAAATCCAGTGTTTCTGGTTAATGCARTGTATTTTTATCCTATAATTTTCTTGCTAAAAATATTATTATATGCCCTTGCAATCATATACAAGTTTGCCATAAAATGGAAACTATTAGAGAAAGCAACTGTTTTGGAGAAGGAATAAGCTCTACTTCAGTCTGTCAAAAAGCTCCCAAAGTCACACTGCAGCTCCCTCACAGTCTCCATGTTGATGACACAAGAGAACACCTTAAAGGACAAGTGCAATTAGCTGAAAATGGGGAGCAAACAAACSAGTGGAACTTTAACTTTCAGTGATTGCTTCACATCATCCTGCAGCTAGTACCCCTCTGGGAAGCTGGGATCTCAAACAACCAAAAAAGGCTATGAATGTATAGCTGGCTGTATAATACCTCTGACCTGTCTGCTAGAGATGAAAGCAATGAAACAGCAGAAGTAGGACAGAGGGAAAGTTGAGCTGCTCTTGTGATGGTCGCATTTCCTGAGATGAATTGGAGGACTTCTAGAAACTTGTATGGAAAGGATGGACTTYAGGTAAACTAAAAAGGAAGCCTAGTCATTGGCAAGTCTACCACAGRAGAGGCAAGTAATATAAACTAAGGGGAACAAAAAATGGTACTGAAGAGCCAAGTTTGGAATAACAAATCTTCCAGGGCACAGAGCAATAAARCATCTTCAAGAAAAAAGATGGCAGAAAGGCTAATGACATTCCAGCATTAAAGAGCAAACTGCAATCTCACCAATTAAAGCTCAGTTGAAATACCAATCAAAACATCTGAGAGGACCAAGATCAAAAATCAGTGTATTTCTACTTAGACACCAAAATGATATATATGTAAATAAAATGGAATGCTTGGCTCTAATTAACAATATTAACTGAACAGCTATGTCTGGCACAACTGAACGGTGGTCAGCAGGAKACTTATGAACATGGGAATAAYTTAGATTAAAAYAGACTGCAAGAAGAGCCTGTGAAGAATTGTTAACGAATGTTCAAGAAAATCTTGAKACTAATGAAGTTAACTGAATGGACACGCATCACACAATTTCTACAGGTTGCAAGTTACTGACTAAAAAGGAGGAATATAGATTGGGAATACAGATACAGATACTGTATCTGTCTTTTGACTACCATAACAACAGTGACTGAATTTATTTAAAAAATTGAGATGCAAGAAGAAAACATACATTTATGGGAGAATCTTCTGAACACAGTCTCATTTCAGAGAGGACTATGATGCCCAAATTTCCAGATATCTTTAGTGACCTTCTCTATTCCTGAGTGTAAAGGACTCCTCCTAGTTGAAATACAAACTGTGATCTTAATGCACTAAAATTAAACAAAGAAACCTCTTTACTATTACATAATAAACATAATAAGTTCAAAGAAATACAGGAAGGGAAAGGAATTTAATTTAAAGGAAATTAAAAGGAGGAGCTAAAAGGGTGAAGCACTCACATCAGTGGACTAAGTATTCAAAGACTCAAGCTCAGAGTAAAAGTAAGTCAGCTCTCATGAAAACTTTAATCATACATTAGTCAGGAAAGTTACATGGCAAAATAAAAGGCCATTTTTATTAAATAAAAGATTAAGGTTTGTTCATGTGATGGAAACATTAAAGGATGTGCCCTCATAACTTATATATTTTTGGGCTACAAATGCAGCCCAACAGGATTTTCAGAAATAACTTGCAAAAGATTAAAAAAAATCAGTAAAAATTTCTTTCAAATACATTTTAGGCAAGAAAACTGTTATGAAGTCCATACAGTTATTGAAAGATAAAAGCATAACAGAATCTCTCAGGAATGACTCAGCTATTACAGAGAAAATCTCAGATCTTAGGGTAATTTGCAGCCTTGTTCAGGAGCTTAAGTAGATCTATCTTTGTTAAAAAAGAAATACAAGAACTTTATCAAATGGAAAATATGAGTGAGAAAATAYTAAGACATAACCATAACCAGCAGCTCTTCTCCAAGACTTCTGAAGAAACTTAAATATATAATTGTAAGCCTACCAACTCTTAGATGCAAGACACAGTTTAAGTCACACTCAAGCCAAATGTGTCCCCAAGTTTGTACCAGCAGCRGAAAATGAGGGAACAGGAGAGCACCAGGAAATTACAGGTCTCCTGTACAATGAATAAACATCTATAGAGTTTTGGTGGGAGGAAGTATTACAAAGGTATCCTTCACTGATGGAAARGATGACCATGACAACAAAAGGCAATCTGGTCAAAAATATGCAGTTGGATTAAAAAGCTTTTCACTATGTCCCTTAAAAGACACCTAAAGAAACTAAGCCTATAATAAAGAGAAATGCTCCTGCATGGATTATTGACAAATTTAAAAACAAGAGGGAAAGGACACAAATGAGCAATAGGTTTGTATAACACAGGAGATTACAGGTAGAATTCTGCAGTAGTTCATGCTGGAATCTCTGTTGTTCRTGACAGTCATAAATTATCAGGGAAACAGTTGAAACGTAAAGAGACAAAATAATTTACAACACAGAAATTTTCTGAAATAAAGCTAGACATTTTACCAAAATCGCAATATTGAGAGATCTGTTGACAAGAGGATACATAAGCCTATAACAGACTGGAAAACATAAGAATAAATGTGAACAATGGGCTCTAAATGCCCTCTATGCTTGMGGATAAAGATTATATGTAGTTCATCAGAATAATCAAAGTAATGGCACTTTAAAAGGCAAATTAAAAGTAAGATTTTTTTTTTAAAAAAAGAAAGGTATCAAGACTAGAACAAAAAACTTCCATTTGCTACTGTATCATTATAGCATTATAGCATTCTTTCATAATTTGAGCAGCTGAACAAAAATTTTTGCTCTCCATTTCATAAAGCAAAAAGAAAAGTCACTGAAAATTGTGATAAGCATACTCAGAGCTCTATTATCTATTGAGGGAGAAATTAAACTGACCTGCARCTTTACATATGGTAAGAGAAAAGTTCAAAGATCCAGGGCTACCTTATATCTTATGGAAGTAAATATGGGATTGCTGTCTTTAGGAAGAGGAAATTGGCAAAAGGATCATTTGGCACTTTTCTTGCTATCATCTTTTCCTTATTATCTACTACAAGCTACCACTGGAGATAAGGTTGTGGTATAGATTGACCTTGGTGTGATTCAGAATAATCAAGTATGATTTTGGTATTATTGCCTTTGTAGCTTATGACTTGAAGCAGTTTAAATTTTAGTCACATTGAAAGTGGGAAAAAAAAAAAAGAAAATAAAAGTTTTAAGTTCATTAGTTGCCTAAAACCAGTGCAATTTGAGAACATACAAAAAAGCAGAGCAGGGGAAAATRGCAGACTTATTGACAAGTAGAAAGTGGGCATTTGAAATTAGATGTGGATATGATCATCAAAAAACACAAACGGAAGAAAGAGGCCCTGAGGATCTCTTGTATGACCAAAAATGGAAGTGAGAGGTGGCAAGAGAAATAGAAGGATTGTGAGTGCCTTGGGTTATGGGTTAATATGATCAACAAAATCATAACCAGATGGAAGGCAAGAAAAATTAYTTGGCAATTCTGAGAAATTGTGAAGACCATTCTGAGATTCTAGCCTTATMTTTGGATCAGGAAGATGGAAAGAGTAAATGTTGGACTGAACTGGATGKAGCTGGAGTGGGAAAGCAGAAAATCAAGYAYKTGCTCAARGAGATAACTAAGYAAATGGGAAAGAGATGGAGAACTAMTTCATGGATACTGAAAAAAAGGATGTCTAGAGTACATGGAAAGCAGTGAAAGACAAGGACAGTTTTGTGAAGGAGAAAAGAAGAAATACWAAGTGGACTGTGAAGAATGACAGGTAAGTTATGGTTGGTCCACTGACAACTAATCAATTATCTAGAAAGCAACTGCCTTATAATTGCTCAGTAGTGCAATGATTCAATTAAGCTGTGCAGTAATTTTATGATGAATCATTTACTGCATTAAGTAAATATTAAGAGAAATAAAGTATTATGAATCAATAACATAGATAATCAGCAATGGAGAGAACCAGTTTGTCAATAAGTACATATGCAATTAATCAATTATGGGATTAAATAATTATTTGGAAAATAAAAATAGCAATAGTCAATTAATATTTCCAATATGCAAAGAATATAGCCACTAAGAAAAAAAAGCATGCTGAAAATATTACTGTGGTCTTCTCATTCACACATTACTTATCCAGAAATAAGGAAGTACATTTAACTGTGAACTTCCCTTCATTGTGTTCTTCAGAAAACTTACTRTCTTGTGTCTGTAGTAGAATTTGTTCAATCCTCACCAAATCTAGGGCAGCTGAAGAAGGAACCTAACCATTGCCATCGGAGGTCCCATCAAGCATATACATTACTTTCGGAGACCTTTAAAGAAAAGATGCATAAGCCATACAGTATGTGCATTGCAGACTAGAGGCAGACATCTTCTAATATCATGGCATATGGCCCAATGTACAGTAATGTTACTGAAATATCCTTCCTTTCCTTCAGAGAATGTGCCCTGTGTCATCTGAGAGGCACCATGGGCAGGGAGAGCATTCACTTCAGCAGGTGGTGACACCTGCGGGCCAGGTAAGAAGCCGGAGAGGATTCCGAACAGCACAGCATGACAATGTGTAGGAAATAGGATTAGGTCACAGGTGTGTGCTTTTAGGGTAAAGTCAGTATCTCTGTGCCGCTCTCTCAGCTCACAACATTGCACTGTCTGTAAAGATTGTGTGTCTGGTGATCCAAATGGGAGTACAAACAGCCAAGTACTCCAACCAATGCCTAAATTAATCCAACTTAATAYATTCCTTAAGTGACCTTAAAACACTCTTTCATGACAACTTTGGTATTAGAGTCTTCCCAAAGTTGCCAGACAGTTGAACTGGATCTGCCTCAGTCTTACTTAGCAGCCAATAAATGTCCCAAAAGCTTTTCTTTCTTATTTCATTTTCAATGAGTCTTTCTTGAATGCTCGGAATGATACCTTATAAGGTTGGTGAGTATTTGCCAACATTCTTTATAATGAAGAGGCCTCTACTTTGGTCTCTTGATTACCTGATATGTTGATAAAAATAATCACCAAAACTATACAAGGAAACAAAGAAGGCCAATGGGAATGAGAATATAGGATACAACCTAACAGCAAGAAGCACCATCCAAAGAGTTTTATAACCCAGTATGACTGGATCATCTCCAGTCTCTAGAAAACAAGAACATGACAATATAAATCCAAGAACARCTACTGCTAATAAATCTAACAAACCCAGGAGAACAATATATAACTGGRGCATAGCAAGTGCCATGTGCATATTTAGGAAACTGATAAAAGTGATCTTGGCAATTACAGACTCATTAATCTTACCTTAATAGCTGAAAGGTTATAGAAGAAATTTTGAAGGAAAGTATAATTAAACCCATAAATGTAAAGGAAAAATGGAATAAAAGGCAATTTAAGTTTACAAAGTTGTAAAGCTGTGTGCCAAGCTAAATATGTTTTTCTTTTAGGGCTAGGAAATTAAGTTTTAATTGGTCTACAGTTCAGCAGAGCTAACACATGGCAGTGAAAGTGTAGAACATGTAATACTCCCTCCATGGTAATATCCTAAAAGCTAAAAAGGAAAAAAACAATGTGTTATGCTAGAATAATTTTGTTATTACAGTTTCATAAGTATTGGCTTTGGGATTACTAATTCTTTTAATTCTTTGACTTTATGGATACTTATTAAGTTGTACTTTGCAATGTTGGAAGACAACATCAGTACAGYATAGAATTAAAGAGATGGATGATTTAGAAATTTGAAACAAGGGGAAAATTTACACTATTTAAGAGACAGTAGAACATTTTGCTATAAAGTGGTGGCTTATTATGCAGGCACACCCAGAATTCACGCAGTAATTAATCACAGACAGACAATGAGACTTAACAAATTTCTTAAAGTTCTTTACTAATTATTGATATTATTCTGAACAYATGGACATCAGAAAAGGCCATTGTGTCCAGTGATGTTTCTGTAAATGCCATATATAGCTGCAATTCCAACTGATAGTCCTCAGCTTGTGTACAGGAATTACATTTATTCTATCAGCCATCACATCATGCTGAAACTCRTGTTCAGTTAAACAGTATCTTTGACGGCCCTTACTTTTATTTAAACCAATTCTGGTCGGATTAACCAATGTGAATGTACCACCCAAATCACCTTGTAGAACTGATCTACTATAGCTGTGCTACAAGTATACCTCCTCCCCCAATCAGTATCAATGTTTGAAGGTTTCACACACTATGATTTTATCTCTCATCATCGCTGAATAATACTCTCGTATCCTCCTGGGTATAGTGTTATGGTGGAACTGAGAGCACCTTTAACTCTTGCTAAAATTCAAAACCAATCATTCATTTTTTCAATGAAATGTGTATCAATAATTAACTCATTACATGTGAGTCATTGACCTAGAAAGTCACGCAACTTCCCACCCTGGTAGCAGTACCCCAGCCCCAGGAGTARGCAACACTGCTAATGAGTGGATTGTGGTTTTCAATGAGAGTTAACACACCGGTTAGGTTAAGACCCCTAAAGACTATTATTGCTCCCGGAGTTGTCTTTCCTTGAAATTCTTAGCTTGAGGCTGATTTCCTTGCACATACGTGAGCATGTARATTAGTCAGCTCAAGGCTATACATTTTCTTCAAAATCATATCCTTAGACCTTGCAAACTGTATGTCTGTACTATCTTTGGAAYCATTAGCTTAGAATTCAGCCATTTCTTTTATCTGCAGTGTTTGCTGACATAACTTTTTAAAAAGCACTATTTCTAGAAAATTACTTCCTTCTACCTTTTACCACTCAGATTTTTAAATAATAAAAAAAAAACCCTAATGCTCTTAAAGAGAGATTAAGGATGTCAAAATCACCCTGATCCAATGGTTTGAAGCCAAGAAATCTTTTTATACTGCTAAAATACCAGAGGCATTGCACGAATGAGCATGAAAATGTTTAATCTAAGTTGCTCTTAAATTCTGACTACTTAGCAAACTATTTTCAGCTTTTAAGGTAACATTTAGTGATACACCGGTAGAAAAATATAGGTCAGAGCTTTCTTTTATTTTTAACTGGTTTTGCAAATAGTATTTCTATTTTAAAAAAATTAAATAAATGACACTGTGAGACTATGAGAAACTTTGGTACTACCATCTTCCTGACCACCTGGCCCAGTCAGATTTTTCTTTCTCCTCACTTTGATTGTTTCTCTTTCATTAGACATATTTATATTTAAAGAATACAATTAACATTACAATAGAATCTTTCTTACACAACAGCAGCTTGTGCTTGTAAGTGAGGATTTATTCTTGTCATCACTGCTACCTGCAGGAAAATAACCATTGGATTTAACAGACAGAGGGTTTAACAGCATTTTAGTTGAAGTCCATTAATTGAGTGGCATGAATTAGGACTTGTTGTGTTTGACATTAAAAAAACACAAATRTAAAGAACTGTTGTTATCCAGAAGAACCTGCAGTCTAATTATTCATTCACAACCTATTACAAGTCCTTACCTGCAAGGTAACAGAATTTTTTCCTTTCTAGATTTAAACTGCTACTTGCACACTGAATTGCTGGATGGGGAAATAAACTATTGATATCCTCATACTAATGAATTCCATATATCTGAATTCTGTATATTGAGATGAGCCATATTTCTGCAACATGGAACACACTGGAACACAATCCCCACAGSTACATGACTTCAAGTCAGAAAGTCAGATTAAGAAGAAGAGGCAACTGCCTAASRGCAACTTCACAAAAAAACCCCATMAAATCACTAAAKAAAAAATACCATGGATTAGAAGTGGAAGAAAATTTCCTAGATTGCAGAACTTTTGCTTTGATTTSAAATGGAATCATACAATGATGATTTGTTTGTTTTAAGTGGCTTGCAGGATTTTCCCACGGTACTCTGTTTATTTATTCACAGACAATGCCAGGTTAAACAAGCAAAATGGGCAAAAAGGTCCTGATATTTGTTCTATACCTAAGTTTATTGAAAATGTACATATAGTTTTCTATTTAGATATATAAAGTGCATACTGTTTTAAACAAGAGGGAAATTCTTACTTCTTACAGGAAGATACCTATTTTCTACAGGTTGTTTTACAATATAATTTCTGGAGCAAGGTTCGAGCACTAATTTTTAAATTAAATGTGCCATGTGTTTAGAGTACAAAACCGGAAAAGTGATGTTTGGAAAACCAATGCTACATATATAGATYAATGTATCCATTGACCTAGCAAATTATTTCTATATGACACTAAGAAAAAAATTAATTAATAGCTTTATTCAGGCCTGCAACTTGCAGTAGAATCCCTGGTAGTGAAATCTGTTGCTGCTATTTTGTATTTTTATATATGCAAGACACACAAAATTATAGTCTTCTTCATAATAAGCATTTATATGCTTACCTCAAGACCAACAAAAATACCTAGCATTAGTGAAAATTTGGCATATAGAGAACCCAAAGAGTCTATAGGTTTGGAGCTGAGCTTTCTTTCTCTGGAATATGATTAACTCAGAAGAGGGATTAAGTGAATTGAGAGACAGCATTGAGGAAGCTCCTTTATTGCCCAAAATATTGAAAGATAGAGGATTTGACCATACTGAACTAATTTTAGAAAATATGCTTTTAGCAAAAGAAAAGGACRGGTACTTATTTACATCTTACTGTCTACAGGTCAAAAGACAATGCAGATGTATCTTTCAGCATGATTGAATCATTAGGCTATATATTTTTCTTATTAGCTTACATTATTGAGATATACATTTAGGCTAAAATATTTTCAACCAGCTAAATGCCACAAAAAAGATTGAACGTCAAAATGTATTGTCTTTAACATAAACTGAATCTTTCCAATTAAAAGTGCTGCTATCCTTCTTTGATTTTAATTTCATTACATACTTTCTGAGTAATGACTTCCATTTCACTAAGAGACACTTTCAATTCAAACCCAGCTATAAATTTASCTACTTAAAGATTCAGATGTCATGAAATCACAAATTAATTTAAATGTTTAAGTAATAATTTGGAAGTTTAAAATATTCTTTTTATGATTTTACTCTATAATTGGTAGAGTTTTTGCTATTTGGWGGAAAGCAATTTCTGTTTTCTCTTTCAGTGAGCAGGTAGTAAAAACATAATCACATTTATTGTAATAGAAAAATGTGGGCCAACAAACAGAGCAACTCTACTCTTGYTGTGTTATATAGGACTTACTGGACTGTCATTATGTAGGACTTAAAGYACCAGGAGAGACAGACCACCTTTCTTCAACAAATAGATTCTTACTGTGCATATTATTCCTTTTGTCTATCTGTAACACAAGATATAAATAAAAGCAGTGAACCAGCTCTGCTTTTATCCAGAAAAACGAAATACGAATATATATCATGATGACTCCAGGTATTTGATTTTAAATATGTGTGTGTATGTTAGCATCCTAAATTGTAAATTATAATGCTGATTGCAGACACAGTACAGAACATTGTATTTACAAATGCAGAATTTCAGATGTAAATCTGCAGTGGGGCTGAGCCATTTTCTTTTTTGGCTTCTTTTCAGCTACACTTGGATGCATGAGTGCTATGTGGGAAAAAAAAAAAAGAAAAAAGAAAAAAAGCAAGCAAATCAGGGTAGTCAATCCTGAGCTAAAACTGCACAATTAAAGTTTTGAGAAAGCAGAAATAAGGATATCAGTATTTTATATACATTTTCTTCTGGCTTTTTCAAGCATTTTCTCAATCCAATGAAAATCTGAAGTAATTGATTCGTAAAGTATAAGTCAATAAGGGAGGACTTTTCTAGCCCACATTCTTGTAATCCAAGGTTATTGCTTGTATCATCATACTGACAGGTTTATCTTAATAAGAAATGTTTTGTGCTAGGAGAATTTATGTTTTTATGCTCAATTACAGTTTTATGTTGGAGGTATTAAGCAAGCAATAAAAATAGCCTACCTTACATCTATTATTCATTTTTCACATTCATGGTCATGAAGGTATGATACCCRTGGAAATGTATTTCTCTYGTCCTTATTAAGCAAACAATTTGTATTAATTTTGCTTATCTCAAACCTTACCATTTTCAGATGGGAAAATAGTAGGTCATAAATTACATAACCCTACAAGAATGGTACTTTCCCTTGATGCCTTCATTTAGAACTGGATTCCCATGCCATGAAACACTGCATACATTGAAAAGGAAATATTCTCTGCCACGAAGAGTATAAAGTCAACAAAACATAAAACGGGAAAACTGATAATCCAAGATTCTCTGCATGTGAGAGGGTGTCATTTGGAATAAAGCAACATTTCTAAGCAAAATTAAGAGCATTATCCAACCATAATATCCTAACTGCAAATTTAAGAAATCATACAAAAACAATAATAAACATTAGAAAGGTCCTAGGATCTGAAATTTTCTTTCCTCACCCCTGCCAGTATGCAGGGGTGCTACATGCTGCTAATGCAGATGAATAATCTGAAACAAAGGTCAATAATCACAGTTTGCTGCAGGTTAAAAAAAACAGCCTCARTAATTATGTTCATTATCATGACGGGTCAGTTAGAGACCAGTAAAAGCTCTAGATGTCCTTTGTGATCTCAATTAAGTTGCTACTAAGAAGAATGCCTAAGGAGATATTTCAATGTTAACTTTTACTTCTGCACAATACACTGAAATACTTTAATGCAAAAACTCCCTAGGTCACTACCCTTTATTTCAAGTGASCATCTGAATTAACTATGCCTAACATTTTAACTTATTGAGCTAACATACAGGAATCACCAGAGAGAACCTACTACTGATCATTAGGTAGGCTTTGATTTTCTCATCTTTTAGGTTTCTTGCCCAAAGTATTCATTAATAGGAAACATGGAATCTTTCAGCAGTGTAGATCACTACACTGTGGTCACTAAACCCTGATGAGACAGTACAGTGAAACCTGAAGCCTGAAATAGGAACATTTAGAGGGATGGAGTAGTTCATCCCTTCATAACTCATCAGCAAATTATACTGCTTGGATTCCTTAAAGATCTACCCAGTAAGCAGGCTGGATTAAGGTAAGAGCAAAGAAAAATATACCTAGAAAAATCTGTTTCTTTGAATCCTCTTCATGCTACAGCCTCACAATTTTTCTAGGTTCTCATTAATCACTAGACATTCTCTCACAAGGAACTGACTATTGGGTACATTCTCATGGCTACAATGACATCCTGGGAGGAAGAAACTCCACCTGCAGCATTCAAAACCACCAAAATCYAAAAGCTCATTAAATAAAGCATCTATCAGGCTAAAGATATCTTTAGCTATAAATGTATKTAAAGCCACAAGTAGGTATTCATTAACAAACTATTACAGGAAACATTATATTCTGTAGCTAGGAGGCCCATCTTAAAAACTGGGAATGATATTAAATGTCTTTAAATCCATGTTTGCCAGTCCTATATTTATATAGTCATTATTTGGCCATTGTATGATTCCSCCCAGCCCCAGATTTACTTCTGTGAAATAATGCACAGTTTTGCACTAATATTTTTAGGAAATGGCATGGGGGAAGCTGAGCAGTGTGCTCATGTTAACATGACCTGATTACAGCAAGTGATGTGAGAAGAATCTGTGGGTAYACAGGGTGTGTGGGCAGATTTTGGAAAACTGTCTCTGCTGAGAGGATGTTTGCCCCAAATGTCATAATGAAGAAATTAAGAGTCATGGTCTGCTAATGTGACCACCAGCTGGATTAAACAGTAGCAAGGCTTACAAGAGAGTAAAAGTGAGTTTGAAAGGATTTTAAAAAGGGCAAAAATCTCTGCCTGGGTGGAGAGAAACAGCTGCCAGACAGGGTTTGATACTGCCAGAAGCATTGCCWGAAGTTGCACTGGCACTGCAACCCCACCTGCCAAAGGCTGCACCACCCTGCCTACTGTGAGGGAGGAGACAGCACAGGGTGCAACACGGTGGTCCCACACCAGCACGTTGATAAGTGCATCACWTGGAGCAGTGCATGCAGGTAGGGGGGCATGTGGGGAAGATGTAAATATGGGAACTGCCCTCACAGGAAAGAGGCTGCTTGTAACCTACCCTGCGTGTCCCCACAGGCAGGATGCATCCAGCTGTGYGAGGCATTTGTGTGTGGTGAGATGARAACTTCCTGGGAAAGAGTACAATGGTGCTCAGCAAAKTCTAAGAATATGTTTACAGTGTCTAGGTGTCTTGTGGTTTATCTGTTGTGTTGCAGACTTTGATTCTGTAAGTGTAGTTCACTGATTGCCAGTTAATTACAACTTGTTAATAAATCAATAAACCTCTTCGATCCCTACCTGATGTGGAAAAAAAAATGCAGCTGYTCCTTTCAATGAGGCTGTTCCATTTTGCTGTAATTCCTATGAAAGCAAACCTAATCTGTTCTAAGAAAGCCGAGTGCCTGCCTTTCTTACTAAATCATAACTCACTTCTGAAATGGACGCGAGCATCAGGGCCAGACGGTGTAATGCATCACCATCTACACGGTGGTAGATCACAGAGAAATGGGGAGAGGTATTGTGGGAAGTTTTCTGAAGGTGAAAAAACAATCCTCTCTAGCCTGTATGCCTGAAGTTAGAAATAAATCATTGTCTGTACCCAGCAACAATGCATTCTGTGGAAAATACTGCCTAGGGAACTGCCAGGGTCACTGCTAGCTTTGCTTAGCTACACAGGTGGTGTTCAGGAAAATTTCATCTGGGCCATGCTGTTCGCTTGACTTAAATCAGCCTTCARAGTTGCTACTCATAGAGAAAGCATTGCAAAGAACTTTATGTAAGTTTGAATGCACTTTCCTGATCTGAAACCCTATTTTTCTCTATATTACTCTTCTTCTGAATACACGTTGTTTAGGACAGGTATTTTTTACAGATAGAGTGTGTAAAGTGTGAATTCATTATGTGTGAACAATATAGAATTGGAAATAAGTAACTATAATTATCTATGTTCTTTTTAGCATATTTGTGTGCCAGTAATATAATTAGAATTCCTACAAACTGTATTAAGAATAACGTAATTAATTGTACACCTGGGATTTGATCTCTCATATTTGGAAAGGTGAAGAAAAAAAATTGAATTTTAAATACCTTGTTATAATAAAAGGGCATATTTAAATATAATATTTTTTAAATAAATGAAAAATTAGGAGATATTATATAAAAAAGTCCACAATGCCTCACTCAACCCCCTGCACAAAGCTAAAGGGAGTGTAAAAAACCCTATGTTTAAAAAAACCTATGTGTAAAAAAATTTACAAGGGCTGCATAATGTTTCCCATGCAGTTTTTTTTCTTTAATCTTTCAACACTTTGTAAGAAATTTGGGGAAAAGTATTTAAATCAAAATTCCAACCCATTTCAAGAAGCTAAAAATGAGTAAATTACTGTAATGCACTACCATGTTGCTAAGTGTTTTCTCATGAGGGTCACATAACCATCCTCAGGACAGATTCATTTCCTAAAGTACTACTTTGAGAGTTCACACATCAACCCATTAAACCCCCATGTTTCAGGCTTTGAGAAATACATTCATATTATCAGCATTAAACTGTTTTGCATCATGCAGGACCACTACCAAAGCTCATGGTCTCTGGTGCAGCTCCATGAATGTTTATACTCTCAGATAAAACAGCTGCCACAGCTCAGCAAGGTTTGGATAGTCAAAGAACAGTGTTGCCTATAATCTTTTCTGATTAAAAATATAAAAGCAGTTTCTACARACACAAATATGGCAAAATTTTGGTCTCAGATTTGTACAGATGTTCTTTGTCCAGGAGTCATACATGTTATGTCATTCCATTTTGGAAGCAGGAAGAAATTAGAATTGTAAAAACCCTTCTCCATCCTTGCTAATTCCATTCCTAAAGACTCAGAGAAGGAAATGCTACTCTGCGAAAGACAGAGAAATCCTTGAAGTTTCACAATGCAAGTTAGACATGACAACTTCCACCATATACTAGGCATAGAAACCAGGTGTTCAAATGGTGTCTTATCCCTCCTTCCTCCCTTACAGAGTTTAGGCAGAAACTAGTAGATTTTAAAACTGCAGGTATTTAAAGATGGAAGAAATTCTAGAAATATCATTCAGTCTGGAAGTGAACTCCCTATGAAAAAAGACCCAAACCCTAAAAATACAAATACTATAAATCATAGCCATTGTGATCTCTTTAGGCTTCCCCACCTATGTGTGTGCAAAGTGCTGCACTAGGTGCTGGACACCCAACTGTGACAGTATGACAGATGGGTCAGGGCCAGCGTGTGCTCCCCACATCCTGCAGTGGGGCCCTCTGTGCTCAAGGCCAGGCCTCTGGTAAGACAGGGTTTCAGAAGCATCTGTTGCCTTGGACAACCTCATGAAAATTCTAGAAGAAGCTTTAGGAGCAGAGACTCCTCCGAGCAGCTAGGCTAAGGAGCCTAAGTAGAGGCTCCACACTTCTCAAGCTGCTTTTAAGCCAAGGCTCACAGCTCCAGCCCCTGCCTAAACTCTGCTTCTGCACCCAAACTTTGACCCACAGACTGATATTCCTGGCTTGACCCTGAACTCTCCTCATCACTGTGGACTTCCCTGGTGATGTGGTGTGCTGGCTCAGCCCTGGTTGCTGACACCTTTCCTGTCTGGGTTCTGTGTCACTGCTCCCCTGCCAGTGAGGCCACAGCTACTGCCTGCCCTATTATCATGCTTCAGCTCCCATCTTCCTTTGCCTTGGTGTCAATCCTGTTTCTGCTGCTCCCTGACAAGATGTACACAGAGCATGTTAATTAGATTGGGATTTTCAGGGGACACAGACAGGGAATATATACCAATTCATGAGTTCCAAAAAATGCTTGGGAAGTAAAACAGTTACAAAAGCATTTTTTGGAGCTCCCAAGGAGCAGCCCATCTAAAAGATGAGAAGAAAAGAACAGAACTGAACCTGGACCACTCAGTGACTCAGTCAGAATCTTAATTTTTAAACCTACAATTTTAGCTATATATTTTGYGGGGAGGTGATAGTGACTGTAGGTAAACTGAGGCCGTGAGCTTTTGACCAGGAAAACTGGAAAAGTTAAATGATAGTTGATTTTTCCTTTTTTTCAGCAGGAAAAGGATTAGGTCTATGTACCAGCAAACAAGACTGTGAAACCCTGCCTCTGAGAAATCCTTTTCCTTGCCTCTCAGAGAAGACATGCTTCATAGCTGAAAGTGCACACAGAGAGCACTTGAGCCTCACTCCTGGAAAGCCCAGCACAGAGTTTGGTAGTTTGTGGAAGGCTGTTGCAAAGAGATAGGAACTAATCAGTTGTCTATATCCATGGGGTATAAAACAAGGTGTAAAGGAGCTTATTTGCAGCAAAAAAGACTCAGGTTAGAGATTAGGGAAAACTAACGGATATGGCAAGGGCAGAGGAGATCTGCTGGAACAGATAATCCACAGATGATTGTGGAATCTCCACTGAGAGATCAAAGAAACATCAATGAAGAAACACATTTGTAGAGTTAACTGAAAAGAGACAGAGCGGGGGAAAGGAAATTAGATGACATGTTGAAGTCTCTTTCAGCCTGTTTTTTATGATTCATGATCACTTGATTCTTACTTGGGAGCTGATAATACTTATATGATGAGCAATCACCCTGTCTGAATTTCCTCTGGGGAAAAAAAAGGGTCCTGGTAATCGAAACCTGCTGATAGTGCATCCAGCTGATGAGTTTTTTATTCGAATATTCATAAAAAGATCCCTATTCATGTGCAACAGAAATACATATAGTGCTCCCTGCACATAAATACATTCAAAATGTATAAACCAAAGTGGAAAATAACATACTCCCTTCTTAGAACTCGGAGAAACTGGTCAGTTATTAAACCAAAGGAAGTGACAGGAAGGGAGAAAACTCCTTTCCAAGAGATATACCTACTGAAAATGATGATGGAGCAATTAAGACAATTTAAGAACAGCCATTGCTGATAAACTGTAAAATCTCTGGTCCAGCCTTCCAAGCATAATGAAAGGTGGGCTATTGGCTACAAAGAAGTGTGACATGGCAAAATGAAAGTGCTTATTATTTGTTTTGAAAGACCTGTGTTTAACTATTTTTAACACAAGAAATTCTGGAAACAGTTTCAACTGTACAAAGTACATTTTTAATACATTCCTTTCCTAGTTCAAAACCGAGGGTATACATAAAGCACGTAAAACAAATGCAGCTGTTACAAATGGGAGAATTGAGTACTACATCAGAATTATGTAAAAAAAGTTTTATATCAGGATGAGAAATGCTATACCATGACAGAAAAGGGACAAGATCAAAGAGAGCACATCTGAAGTTTTCCTTCATCCTGTATCTAGTCTGCTATGAAATCTGCCAGCGTGGTACTTTATCAGACACTGAGCACCGTCGCAAGGCATGARCTGCACCATCAGCCACGCTACTGCTTTCTCACTTGGATTAGATGAAGACCCAGTGAATTATTGTATACAGTTATCTATATTTGACTGCTATTTTAAATATTGCAGGAGAACCGAATGGAGTTCATTTGTTCTTTGAGGCAAAGAAATGAGCCTTACAGTCAAAAAAGGTATCAAGATTATTGATGCTGTACAATGCTGAAGCTGGCAAATATTCTCTTGTTTTAAATATACCTGTCAATAGTGAGCTACTGGGCATGCAAGGATACATAAAACTAGGCCCTAGCTGGCACTTCTTGCCTTTCACAGCCAGCTACAACCTGGCTCTCTGATATTTGCTGTTGTCAGCCTTCTGGTTTTGGCAGTTCTGGCTTTAAATCTTGAATCCCATAAGCAGCTTTACAGGCTGCAGTATCTTGTGTAAAAACTTCCTCACTTTACACATCCTGCTGAATTTGGGATATGTTTTTTTTTATCAGTTATCTTTTATTTGATAACTGTGATAAGTCACCAAAACATTATGTTCTCTAATAGAATAAAACATACGGTCAAGAAATTAAAATAAATACTATTTTAAAAAATTGAAGCTAAACATAAATAGGCACAACTTGATCTATCGAAAAATAAAGGATGGCATATCCTACTCAGAACTGTGAAAGTGAGATTGCTCTGTCTCTGGGATATTTTTTGCCTCAAACCAACTGTAAATTCCTGAYTTTCAGACATATTTTGAATTTTTCCATACAAAGTTACCAAATTTTTACTATCCCACACAGATGCAATATTCCAAGAGAAATCTGTTTAGTGAAATAGCTGATGGATCAAGTCAGTRTTTCACAATAAACAGATCCAGAAGTATTCTTCATATTTTGTAAAGTGACRTATTGACTGTATCCTGGAGATCCATTTCCTATCAGTATTACCACCATTAACACTACAGCACTGCAGCAGCACAGTGAAGATGTATAATTCTAAAATAAGTACAGGTAGTTCCAAATCTGTCAAAAAAGAAGGAAATAAGCTTCCTAGGAATACTATATATCTTCCTGTCTTAAAAAGTCTTTGTTCCTATCACAGTGCCCTTGGCCATGTAAGAGGGTTTCCAGAAGCAGGTAACACAAAAGGACCGAAATGAGCCATGTGAGAGAACTGCAGGAGCTCTACCACTGTCCCCATGCCCTAGAGGTGTGCTGGCCTTGCCTGAACTCTGCTGTAGCTGTGGCTGTGTATGAGTGGCACCTCACTCCCTCCTCACTTGCCCTTTCAATTCCACCTCAACCCTTTTATCCCCCTATTTKTATTCCACTAGCAATGGGGTATGGAATGTGTGTAGATAAGCTCTCCAGCCCTTAGAAAACAGAAGGGTTTAGTTAATGGCACAGGGTACACAATCAGCATGACTGGTCACTCCCTACTCCCCTCACTCTGTCCAGATGGCACAAAGCACCAGAATTATGGACCCAACTTTTATAACAGAAGTCTCCCCATCTGCTTTTCTAGTTGTTTCAAAAAGGCTTCACAGATGAACTACATTAAACCAAGAAACTACCAGCTCAGCTGCTTGAATGTAGAGGCAAGCTTGAGTGAAAACAGGGAAAATGCCTAATCTTTATTGAGAAACACATATGGCACCCTCTGCTAAGAAGTGGTTTTCATCATGTGAGAAGTCATGCATTTCAGGCATTTGTAGACAAYCATGAGATTTTTTTCCCCCCCTCTACATTTAATCCATCTGTGGAACAGTTCAAAGAATCAGGACAAGTSATATATCCAGTTGTTGATATAGAGTTTTGACAGCTACAACTTCAAAACTTAGTGGATGATAGGAAAAAATCAAGAGGGAGGTTCTTTAAAATAAAAAGTTGCTGAATGCTTATTTCTGTATATTTTCAGGAGTGTACAATTTCTAAAAAAGCACAAATTTTGCATCCTTAGCAAGGACAGAAGAATCATGATTTCTTTTTTTTGATATACCTAACAGACTTTAGAAAAAAATATTTTAAAGTAAAAATAAATACATATTATTTTTATATGCTATTATTAGCTATTTTAAGAAGTAGAATGCTAATAATAAACTTGTTTTGCAGTATTACATTAGCTTCCTGATAAAGGACATGTTCTTTTGGTTTGAGGGAGATGGAAATGTACTCTAGACAGACTCTTCTTAGCCTCACTTTAATCAAGAAAGAAGACTGTATGGTCAACAGCCATTCCCAGACTTTYAAGCTAAGTAACATTTCCTTGTCAAAAGAATGCATCAAATGCATTGGCATATTTCTACCCTACATTATGAAAGGTATTTTGGAAGATCCTCTGGTACTGATATACTGGTAATAAGAATATGCTGTTCATTCWGTGATATTGTACATAAAACCAGCATTTTAATTTTAAAAACAGTTAAGTCAATGTGCTTTAGGTTTCTTATCCTAAATAAATCGGTTATCAATTCCAAAGAACATTTTTGTCTCCACTGTCAACTACTTTTAATTGCAATTTTCAAGTACACTGTCAATTGTTCCTCAGTATAAGAAAGTAAAACACTTGAGTTAGCCTGCTAAAYAAAGTGTATTTCCTTTATTCAGATTTTCCATTGAAAGCTAGCTTTGATTCTTTGTGAGAAGCACCTTGAAATAGATACACTTTTTTTTCCTGAATATTTCTAGGTTTTGGCTAATTTCTATATTTGTTTGGTTGGATTTGGTTGGTTGGTTGGTTTTGTTTGTTTGTGGTTCTTTCCTGGTGGGGTGTTCTTTGTTTGCTGTTTTTTTTGTTTCATGTTTTAGGTTTTTTTTAATAGCTGCATAGATACTTTTTGTAGCATGCTTTCCTTTACAGACCATGACATGAGGTACAAATCCAAAGAAGAAAATATCAACTGCTATAATAATTCACAATGGAAAACGTTTGATGCAACACAAGAGGAATAGCTCTCTTGCTAAAAAGYTTCTGAAATATTTTTGTAATATTTACTACAAATTATGTGTTTCTTCCAGGCAAGGAAGGACATACAATAGTYTGTAACACAGTAATTTTTTCCATAGTACAATAAATACAATCATTTACACAGAATGCACTTGAGAAAACTCACATCAGGATGTTCTCAGCTCTCATCTGAGCTGAATGCCTGAAAAGCAACCTTGCAATTTTTGAAATGCTATTTTCCTGGGGTAATACAGTTTTTTAGATTAGCTACTAAGGATTTGATAAATGACAATAAAACTTGAACTGATTAACAAATCAATTTCTCTTACTCACCGTTTTTCCTTAAAAGAAAAAAGAATACAAACCTGAGAACTAGACACTAATACTTTCATTAAAAACTGTACAGAAATGTCTGAGTAAATCAGAAAATATCAGCTTTATGATTGCACATTGAGAGAGTAACTAGTTAATAGCTTTTGTTTTAGAGAAAGATCAAGTTTTTATCCATAGCTGCCAACTACAGACAATACTACAAAAAACACTGTAGAGATGCTTACCACCAATACTTAGAGTAGCTTGTCATCTTTACRTAGGCAATAAAACCTTAAGTGTTATTTTTTATTGGTAGTTCTTTCACTGTATTTCTTTTTTGTGATATAAAACAACCATACAAAATAATTGTGGAAGAGTTGGAAACAAAGGTTTCACAGAGGACTTTGGAACTTCCAGCTGTACTTAACTGCTGCTATGGAAGCAACAMTTTTCTTTATGCTAATACGGCTTTATGATAATATGTTCAGCTCTGACATTTGCCTGACCACACATATCATCTTATCTATCCTGGGAAATGACCCAAAACTTGAAAAAAGAWAAGGTCATATTTTTCAAAATCAGTACTAAGTAATATTTTCAAGATCGTACACTTTCAATATACAAAGAAACTGCATTTCCTAGAAAAATCCAACAACATCCAAATTTCTTAGCAATACTATCACTGGGAATGTGTCCCATTTGTTCCCCTGCCCTTTCACATAGTCCAGTTTTTTATAGCAATTCTTCATTCAGTGGAGGAACATCAAATTATCTGCTCAGATATTCAAAATTCCCATGACAGTCTGCCTGGGTGTCTAGTACAGTGCTGAGATGGGTCATGCCCCACAGCAGACACATCCTGTACCRGCAGGCCAGTGAGTGCTGAAGGGACTGACTGAGTGTTCAGCCTGCAAGTCTGCAACATAAAGAAACTCCCCTTAAAAAATTGTTGGGCCCAGTCTTCATTACATCATTGATAAACATGATGTAAATTTAAACCTAAATTTAAGTGTGGCATTTAGGCTGAAAACTATAGTTCTRATGGAAAACTAGCTTTAAGGCACTACGACAAAAATCCAATAAAGTCAGTAGCTCTCCCTGACTCCAGTAGGTTCAGAAGGCTATTTTAAAAATTCCTTGAATTATGGGATTTGTTTCCTATCTTATTCTGAGCAAGCCCAAATCTTTCACATCCAGCAAAAAATGCATTTTAGTGATGCACTGTTTTCTAGAACATACTTATTTCTGCTACTGAAATTACTTATGCTTGTTTTAAACAAAATGGATACTGATAAGATGGTTTCTACAGGCAATCCTGTGACAACTGTTTTGCCTTTGTTTCGTTTTTTTGCAGTTCTAATTCCCAAACTATGCTGACAGAGTCCAGTGTGAGCTTCTAGAAGATCTTTGAGCATTAAGGGACTCCACTTAGCATAATGTTRTTTGCACTGAGGACTTTGTTTATTGACAGCAGATTATTCATTTCTAAAATAAGGATTTCTTTGAACATAACTGAAAACAGTACACATGCCATCCTAACAGTTTGTCCTTTCCCAGGCAAATTACAAATGGGTGGGTGCAGCTGGAAGAGAGCACAGTATTTACTTTACCACTACCAATAATACATGGGCTGTAAAGCCCAATACCCTCAGTTTGTTGGATGGTATAACACACAGAGAGCTTTCTCTAAATGCAAACTTAACAGGTGTTTTCCAGCTTTAGGGTTTTTTTTCCTAAGAATCACTTTCAAGGTTTGCACTCTTACAGCAGAACTGATGAAAATATGATTGCTATTCATGACTCCTCCTCTGCTGCTGGGTAGGCACATTAAAAAGACATAGCTGTCTATCTCAATGTACCCATGCCATAGTAAAATGTGTGTTATTTACTGATAAAAACCACATGACAGCAGTTTAAAAACAGGATTTATTCTGTCAGTCAAATTAGGGAGGCAGAATATCCTCTATGCCAAGTGATTACTGTCTGGGTCTAAGCATGGCAAACTGCCAGATCAATTATAATGGTAGAGAAGAGGAAATATGAAGACAGATTGGCTCAATTCTAAGCAGAAGCATCACTAAAAAAGAAACCCAGGGACACTTTAATGCAACATCCAATTACTTAAAAGTGCATCTTCGGCCTGCAGTGCAGTTTTTGTTTATATGGTTTCTGTCCACATAGAGTATTAAAAGGGAAATCAACATAGAGTTGGACACAASAGGTGTAAATAGAAGCCATACTGATATAACCTGTACCTTGATGCTTCTGAGATATAAATTTCTGCATGTCAGTTTTTACAACAAAAGCCTAGAAATACCAYGAGAAAACAGAAGAAGACAACCATTTCAGATGTAATCCTGTTAAAATTTTGCTATTTACCCCTTCGATCTGTAATTGATTTCAAGGGGAAAGAAAATGGCTAGATTATTTTTCATACCCAAGTTTCTCCTCTACAATTCATTATTTTATGGATAACTTACATTTCCTAATACTGCAGGAAAAAGGATGGTAGTAGAGCTGGTAGATTAAAGCCATCTAAAACTGATCTATGATGTTAGCTCCCTTATCATAAAAGGAAATTACAAAAAGGCAGATGAATGTGTTTTGTCTTTTCTATTATTTTTATTAACAGTGGAATTCATCCTCTCAGTTGCACATCTTTATTTCAGGTCCCTACAGCTGGTGTGGGGAACATGCATGGGGAAAGCGAGTTTCCAAGAAAAGACCAAGAATTTAGAATTATGGAGGACAAATTCATCAGCTTTGTATGGTATGGTCTGATCACTCTTTAGATGAAGCCTGAAAGAAACTGATTCAGATAAAAKTTGCTGAGGTTAATGTGTCACAAATGGTGCAAATTAGTGTTTGRTCATTACTGCATAGCAAAATGACATTGTTTTGAATGACACGTCTAAAAACCTGCAGCCCTCACCATCATAAACATAATAGGGCCAAATTAAAAATGAATGTCTAGAAATAGATAAAATACAGTTACATGAAATAAGGAAGAAACTTTCAGGATTTCATCAGGGGATAATTACATGATGTTGTTTATATATGAAACTACTAGGTCCCTATTTTACAAAAGTTTGGACCGCATTAAAATTCAGAGATGTGCAGAAATGTGAGACCATGAAGTTCAAGGTATTTGCACCAAAGCAACAAGAAAATTAGGTCTATTATTTGAACCCTGCTGCATGAGGACTATTAAAAATGCACAATGTATTAGGTCTTAAAGATATTTTTGCAAGACTTTGAAGAAAGTTTATGAAAAAAAAAAAGGGAATGAAACAAGTGTTTTATTGAGATGCAGAAACTGTGAAAAGAAAAAAAGRAAGATAACATTATGAGAGCATTAATGTTTTTTGAACCATTAGGAAGAATTCTTCATCTTTAACAGAAGAGGGATTTAAAATGAGTAATATTGCCAGAAGAATTTGAAAATTAGCACAGGAGAATCTAATGCTAAGCACTGTCAGTTTGTACTCCATTTGCCATTTTTTAACACACATTATAAAAATGTATTTATAGTCCATAAATCCATCTTATGAATACAAAGTATTCAAAARAAAACTACAATTTATACAATATATAAAGCTGTTTAACTGATGWCTTTAACTCAGCAATCATCATGCCCCACAGTACTCTTTGTCCATTTAGTATAACATTAGAAACTGGAGGCAAAATACCATTCAGTTAAYGGCAGCTCTGAATAACTGTTCAGTTTCAATCTAGCCTGTCAATGTGCRGAAATTATATTTCCATCTTGAGCCTGTAAGCAGGTGAATACAAGTCCCTCTATTTCCACTTTATAAATGTAGTATATGAAACAAGAAAGATCAGACAGGAATACTGTCATTTTTTCTGGTGTCACTCCTATCAAAAGGATACCGAAAAAAAGACAATGAGCTCTGTGAATGATTTAAAATTAGAAATAAACTCCATTTTAATTAGACAACAAAACTGAAATATGTGGTGTTTTGGCTTTTTTTTAACCATGAAGAGGTTAAAATCGATGCAACTGCCAATAAATGTAGACTAGAATATAATTTTATATATATATAAGTATTTTTCTGCTGAAGACAATTAACTATTGAAATCATTTACCCAGGTACAGAAGGGATACTTCATTATTTGAAGCTCTTTAAGGGTGACCAGACATCTTTCTTGATGRGATTCTATAGTCCAGACAGAAGTTTTATCATAAACCAGAAACTAGTAAGCAACATTCTTTGACCTCTGCTCAATAGATCAAACATGATGATCGCTAATGGTCCTACGTGGGTATAAGTGTATGCATTTTTCAGTCGTTCTCCACGTTACCATTTGCTCTTTCTAATGTAACTCAGGACCCAGGGTGATGACTCTTCCCTCATGACAGCCTTATCATTATCACTTATCAGTAAGTAATTTCATTTCATTTCATTTCTCTTTGTCAAGAAAAATTCAAGATATATTTATCACAGAATGCAACTGAAGCTGATCCAGTAATTAAGTCAAGTCAGGCAGAGCAACTTCTAAAACACTCATGCTTGAGAAAGATGTCTCACACTTCAGGCCAACAGCGGAATACGCATGTGCAGAAGYTGAGGATGGCCACCTGCTCTCTAAGGCAAATGGGAATGGACAACAGTCTGAAGCACCTGGCAAGGTCTACAGCTCCTGCTCCTGTGAGACAGGAGTACACTCCCATTGATGTTTTTTATTCTTATTGAAACCCTAAGTGGCTCTAAAGGCAACTWTGGAATCTGTCTGCATTTTGTTCACTGACAGAAAAAAAATCTGTATTTTCTGTGCTACTTGTCTGATTCCCTTGGTTCTGCCTCTACCTAAGTAATCATTTGGAAAGTACAGTCAAGCATACTGCTGGCATATACATCCCAGTGGATAAGTAGACCAGCAGAACCTTCCTGAACCTACAGATGAGGCAYGTCATAAAGTTTATGCAGCTAAGCATATATAAGAAACAAAGTATACATAATTTACTCTATGTGGAACTATGATTTATATGACAATTTTATGAAGTCTTGTACATTATGGTGAACAGTTCAGTCTTACATGTTAAACACAAAAAGAAATTATTTGAGGAACAACACTGGCTTTTAAYGCAAAAAACTCAAATTGTACTTACTACAGTATTTCAAATATCTAGACACTTTTAATACTAYTTTGGATTTCTTTTACTGCACTGAGTTGTTCACTAACTCACTTGAGTCAATCAGTTACCCTTCAAGTGCTGCAATGCAAACCCTACCAATAGTTGAAATTAAATTCATTGCTATGGACAGTAGGCAGATTTCTGTCTAATTGAAACAATTCATGTCATTGTCAAGTAGTATTCACTAAAATACTGAGGGGAGGATGTTTGGAGGGATGATGTTTGTCTTCCCAAGTCACTGTTATGTRYGATAGTAGTAGGGGCCCTGCTATCCAGGAGGTGGCTAAACATCTGCCTGCCCATGGGAAGCAGGGAATACATTCCTTGGTTTGTTTTGCTTGCATACATGGCTTTTGCTTTACCTATTAACTGTCTTTAGCTCAATACACAACTTCTCTCACTTACACTCTTCTGATTCTCTCCCCTGTCCCAGCATGGAAGGAGAATGAGCAACTGTGTAAGGACAGCTGGCAGCTGGGATTAAACCATGACAGTAATAGAAATTTTTATCAGTGGATGTTTAACTATGTCACCTGGAAGATCTACAGAAACATGTCACCAGGCTAATTCCTTAGCAGATGAACAAATAAATCAACATTCTTTATAATTACATCCCTTCTCTCTGAGCTATGATTTATTCCAGYTCCAGGAACAGCTGCTCTTCCTTGTGTACTACCTCGTAATTTCGACATTTACATTCTAGAGACTCTTCTTGAGGCAAAAATGTACCTTCWATTTTACCAGCTGTTTACCAAAAGGATAGTCTACTTTTCAAGCTGTGCATTGATCCAAAGAGGATTTCACTAAAGGTCCAGTTGTTATAAGAGAAACATGAACTTACTAGTACTGAAAAATGAATACTTGCATGACTGCCAGCATTTGAATGAAGTGACATCTGGCCAAGCTGTCCTCAATATACATAGATTCACAGACCTGTCAGTCATGGTGCTAAGCAAGTTTTTTGGAGGACTCCCAGAAAATCTTAAGGGCACAAAGTACACTATAGAAGGCATKTCATTCCACAGATTACATGCTAGGGCACAAAACAACTTACTTTTTAAAAAGATATGAGCAACTGCCAGGTAATACAGGTTGAATGGATTCAAGTTATTCTGAAGTACTAGTACTACATAGCCAAATCCTTGAGGATTCATTTAGAAAAACTTATCATAGGTATAATGAGTGCATGCTATGTGCATGCTATGACAGCTAATGATATCCAACTCTCTTCCTTTAGTGCCAAAATTAGTCTTCTTGCTATCATTCACAATATAATATACTTCCTCTGAAAAAAAAAACCTAAGAAACAAAAATAGCTTCTTCAACAGATGAACATAAACTGCCCATGGTATCAGCTCCTCTTATCTTCTCCATAAAGGTGTGTTTGGGTACTGTCATACAGAGAACAACTGAGGGCAGTACAAACATAGCAGATAATTAAGCACAGGAAGAGAACTTCTACTAAAATCAATGGATTTGCATGACTTCATATCAAGTAATATCATGCTTCAGCAGCATGGAATCCTTCTGTACTAGGAAAGCAGAATTTGACTTTCTATATTCTTTGAAAGTCTGAAGGGAGARGTATGAAGGACTGTATAAGTGTCCTCAATATGTTACTTGGTGTCTTTTTCACATTACCTCATTCAGTATTTGAAATGACTCTTGGTTCAATTACTTCACTCTCACATTTACTAACCTAGATGCAGTAAAACAGCATCCTTTTTTTAATCCCACCTRCAGTAATTGAACTAATTCATCAGTCTTAACAAAGCCAATAGCTTTGTCCTCCAATCTCCTTCTTCTCAAACCCATCAACCATGCCATAAATGAACAGCTCAGTCATCATAGAACTCCGAACACATTTGTTTTTCTTACTATATAATTGAAGTTTGACATGTTTTGTTTCCATCCTCTTTGTGTGTGTGTTTTGTCTTACTTTATATCCTCCAATATCATTTTCACTTACAAATGTCAAAGAGGCAAGTCTGGACTTCACAAARCTCAAATTTCCTTGCCAGCTTCAACAATTATTTCAAAGGTTAATATGCTGGTTCAGTAATGCCTTTTCACTCTATTTATTGTCTCCCTCTCTTCAAGGAAGCCATTCTTTCAGCATTATCCTTCACTGCATGTGTCAAGATCTACGAACACTGTGAAAAAAATTCAATTTTTTTAAGACAAAAAATATATTCATTATGTAAACAATCTTCTTAAAGTAGAAAAGGAAACCAAAAGAACTTTAAAATGTTACAGTATGCTAGTTCACTGCCTGACCGAGTAGGGACCAGCTCTGTTCACAGATCTTAAGGAGCATGGTTTTCACCTTCCTCTATTTTTCACATTGATCATTTCTTCATTCTGGAGCTTTAGATGATCAGATTGAACCCCTTCTTGTGAATTGGGTAATGTTCTAGATTTGCCTTTTTCCTTAACTGGCTAAAAGTGTTTCTTTCCTGAACATGGAGTTCTGTTTTCCCATTGCATCCACAAGTGGTTGAAAAGTAAAAATGAAAGAAGCCTTCATAGGTCCAGCAGAATGGAGCTGCTGATTATTGTATATAGAGAAATCTRTTTACCTTCTTTAACTTTTTCTGAACTTATGCAGTTCACACAAAGTTTTTACATACTATGTGTAGAYTTTTTATCAGAGGAGATGACACAAAGTTGTTTTATTATTGCTTTCTGATTAGCTGATTTAGGTATTTTGTACAATGTTCAAGAACAGAGCTGGTCTGGAGCTACAGATTTAATACATTCACTATCACACAGTAAAAAATAGCTGGTTTTTTTTCTTCTTGCAGATTGCATTCATATTAAAAAAAAAAGAAACAAAACCAGTATTGGCCAATGCAATCAGGGGTTATCTTTCCTTTGGTAATATTAACTAGAAAACCCAAATTGTGAAGACAAATAAGGCAGTGAGAATATCAAAGAATAATTCAAATATATGTAAAAATGTAGGTTTAGTTTGATTTCTGAGGTAAACTGACTAAAACAATTTTTGCCCTTCCTTCCCTCTGGTAACTTTTTAGTTCATTGATTTTCAAACTAATTCCAACAAAGGAGTAGAAATACCGAAACAAACAATTCCTAAAGTTCAGGTAAACCTTGGAGATGTATATACCAGAAGACATAAAATTATTACTTTCTGAGGATRAAAATCAAACAGAGGGTGGATATTATGCTTTCCACTGGGTAGAAGCCTACTCGTACAAGCATTCTGTGAAAAGTACCATGACAGAATATGACATGAGATACCACARTCACAACCATGGTAGAATTAAGCAGTATCTTTTTTTCTGAATCTCAAGACAGTTGCCACAGATTTGGAATATCACAGAAAAAAAAAACAAACCCAAAAAAAACCCCATGCAAATCTAACAAACTCCCCAAAATCCAAATCACATAAAAGAACCAGGAAAGAGAAGACCTTAACTAAGTTATCCGAGAGCAAGTTCCATGATGTGGGCTGTGGTTGCATCTGAACTTCAACTCTCAACTAACATTGCCACAGTAAGTTTCTGACTATCATTAAAAGGAATACTTTTTAAAATTAGGAAAAGCAYTCCTTTTACATACATATAGCTGAAGATCTAACATATTACAGAATGAGCTGATAGCAGATTAGATGGAGAGATGAAATTTTTAAGTGGACAAAAATGAGATCCAATTTAGGTAAGCATTTATGCTGGTATTTAATTGGGATGTATTTGACTTGCATAAGGCTCAAGCCCACGTTGACCYATTTAGCAATGTTTGCCCGTATTTCTATTTTACAACTGAATTACAGAAGATTAAATAAGCAAAATCTTAAGAATCCCATATCTGTATTATTTAATCATAGTGAAAAGAAGTACTTTAAGTGCTCTGATGCACTGCACATTTAAGCCAGCTTCTGAGAAGATGATGACTGCAATAAGCACTGGATCAGGTCATGGATCAGCAATACATGTCAAATACTATCTCCTCCTAACTTGTTCTTAAGTACCTACAGTTATAGAGTAGAACCATGCCTTTCAGTAAGCTATTTTACTCCTTAGCTATTAAACATCTACTCTTAATAACTCACCTTAACTTTCATTTCTTAGCTTCAGGCTAGTGCTTGACTCCAGAAAAAGCATAATTAACTTTTGAGATTTTTATGGGTTCAACTCTCTCCTAGACTATTTTAATTTAGCTRCTTTGGTCCCACATGCATCTTTTTTGAAAAAGCTAGTATAAATTTTKTATTCTTCCTTGGTGTTTTCTTCAGTTTTACTTTATTCTCTCAAAGCTGTGGGTACCACAGAATCAATACAATGCAATTAATATGCAGTATGTTATCTGTTTTRTATCTTCATCTGACTCCTTGTGCTCTTTTTCATCTTTTACCCCTAGTTTTGTAATTAYGGCATTTTTTTCTGAGGTGTAAGAATTGCACACTTTTAATCAGAATGGAAACCCCTTGACAATTCATTCTGAAATGGAACATCCTTCTCTTTAAAGAAAAAAGGCAGCTTTTAAATAGCATAAAGGAACAGTACTACATAGCAGATCACATCAAGTAGACATTACCCTATCCAACTTCAACAAAGTCTGTTCAAATTACTTTGCCTTGAGGAAGTCCATAAGGTAAAAGCCAGCATATTCATAKTAAGACGTCTGTCATAATGATGCAAAGTATTTATTTTAAGAGAGCTCACTGTTATTCAAACTGCTAAAAATATTAAAAGGACATATTYTAAATACAGGCAACAACAAATGCTACTTCCATTTAAAAAGGTGYTACAAGATTSCTGGATAACATCAATAGCAAGAAAYRTGGCCTGCTGTATAAAATTTTTGTTTTCTTCCATCCATTAATTTTAAACCTTCTGCAAGTTATTCTATTCAATTTTGCAAAGGTTAGTGACATCTTGTGCAAAATGTTCTCCTCTTATGAGGAGCAACTGCAGAAGCTGGGCCTGCTTTGTCTACAAAATAGAAGACTGAGAGAGGAATCTCATCAATAYATACAAATATCTCAAAGGTGGATATCAAGAGAATGGTGCCAGGCTGTATTTGGTGGTGCCCAGTGACGAGGAGCAATGTCCATTCTAGTTACTRGGAAAATAGTGTATGGAAAATTTAAAGACCACGCTTACAAAATCAATTTTTAAAGCATTTGCTGGTCTTGCTGACAGTCTTTCCACTCTTAATGTCTATCTACACTTAACTTTATATCTGTCTTGATTTGGACAAAACATTTTCTTTGCTTTAGGAGCATTAACAAGAAATCTTTTCCAAAGAACCTCTCAGGTTTGATCCTGAAAGTCTTCTATTTAAAAAGCAGACAGGGACCCTAAGAAACATTGCAGGATTATGCTGAAAACATACACTGAAATGGAAATGCAGAACACTGGAAGCTTTCTATGACATTTCAAAACTAAAATAAACACTTATTACGTGCAAAAGGTACAATTTTTTAAATCAAATGAGTTAATATCAATTAAAGTCTCTTAGGTTCACGAACTGTAAGAAGAAATACTAAAGCAAGTCTCCAAGATAAACTCATTATCAACMAACAAGAATCAGGGAAAACAAATACAATAAAATACAACAAATAAAAAAATTGGCAAAGGTGTTGCAAAGTGGGTGTGATAATGAAGAAATTATAATTTCAACACAACAGGACACCTAATTCCTTATTTCCACATCATCATCTGCTACTGTGGGAAGTATATTTTTAAACAGCTTTTCATTCCATGTACACTCTGAACTGAGGTGTTTTACATGAAAGAAYAGCAGGTTGGTACTTACATATATTTGACCTTAAAACACAACTTTTCAGTGCTGTGAGAAGTTATAGTCCCTACTGCTTGTAAGGAAGAGGTTTTATATGAAAGAATTTTCTACTGCAGGATGAMAGAGATTAGCATGTATTCATAGAGATATAGTTACATGCTTCAAATGCTGCTCCTCAAAATGAGCAGTTTTTCCTGCCAAGACTTATTACTTCTGTGTATGAAGCACATATTAAATAGAAATTTAAGCAGAGATTTTAAAAGCTTTTGAATTCAGAAGTCAAGTCTGATGTTCAAAGACATACGTCACCTAGGCATATAATTAAAAAGGCCAGACTTTCAATACAGTTCTCTGYTGAGATCCCAAATTATGCCAAAGCATTTTGCACTCACTAATTAAATGTAGGTTTGCCTGTTCTACTGATTCAGAAACACAGAGGAATTAGATAAACTACAAAACAGAAGTCAGTATCCCAGCCAAGAAAAGGTCCCAAAACACCTGACTTTCAATCATTAAGAAATGTTTTTCTCCACACCATGCTMAAACACAAAGGAGAACAGTCTGTTCTTCAATATTCCTGCAAATGTAAGCATCTAAAAATTACTTTGCCTACTTTATTTTTGCATTTCCTAAATTATATAAAAAACATTATCGGGTTCCACATAATGTAATCTTGTTTTCCTTCTAGTAATAAAATGAAACACTTTTCACTTTTAAATATTTTAAATGTAAACTCTGCTTTTAGCTTTTAGGCACTAGAACCTGTTATAAGCACAAATTAAACTTTAATTAAATTACTTTAACAGGAATTTTGAGTGTTCTGCATGCATAGTTTCGGATTGTACAATTTTACAACAAGGCTGACATGATCAGATGGCTTGATTTTAATAGTTACCATCACATTAAGTAGATTTCTAATTACAGAATGAGTTCCAGAGAGAAAACCACAATTAATCAACATATGACCCAAAATCTTTCAAATTTAGTGAACTRTGCAAAGTCTGACACATAACATGCCAAATGCAAGTGGAACAGAATGAGGAGGGTGAAGTGGAGCGYGTTGTGAATTCATGTACAATTTTATTTAAGCTGTTAATTCAGTGCCAGTATGGGTCAATCATGAGGAAAACAGCTGCAATTGAAGTCAAGAGAAGCTGTTCTTCGACTACCTGTGGCATGAGACATGATGCTACACCACTCCAGTGTCTCACATCATTATCTAGGTCCAGAGGATGATGAAGCACAGGTAAAAACCATGAAAAACCTGGCAAAATTGAATGTCCACAGGGCAGAAGAACACAATATAATAGAACAATTATAGAATTGCCTCAAATTCAGTGGCATGAGCCCAGATATTGTGAAAGCAGATGGGTTTCCAACACTCTCCAACTAATGAGAAATTTCATAGTAGCTGACACTTTTCCCTCTTGAAAAAACTCTAATCAGCTTTCTAATATCTTTTTTTTATGCTTGGATCTTAATCTTACAATTACACAAGTGCTTGCCTTCATATGAAAACTTTCAGCCAAGAATGTGTCAGAAGACAAAGTTCTTAATTTTTTACAAAAATTATATTCTCCTTTCTACTTGCTTTAATTGCTTCTTTTTCTCTAAGTCATTTCASCTTTCAAATGTTCCTGTGCTGGCTTTTTCAAGTAACCATTACAAGAATCTTTCACTTGTGTGTACAGAACAGTAGAATACACTAGAAAAAACAAAATTGCTGAGTTGGTTTTGGTGAGGGTTTTTCTGGGGTGTTTTTTGGTTTTGGGGGTTTTTTTGGTTGGTTGGTTAGTTGTGGAGTTTTGGGGGGGGGGTTTGTTGGTTTGTTGGTTTTTCTGTTGTGTTTGTGCTTTGTTAGTTTGGTGGGTGTTTTAAAGAACCAGGTATTGTACTACAAATAAAACCAGGAAAGTGGATATAAATGAAGTTAATTAAGAGACAACAGAAAATAAATTTTAAAAGTTTCTAAAATGTACATCACTAGACCCATCCCTAAAGTATCAGATTCTGAAAAAATGAAACTGATTCAAGATTTCCTTTACTAACATGTACCTACTTTTCCTTAAGTTTATATTTTCCACTWGAGAAGATCCAGAGGAATGATTTCTTTTCTCTTGGGGAGATCAGAACATTTTATTTTCAGCATCATGAAATTACAAAACACATGCAACATCAAAAGTAAAAYTTTGTGTCTTTGATCCAGAATCAGAACAGACAAACTGACTGCAATACTAATACACACTGCCTTTTCACTTTCTTTTATGTTCAGAGTAGATCTGCGTGGCCAGAGAAAGGCATTTATGGTTTCATGAGCTCCTGATTTTACCGAGGGATCCAATGCAAATACACAGTTTTAAAGGAACTCTGCAGTGTATAAGAAAGTGGAATGCTAGAGAGTTCCTTCTTACTGTGGAGTCTGTTCAGAAGAAGGTAGGAAAAGAGAAATAGTGGGCAAAAGGAAGAAGCTCACAAAATTCTACAACATGATAGCTTAGTAAGATCTTCTAGGGAAATAAAGTGAGTTCTCTCTCCRCAAATAGCTATGCAGTGGTACTTATATAGACCAATCATAAGTTTTTTTCCTGGAACATTAATGGTAGGACTGTTAAGGATTTATTATACTTCATTTAAAAATTACATATATGTTAGAGGAAAGTTATTCTCTTCACCTAGTGTGTCCTACTTTGAATAAAATTCTCTTCTAAAAATTATTTTCAGTTAATAGAATGAGAATAYTGTATTTAACAGCAAGAATCAGAGCAGTTTTAGGTGCACATCTTTGCTCTAGATTTGGTATTAGGGAACAGGAAGAAGCAATGTTGCAAGTCCATCAATATGTTATGAGTTATTTTTAAGTTTATTAGGTCTAAATGAAAAACCTAGTAGCACCTGTTGAGAGCTGCAGTCCTAAGATCTGAATAGTTTYATCAGTTACGTGGAACTTTATATTTTTTACACAAATCTCCAAGGTTACTTGCTCTCTTGTAATAAAATAGTAAGCTATATGAACTGCAAAATCAATTTTGGTATATTCACAAGCTGTGAATCCTGTCCAGGAGGCTAGCTGCCAATACAGGAAAAAATCAATGATATTTCCAAGTAGTATCAAGTGCATGTTGTTTGTTAATRAACCTGTGAAGACAGAATTTTCACTTAACATATGCAAATCCAAAACAGTCTAGAAGTTAATAACTATCTACACTATATAGTGAACACACATTAAAAACATTTTGTGCACATCACATTAATTTCTTTTAATATTGCCAAATGTCAYGCTGTTGTCCTGGTAACCTGTACATTAGTTTAATTTCACAGTCAGGTAGGCTGAGCCCTGGTGTTGCAATTCCTCAGCAGGTCCCTGTAGAGGCAGGAGCAGTACTTGTTTTTTACAGTACAGCAGCAGCTGCRAAGTGTAATCTAGCAATATACAGAAGGAATTGGACAGCTGTTCCTGAAGTTCTCCAACAAGTTTTTTGTATCTCCTCCAGACCAAAGGTAGCARACCATAGGTAAGGATTCTGTGAGCTTATTCAAAAAGCCATCAGCTGGTTGGTGAGTCTGCTGACTTGAGAAAATTAATAAACATAGCCAATGAAATGTTTTTTAAGACTTTGCTATGGGCTATATCTCCCTTTCTTCTCCATCTCAACATTTTATAATTGGGAATCATCCTTTTTATCCAAGTGAGTTCTAAGTTACAGAAATAAGATTGGAACAGCCACCATACTGCCAATAAGATCACAGAGTACTCATATGAGTTGGGACTCACAAGGATCACCAAGTCCAACTCTTAAGTGAATGGCCCATACAGGGATCATATGCACAACCTTGGCATTGTAAGCACCATGCTCTGACCAACAGAGATAATAGTTTGGGCTGCTACACATCTGCAAAAAGAGCCCAAATCAACTGCCCTGAAAGCTCAATTCATTTAACYATATAGTAAATCAGAGTGGAAGAGACCCCTGGAAGTCATCCAGTCTGAGCTCATGTACATCTATATGGTCTTTTCATATTTCAGTGGAGATACCTCTGCCACTTGGATGGCTTGTTAGACATAGAGTGAGGGAATACAAATCKTCCTCCCAGAAAAGCTGAAAGACCCACTGGGCTTAAAGGTATAATCAGAAGACAGCCTACAACACAGTGTTACATTGCAGGGGACAGGCCACAAAGATACTGTTGTCTTGACTAGCCACCCTATTTAATGTTAACTCCCCTTAAAATCTTCCAGAAGCACTCTGAATCAGGYACAAAGGTGTCCAGTAATTTTCATTTAGGTGAACTACTTCTCACCACTCATATATTGCTCTGCTTTAAATCACTATTCCAGTCCTATATTATTCTGTCTTCATTAAATATTCATGTCTAAATTTGACTTTAATTTCATCTCCATTGTTCACTGTCACTCRCCAAGATCTTCATCAAGCAACTGGCAAAGACTGAAATGGATCAACAATGCAACATTAATGTCCATGAAAACACACTAAGAAGTAATTTTCATTGTACTTCCAAGCTRATGATCTTCCAAGGCACTTTTTAAATCCCATTTTCAATAGTTGTTATTATTCTTATTTCCTTAGTTATGTTTTCATTCCACCATACCACCTCCCTTTTAAACTCTCTTCTAAACACGATTAAAATGCAGACAAACTTAATTAGGTGACACTCTCCCCTCCCCCCTGGTTTGGAGTTTTTTTGATCAAAAATATATCAGGGTGTGGGTATTACAGTCAGAAACAGCTCCCTTTGTAGAAAGAATTTCTGGAATAATAAAATTATTTCCTTCACATAAGCAAATAAAAGCTTTTTTTTTTTTTTTTCCTACATATAAGTCCTAAAGTTCAAGTGTTAGCAAAAGGCCTACGAGAACTGATATTCATGCTTTGARGCACTAATATAATTTGTATTGATTCAGTCAATAAAATCCATTAATGAAATGGAAGGTTCACATGACTAATTAAATCAAGAGAAGCAGTAATTATAATCCAGACCTGCATCAGTATCTAGAAGCCAGTATCATCATCCAAGCCCAGACAGAAGTAGCCAATAAAATGGGGTTTTTGCCAGCACTACAGCTTGATGATTTAAACTACAATTATCTTTGCTTCCCCTTTGTGTGCTTTTTCACTCTTATAGTTAAGTGAACTGAAAATCAAAAGCACAATAGCTTCCCATCAATAAATATTTGTAACAATAAACTTGTTYTCAGAATACCTCACCTTAAAAGTAACTATTGAAGATAATTTTATTTGTGGCAATGTGCATTTTGTTTTTGTGGTGTTTGCACAGAGGCTGGTGTGGGACTAATAAAAATTGGCCCTTATGTACTGCTTCAATCACCAACAAAAGTCAGGACTTTCCAATAGGTAGGAATCAAAAGTATGAATTTATAAACAATAAATGTACTCACATATGCTCACAGAAAATAACTGCCTGCTTCAGAGACCACTATCAAATAGCAACTTATCAAATTTCTCATGTAAGGTATGTAAATGAAAAACAGTTCTTGTTTACAAAAAAATGTAATGACCCTACATTTGCAGATATATATTCTATATCAAATAAATCTCCACTAGRTTCTAAGATGAAGTAGGAGGAAAATGGTTTGGATATCTAAAAAAACCTAATATTCCCAAAGTGGAAAGAGCAAAAACACTTCCATTGGAGGTTATGAAACTTAGGTCCTGACATATGAAAAAAGGCATAGCAATTTGTGAGAATAAAATTTCCAGGATTACTTTTCTGGCAAAATTCCAAGGATATAATTGTTTTCTTGCTAYTTGAAAATCCTTCAGGGTTTATCTTGGATTATTTATTCTCCAAATTCTGCACAATTCAAACGTTTAATATATTCCAGTATACTTCCAAAAAGGCAGAGTTCAGTCTCAGTAGTGTTCTCACAAACTTCACTTTTTGCAAAGTGTCCCGCAATTAATGAAAATATTGAGTAAAAATACTTTTTATGCTACAAACAATGCATGTAATAATCCAGTCKGTATCCCCCGTACTTGGCTTTATTGAAACAGATCTCAGGAACTACATCCGTTTCCAACTTCTTCAAYAACTATAAGCTTTGTGGTTTCTCTGAAATTGGAATAAATCACTGAAACCTGCATCAGAAAAACTCGCCTCCTTTTGTCCTGTCTCTAYGCCTTAGTGAATCCTCATTAAAGATAGGAAAAGTAGTGAAATCATCCATCACTCTCTCTGTGGCAAAATTCCCACTCATTTCATGGAGACTGGGTTTTGGCTTACAGGTAAGATGTTTTCCAGCCCTGAAAAGAAGCTGGATCACATGGAAAAAATTAACTTAGAAAATGGAATACCTGAAAAGTTCCTGAAAACCTGATATAATAAAATATCATAGCAACAACCTCAACCCAGTCTGGAAGCTATTTGCAAGAAAGCAGGAGAGCCTGAAGTGTGAAGGTCAGTACAACCAGTACAATACTGGCTACTCATGCTGGCAGAATGCTGATGTAGTATCAGAYGCAAGATCCAATTCATTTTGGGTGATGGACAAACTTAGGTGTCTGTATGGCATTTTAAATACCACCACTTTTCATTTTTAAAATGCTTTAAATGATGCTAGTGAGAAGATTTCATAATATGCAGCAAAGATATAATATACAGCAAAGATATACAGATTGTAACGAACTGTCCTGTTCAGATATATTTCTATTGTATTWGCTGAGTCTGATAGAAATTAATTTTGTTTGTATGCAGAGACATGGTATCTCAAAAACTTGGGAAACCTTGGACAAGGGAGTGAAACTACAAGTCCCTGAATTGTCATGTCAGCTATCTTATTCATGATGTGAAAAGAASTTCAGCCAGCATCTGAAGGTTGCAGTGCAGACACACTCTGTACCACTGGGAAACATTTGCTCTRCTTGTTAGAAGTGTAATTCACTTGAGTCTTGCCCAAAAACACCCTTCTGTTTCAACAGAGTATGATGATTTGACAAAGTAACRAAGATGGTGATGGCCTGGGTAGAACGCAATTCCTTCAGTCCATTTAGCTGTGGCCTGTGGGATAGGATGAGCTTTCTATGTTTTTACAGGAGAGCAAAGTAATTTTTTTTCTTTCTTCTAGCATACTTAAACTGGAAAGCTAAAACTCTTCATTTCTGATTCACAGAAATTGTTAGACACCGTGTTAAATACATTCCAACTCAAAACACTAACATGTATTCTCTCAGGTACCTCTTGTAATCCATATTCGTTGAATAAAAGCCTTCCAAGTTGAACAGCTGAGTCTACATTCATAGCTTTTTCTTCCCCTCCTGGTGCCCTACATGACCAAGCTAGCATGAAGTACAGAATATCGATTAGAAGTGTACTATGGAKTCCTTGCACTGCAAGTTAAATTACCGTATACTGTATATTTTTAATTTCCCACATATAACAATAAACATGATTGATTCTTCAATTTCAGACCATCGTTTTGGCAATTAAGAAAATAAATACTCTTTCCATGTACAGCTCGCTTTTTTTCCTAAATAAATGTCTGCAGTGTATCAGCTCATGTGTGACAGAAAAATAACTACCTACCCCTGTCCCTGYAGSCCTCATTCCATTTTCTATTTCTTTTTTCTTTTTTTTATTTATTTAGGATCTGCCATTCATTTTCACACCTAACAGTAAAAACCTCAGGACGTGGTTGTTGTGAAGAGGATTATCTTTCAGATCAATGCTGAAATTGATTCCAAGCCATGCTATTTATCAGCCTGAAGCTAAAGCACTAGGAGTCRGGAAATATTTCCTCTCCTTCAAATCCGCTCTTATTCTGCTGTTGGAAAATCACAATACTATGGTCTTCATTAATACACACTACTTCTATTCCTTGGGCATGAGGAATATTCATGCCAAATAGACTGTGAGGTTRTTTGCATTATCAAGTCCAGTTCACAAAGAAACAGATTAAGGAAACAACAGTGAAGTTAAGTTTTGGACCACTGCTGAACAGTTGCTGAGGCTAGCTAGGAATATAGCCTTACAATGACATCTGACATTAATGACTCTCCTCTCTATTTCACATAAAATACACTGTAGATTTTTATTAACATCATAAAGTGATACAAGAAATACACAATTAATGTCTCTTTACAATGTCACACAAATACTTTCTTTTCGTTGCTGAAAGTGAAAGAAGGCCTGCTACATTTCATGCTACACAAACTACAGAAAATTAAAACTAAGAGATTCACCAAACTATCTAGGCATAWTACAGCAGTCATGCATATACACAAGGTCAAATATGTTAAAGCTATSCTGCTTCTYTGATTAACAATCTTCATGATGAACAATTAGGGACAGTCTGATGAATGGTGAAAGTTAATGAGAGTCTTTCAATTTATTTCAGGAACTATATTAAGCCTTTATTTGTTTGAGACTGTGGTGCCACTGTAGCTCATTATGACATTACTTATATTGTCATTTAATACTGTCTGAAAGGATGGGACAAAGCCTGTGGTGAAGCTTAAACTAATGTACTACATAAGCTTCAAATAAATAAAAATTATAGTGCAATTTACAATACGCAAAGGCACACAAAGTGTACAGGAATTTAAAGTAATGTCAACTAACATTAATAGATGGCGAAGATAATGATGATAATTAGTACTTAGATCAAGCAAAACTGGTTTCTTCTCACTTTATTCCTTTTATAAGAGAAAATCTGCAGTKTGTGACTAAGAATTTAGAGTTTGAATGGCTCTACCAAGTGCCTCAATGGCAGAATTGGGATGTTTCAAATTCCACTAGAGATGCAAGCTCGAAACATTTAATTAAGGAAAGCTTAATACTARATAAATTTGGCTAAGTTTAAAGTGGGTAATAAATTAATATTTTTCAAATTCAGACTGYAAATTTAATATCCATTGCCAAAGACCTCAGACATATATATAGAAGTCCATCTGAGAGCAAAGACCTCACTCAAAGTTTCTTGAAATAATGGAAGCAAACAATAGCTAATTTTGATCATTCAAGATATAATATTTAAAATTTTTGTGGCAGATTTAAACTCCGAGTTTATCTCCAAATTAGTCTTTAGGAAATATGTATGCTATTTTCACCAGTTTTAGGGTGATTACAGATGTGGTTTGATAACAAAACTATATCTATACACCATTCTTAGAAAGGTTAACTGGTAGAAATAATCTCCTACCCTCTTGCTTGAATTTCAACACTAATTGGAAGATGTAACTTTAAAGATGTGCCCCTAATGAAGCAAGATGRCCACTGCTGTCTTCCTCCAATGCTAGAGGTGAACCTTGTGGCTTATGTCACTGCTGYGCTCTCTTTCTAATTTTATAAAAACTAATGCACCTCTTTTACAAAAATAGCCAAGTTGACCCAAATCAATTACTGACATGTCTAGACAAAAAAGTAATGGCCCATAAGGACACAAATATAGCAAGTGCATGTACTTTCTACAGTCTATTATCAAGATTCATATTAAGCTTGGAAAAGCAGCAAAAACTACGTAATAAAGAAATTTGAACTAATTAGTAATCAAATCATTTAATGGGTACACCAAGGGAATATGAAAYCTCTTACTATTAGCCAACCCAGCAAATTTTTCAGGATGATCACATTTTTCTTTACATTATAACTACTTTTCTTTATCTTTTTAATTTAAATTGCTCTAAGCTTCCAAACAAAATGTACAGAAAAGTAAATCTGTAAAAACAAGCCCTTAAGCATTGGGCTTTCCAGCTTTAAACTCAGCTTTTTGTACATACTATTGATCCCAAATCAGAAAGAACAAGGAAGCTTTATTTCTAAAAAAATTGTATTCTTCCAGAACCATATGCAGCAAATGCAGCCTGGATCATTTGCTCATATTTAGAACAGCAAAGCACTCAGAAAGAGAGAAGTTTGCAATCTTTTATGATTGGTGCTGAATGCACAAGGCACCTATTTTAAGCATGATCAGTRCAACCCAAAATTCCTAACGCTTTGTGTTATTCATGAATCATTTTTACTTTTTCAYAGAGAAATGAAAAAAACAATGTTTTCAGAGTTCACAGAAATTCACTTATATCARTGAAAAGAAAATCATATTTAAAGGGCTTTTGTTTCTAGTAGAAGTGAAAAATKATACACTGTGTCTCCTAATAGGAAGCAAACTGAACTAAAATAAGTCTTATCACACATATACAGAGAATGATTGGAAATTCATATTGAGAATAGTAGCATTTCATTTCTAAGACAATACTCTTAAAAGCAGCTCACAACATTTCATCAAACCACTAAAAATACACTTACTTATGTTAAAAATAMAAAATGACTGTTTTGTACATATGAGTTTGCTTTGGAGATTACTTTTAAAGTATCTTAACTATGTCTTGAGCATATTGGTAAAGAGCTATCACCAAACCATGCTTGTTAGTGGGAAAATGTTGGACAAAATAGCATCATTATTATTATTATACAGCAGATTCTTAGCAACAAAGTCTCATTGGAAATTATTCTACTGATTTACACACCTGTGACTTGAATGTGAGATGTTTACTTTTGGAATAATATGCTACTATTGGCAACTTTTTATCCTATTAAGCAATTACTTCTGTCTGTAATTCTTGACTCACTGGTCTGTCTACTTCTTTCTAATGCAGAYATAAAGAAACACTACCCAGATAAATATGATCTTACACCTATATATCACACTTAATAAAATCCCATTAGCCAAGGAAAATGCATCAGTTAAGAAATTTTCAGAGACCCACAATGTGTCAGTAACTTTATAGYTTAATTTGAGTTAGGGTCAAATCCCTTACTCCAGCTTTCAGGGAAYAGCTGAAGGCTGAAACTGACTCCTTTTAATTAAACGTTGGGCAAAAAATTGTCCTTGGTATTCACAGATATTTGCTATATCTGTATCTACAGGCAGACRTATTTACAAATTGTGATGCAACACACTGCTTAGAACCCTGGACTTAGGGTGTTTGGGCTTTACACTTTGCCACAGTCCTGCTTGGCTATCTCTGAGCAGTGTTTCACCATTTATATTGAAAGCCCAGATCCCACTAGATGTGGTAACACAAAGTATCACCATCTCTAACTTTAAGGCACCTGATCCCAACATGGAATTTATAACCTAGGTAAACATGTAAATGACSCACATAAGGAAAGCATAWAGGGTCTGAAAACAGGATTCACAAYCAGGCTGCAAAGCAGAAATTCRTCTGGCCTAGACACTGYGAGATACTGTCCTTGTGTAATCCCATGCAGATRCAAGAGCTACCAGTGAATAACAGGTTTCCAGCTTTGAAACCAAACAAAATTGTGCATGGTTAATTGGCCTTAGCACCGATATGAGCTAGTGAAGACATGCAATTTTCAGAATATGAGCTAGAATACCTGCGCTCAGTGCTGCACTGGAGCAAGTGCTGCACTCTTGACACAGTGCTGCACTGCATGTCATAGGCGGGTTTAACAAAAGGGGGAGAGGGTATACTTCAACGCTGAAGTTTTTACAACAGACCTATAGATAAATGACTGAAAGATATTTAGCTTGCTACCTTCTTTTTATTTAAACAACTAAAAAAATATCCCTCTAGGTATAAACAACCAGCTTAGTCTGCTTTGCAGATGAATTCAAAAAACTTACACAACTAGTAACTTGGAATAATGATGAAAGTTCTAGGATACTATGATTAAAACCCCATTCACCTGAATTAGTTTTAATTTATGTTTCCCATATCCCACAGTTCCTTAATCACTTTATGCTTGGTTCTTCAACCATCAAGCAAAAAATTCATGCCATTCTTAGTCTGTTTACCTCAGGTGTACCCTTGTCAGTGAAAAGAATAAAGTCTACAGAGATGTGGAAAAAGGCATTGTCATTATGTATCATGAATGAGGTCATGCACCTGAGAACAAGGGTGAATRGAGGCCAGCATTATTGAACAGCTTTGGTTTTAGCATTTATCAGTCTTTACATAAAATACACAAATGGCACTTAGAGAAGGGAACARAAGTCAGGGTTATAACTTTATGAAGAATACTGAAGCTGGGTGTCTCACAAAGGCAAAGCTGATTACACTGCTTCCAGCCCCACAGATGTGCTGTTTCTGATGGTGCTGTGTCCTTTCTTCTTTAGGAGAAGGGAGGCAAGATGAGTCTCTGCCATGACAACCTCATCTCTACTCCAGTGGCCAATCTGTTATAAGGTTAGAGTTTCCACTACTATAGGCTGAAGCATGTTTACAACCATGGTTATTGATTAAATGCTGTAACCTCCATGTTACAATATAAATGTTGGACAGAACAATTACTGAGACTGACATGTTGGAATCTGGTATGTCACTACATGCATTAGGCATGGTCTAAGGAYTTCTGCTGCTCTAGAATGGAATATCTGGTTTATGAACTACAAAACAGGYTTAGATATGACATAGAGGCATATAGAAAATGACCCTACAGCATCCCTGGATGGTGAGTACTTTGAGTAGGTTCAATTGCAGACTTGTAAGCGTGTAAAGAATTTAACTGCCAGAAAACAAGATACTAGTCACATTTGAGGGATCACATAATTAGATTTGACATATCAGTTTGTCCTTTTTCCCAGAACAGGATCTAATACCATGGCTACTCATGGTGGTAYTGTTATGACAGTGGTTAGACAGATGCATAGAGAGGTAGAGATATTGACAGCACAGTGCTTTTAAGAGCAGCACCTTTTAAGGTGATGCTCAGCCCTGCTCCTCTCACTTTCCTGTGGCAAACTCTTCACAACAAAAACTCCTCTTCTGCCTGTGTTTAAGGCTCCTGATTCTGCTCCAGTTCTCTGGAAACAAGACCCCTTAATTAAGCACTGCCCTCTCTCTTATCCTGCTGTATTCCTAAAAATGTCCTACATCTTTTTAAGAACMGAAAAATAAATCCTTTATAAATCAGAAAAGAAGTAACCTGTAAATATATTCTTATTTAACCAATGAAAGCACAAATMTATCCTCACCATGATGAAAAAAGTCTTGGCATTTGACACTGAGCATTTTATACTATCTGTTTTCATTTTCTTCCTCAATCTCCCCAACAGTTCTTTAGCTTTTTTTTTTAATTATTATTAATTGGTATTTTTTCATGCCATTATTTTTCTTTAGAACGCTTTCTGAGGTCTTAAATGAGTGCCATCTTTTCATATACTTCTGGATATCTTACAAAWTTTGGTATTTGTCAGATTACCTTTTAAAAATAGTTATCCATACATACGCCAATGATGACTAAGCCTGCATTCAGCYTATGATAGGCAATCCTCTGGTAAAAGTCAAGCTTACATCTCATGCTGAAAGAAGTTATATTAAACTTGTTTCTTTCTCAAATTTACTGTCTCAGCATAGTGCTGATCACATTGAAAATTATGCAAGTATATAATTCACTGCACTAACCCGCTTTCCTCAGCACAGATGCTGCTTTTCTTCTCAATGACCAAAACAAAGTAAAAAGATTAATTTCCCCAGTGCATTACCATACCTATTTAGTTGTACCTTTCAATTGTTTTCAGTGGGGTTACACTAGAGTAAAACTGAAGCAATGCAGTGCTTAATCAACCCTAATATATGCCCCTGATAGCTTTATGTTTTATTCCAGCCCATTAACAGGCTATCTGCTATGACAGTGCAAGAAGATCATTATGTCTTAATGAGGTGATTAAAACCAAAAAATATTCAGTTGTTGCCAAGTATTAGAATGGCCTYCAAGAAACCCCACCAATATCGAATGCACTAATTTAATACTTTATCTGTTGTTAACTATAAAGTCTTCAAACTTCAATTATGTAGYTGTAAATTATCTATGATATAAATATCCTTCATGTAAAGCCCTCACTGATACTTCCAAATGTAKGAACTAATTTTGGAATTAATTACAGGTGTTGTTCTGATATTGTTTTCATGGTRCAGTGTTATGTATTTATGTTATTAATCTGTATTTCCCAATGTACAGCATTACAGGAAGCACTATAAATAAGGTTATGCCCAAATTTGAACTCTGTACAATTTTATACCTRGTAACAGATATACTAGAGGTCTCAGAAACATTTTAAAACCTATGCCTACAATGACACAGATTTTGAAAGTCTTAGCCTGAAAGACCACATATCCAAAGTCACTCAGGGACCTACCTGAGTTAGARCAGGTGACTAATGATACTTCCACAACAACCTGTCTCCCTGCCCCCTAAAATTTGATAGAATTACAATAATTCTATTACATTCAATWTTGCCAGCCCAAGGACTTCTGTGGTGTTAATTTCAGTGTCCTTAATATCTTCCTGAAGAAAACACATGGCAAACAACAAGACTTAAATTAACTCAATTATTTCATATGTAGTGCCATTTAACTGAAAGGTTTATTTATTCTGCAAGCATATCAARAACTTGAAACTAAAATGTAGTACTTTTTAAATTCAGACACCACATTCAGCAATATATAATAAAGAAAAAATAAAAATAAACTTGTGGCAGAAAGAAACCAACTTTCTTTCAAAGGTACTTTCAGACTATTTGTAAAGTAACTAACATCATTTTGTTTATTGAAAATTGCATGTGTACACAGAGGTGTATGTTTACAACTCTATATGCAGATAGGCATCAATCATTCTGCTTACTTTCAGATGTAGACTGACCTTAAATAATACTGTAAAGAGATACTGTATAACCTATTTTCCCAATATCATTGGACAGAGCTCTCTGCAGAGCTCAGAGGGACTACTTTTTTGTCTGAGGAATGCTGTCCTTACAGACCTGACACTTTCTGGACTCCATTTRCCCTTCAGAGGTCCCTTCCCATTGGACCCAAAATAAAGTTTCCTGAGTGAAGATCACTCTGTTCTCTTTGCTCACTCCTCTCAGGACTTTGAACTCCATTTCATGGTCACAACATCCAAGGCTGTCACCCATCACCAAATTTTCCCACAGCAGTTCTTTTAGTGTTTAGTAAAGAATAGGTGAATCCAGCTGTGCATCACTCCTGCTTGACCCATTCAGTACCATACCAAGAAGTTATTCCCAAAATCCATCAGAAGTCTTCATGGCCAGAATGTTCAAAATCCATAAGGAGAGGTGAGGAAAGAGTGAGGACTCACAAATGAACTAAAAGGGATCTTGAGCAAGCCTCCTCCCCAGAAAATGGATTTAAATATCCATACAGAGAATTTTTACCTATTGTTACCAATGGAAGAGTAAAGGACRGGGACATTTAGTCCTACCAAGTGCCCTTAGATTCAAATGCTAAGCAGACAATATATTGTATGCTTTCCACAACTGCAGCATTAAATGGCAACTTAGAGGCACTAAACCACAAATGAAAGGGACATAAATATAAAGTCAGTCTTTCAAAATGAAGTTCAACAGGCAAGCTATTATACTGTCACTTTGGTTTATGGCCATATACAGGCCATAACCCAATGTTTTAGTGTACAAGTTCACAATTCATGACACTCTTTCAGAAGTGACCTCAGAAACTATTACACAGATATACTGGGTATCCATATGACACAAAATAAAAAGCAAGGAAAAAGAGTGACTAATTAACCAGGATCTAGTGGCCCAGACAAAACTTTCCCATCTGGCTCCCAGTATTAGAAATTAAGAACTTACTGCTCTCTCTTGTTTACCCCTGTAGTACTTGCATTTGAACAGTGGTGTGTTCACAAACTGAAAACTGTCTATATTATGATAATTAAAAGATGGTATGCAAACATGAAACATTTTAAATTATACAGAAGAAATTAAATTTTAGTTTTCTTAGGTAAAATAAATGTTCCCCTAGAGTTAGGAATCTAAACTAAAAAAAAAGTCATTCTGGAGGGAAGTTTTACTGCAGATGTATACATCCCCAGTTTCATTACAAAAGTGCTGACATATCTTGGGCATCATAAATACAAGGCTGCATTGTTTATATATTTCCAAAATCTTAACAGATATTTTTATTTCTTTTTACCTTCCTCTCCCCTCAAAGAAAAATTAAATTACTTGTCCAGCACTAAATTATGTATCTTCTTTTTTTATGTTCTGTGATTACTCTAATATGATAACTACAGAGTGTTGAACATCCAATGTTCACCTGAAAAAACAGTATAATAATTTTTCAACAACTCTTCAAATTGATATGAATTAACTTGGTAGAGCTCTTAGTGGGATAAAGGTAGACCAATATTAGGAAATGGTGGTGGGGAGTTTTTTTGGTGTGGGTTTTTTCTTTTTTTGTGGTTGTTTGTTTGGGGTTTTCTGGGTTTTTTGTTTGTTTGGGTTTTTTTTTTGGGGGGGGGTTGTTTTGTTTTTGTTCATTTGTTTTGTTTTTCGGTCTAGAATGTAATATGCCACAATAGTGAAGGACCTAGAAAGTGTGTTTATTTATTTTTTGTCAGCTAAGCTTAACAACATACATTCCTAACACAGGCAATGTGAGCAATTTTTTGAGGTGAATAGAAATACAAAAAGAAGTAGTTCTTCAGGRAAAACTGCTTGCAGCTGGACTGTATATACCCTGAGATTCTCAGCAGGGTGGATCCCCAGTGATCTCAGCTAGAGAATTCTGGCAGATGATGGAATATCATCAGTCTGAAAAGTCCCATATCACTCCATTTTATAATAAAACCATGAACTCCAGCCAGAAAGCTAAATCATCAAATAGYAACAACATAGGTTAGCTATAGYGACTTTGTCAAATTGTTACATTCAGTATTGAGTATAGCTCAGGGCAAGCACTCAGTACCATTTCAAAGAAATGTGTGGTCTGTATTAACATGCAGTGACTGCAATATCCTGATTTAATGCCTCTTMCTTACTGCAACTACCTGGCTACTGTTTGAGCCAGCTGTTAAACCAGTTGTGTGACAATTCAAGTTGGGAAGAAAAAGAGAAGTTGAAAGTCAGTGGGTGCAAGATACTATTTGCGCTTTTGAAAAATTCCCTCAGTGTTAGAGACATGTCTTTATAGACAGAATCAATTTGCACATTGCTGGTTTGCCTAATTGAAATTTGAGAATGAGCCCCCTGAAGAGTCATGTTTTCATCTGTGCCTCAGTGATGCCCTGACACTGAAAAAGGTATATATCTGAATCTTCAGCCAATGAAACAGAAAAAATACTATTATTTCTTTTTTATTTTTTCCCACAACTTAAGAAAATACACATAGACTTGGGAACTAGTTAAAATCTGTAACACCTATTTGCTGTTGCCAGATGGCACAGTTCTCCTGAAGCAAACAAACTGCCTGATGTACAAAAGCGGAGAACAACCTGTTTCTGGTAAAAGGTCTCTTTCACTGATAAAGGGTTATCAATCTTCTCAGCTCTCTATACCCACTATAATCATAACCAGCATACTTTACAACTAAACCAACTCCAGTCTCTTCCCTTCCTTGTTTCTGTAGATGTTTGTTTATTTTTTCCCAGAAAACACTGCTGATATTTGAATGGCTCTAATGAAGTATGATAGTATGAAAATGCTGGTACTAGTAACACAGCCATCACAGCAATACACCTTAGAAAACTTATACTCTAAAACTTTTTGACCAMAAATAATATATCAGGGTGATTTTGTATTTTAAGGCAGGCTTAACAGAAATATAATGAATGAAAACGAATTAAGGGATGGTTTATTATTCTTTCAGAAGCCTACATTAATTTATTAACCTGAGTGCATTCATCAGAATGAGGATTTGATAGACCTATAGWCATTTTCACCCCTAATAGTTCAAATTGATCATAAAATACATTCTATTGTCTGCCTACTCTCTTCTGTTAATCTACTTGTTAGTCAAATCCTGAACACCAATGCTAATTCTAAGCACGTAGGAACCATAAAAATTATTAACACTGATCTGGCATCTTTGCTTACTTACCTTTTTTATTTAGCTAAACACAAAGATTATATTACATACAAAACATTGCAAGGCAGTGACAATTTTAGATAAATTGCTGAAAAAATGAGTGATTTAATACTTCACTACATTATAGAAATAAATAGAGTAAGCCTCAGCAAGAGAAGAGCGAGCAAGAGCTGCTGAATGTCTTTTAACTGATTCAGGACACAACACTGGTAAATTAGGCAGTCTGACTACCATTAACTTTAAATAAGAGRACACATTTGCAGTGCAAGTGCGGATTAACAAAAATAATTCAATGTGGTTATTGATAAATTCACATTTCAGACCATTTACTTTAAAGGTCAAGTGACTTCACCAAAACCTAGACTCCAAATTTTCCTACAGGTTTTGTGGGCAGCATTTCTTCATATTTTTTTCCAAGACTAGGTATTAGTGGCATGTCTGACCATATCTGATTCATGTTAAAGTAACATGGATACTCTCACAGAAAGATGACAAGGAAAAGAAACAGAGGTGTGACAAAGTMCCTGGCCATCATTTTCACTGGCATCATGATCTTAGGTCAAGTTAGATAACTATGRCTTTTTGTATGAGAGTTTTGGCTCCAAAGGAAAGAGGAAAGCTGAAGAGATCCAAGACATGCCTGAAATTGGATTTTGTTAGCATATGCAGTTCACTTGAAGCAATTTATTTCATTTTTTGTCTATTTACTGTTCCCATTWATTTGTTAGCACTCAATAAGTATGTTCAGTTAAATCATCACTGCACTGCATTGCATGATAAATCTGGGTGTGTGATCATTTACCAGTCTCTGTTCTCAGAGAAAACACGGAGCAAGATGAGACCACTTACATTTACTTTCATTAAAGCACAGCTCTTGATATTTTTTACTTGATCTATAGCAAAATCACAGCTTGGTCTTACTCATAGAAAGAGACCACTTGATTCAAAGTAACAATTAGGCACACTAGTCTACATACAAAATAAACAGGTAGGTTCTCTGTTCTGTCACCTGGAYGGAAAGAAAATCTTTTGGAAATATGAGCAGAAGTACTTTTACAAACAGAAATACAGGAAAGKTATGCTATTTCTAGGAAAAGGAATGGAAGTCTTCTATAGAATTTGCAGCAATAATAATAGTAGCAAACTTTTCTTCTTTTAAGAAAAGGGTAAGCAGCACAGAGTTGAGATTCAGGCTTTATTGTACATCAAACCTGCTMGCATCCTTGTAAAATTAGGAATTCTTAAATTTTATCTTGGGTGGGACAAAAATTCTCATTTTTATGTTTAAAGAAAAAACCCACYACCAAGGTACCTTTCCTTAAGCTCCCTTTGAACACATATGCTGTATTTCTCCACAAACAATTTCACTGAAGAATTCATGTTTCTGTAAACTCTCAAACACTGACATGAGCTAAGTACTCAGAATGTAAAAGAATGTGACTTCAAATAATTAGTAAAAAATTWATGCTAGCACTCATCATGAAACAGAGTAGTTATACCTTTACTGGAAGTAATCTTCTGCCAAAAGAAAATCTGGAATTTTCACAATAAAATGACTGATTTGAAAAATCAACTGACCACAATGATTTCTGATAAGCATTACTTAACATTTGGACAGCTACAATTTACACAACAATCCGTTTTCAACACACAGTCACTATGAATATTAAAAAGCATACTTCCAAAAGAAGAGACTTTCTTGAGTGAAATATTTCATGTTTGGTTTAATGATTCTTTAATGTCAAGCAAGCTTTGAAACAGCAAACAGCATTTTAGTGGTACTAGCATTAAGCCTTTGAAAAAAAACAAATTGGGAAAAATTGGTAAATTTTGAATTCCAAATAGCAATCTGAAAAAATAATCTATGAAAAAAAGATGCTAGTATATTTATAAACTGAGTAGATTTATGCAGCATTTTAATTTTATTGTTGCTTTTCTTGCTCTCTTTTGCCTCAAGCCATTCAGGCATATTTTACCTTCTTATGGGGCAGAACACAGTGCACATAGTAATATAATGCTCCCTGAACTGCATGCTACTCAAAACATCTTTGTGGCTATGGTCTACTAAATAAAAAGTAAATGTTATCAAGAGGTAAAATAACTTTCTATTAGTTTTTTTAAAATATTTTTTATTGTTGGCTATGAAGTATATAATTTTTTTTAAGATGCGGAGACTCATCTATAGGATGACTAAGTTTTTTCACCTTTATTTTTTTAAATAAAGGAAGCTATTTATTAAATATCTGCATCAGTTAAACTATGCATACCTTGCTCTTAGTGTCACTCAGCAGAATAAAACCTTTACAGCAAAGTTACAAAAGTAGTGGATTGCAACTTTGGCTGTTCCTTGTCCAAGTCAAACTTGGACAGTAATGGACTGAAAGCAAAGCCTTCAGTAAACTATTGCCTGTCTAGACTTCATCAAGTTTTAGTATTAAAAGTATTGTAATAAATTAGTAACACCAATGGAGCCATGGCATTTCCACTGTAACACTTACTTCAATTACCTGCTCCTCTGATTAAAAAGCCTATCTCTAGCCACAACACAGTGCATAATTTAATTTTATAACCTCTATATGYATTCTTGCTTAATAGTGATACAAGTTTTCAAAGACAGCTTTTCAAAATCCAGACAAAGGCAAGCCAAACTGCATTTTTCCATTTTCAATGTTTTTTGTAGTCTAGAATACTCATCTACCTTTGCTTTTTTCAAAGTAATTCAAACAATTGATTAGATTTGAAGGAGAAATGGGTATTAYAAAAACCATGCTTTCAAAATAATGAAGTACATCACTTCTGAGATATTTCAATACTTATAAAGCATAAAGAGCATTGATGCACTGTTTTGGCAGTTCCAATACATTGGCTGCCATATTCAGATCAATGTTCTTTGATAATGCTATATTTGACAATGCTATATAGAAGATTTGCTTTAGCCTTTCTTATTAAGAATTGCAAACATCAAAAGCAGGAAGATACTTGGAAGAAATGAGAAAGCAGTATTTACATATAACTTAAGAACTTTTATTTTACAGATTTTTTTTTCAATAAATCATTAAATTACTAGACTACTTGTATCCAGAGTTCCATAAATCTAATGATGAAGACTGTAGGTAAGAAGTTAAGAATTTYAGACATGACATACTGGTAAACATTGTGCTGTGATGCTGTTATGTTTGACTGATGCCTCTGGGCTGCCTATTTGTGGGAAACATTCCTACTGTAGTATCATCCATAGTAATTACTGTCCAAAAGACATCTAATAAAATTCTGTAATCAAATCTATCTGACCTGGATTGTTAAACTGTTACAGTTGCCTTTTGTACCCAAAGTTTTAAAAACAAAGCCTCATCTACCCTAAAAAGTAAAATGAAATCTTAAGCATTTTTTTTAGGCTAGGACTTCATGGTGCTTCTCATGGAAAGAATTCCCCAATATGTTCTAGAAGAAAGATATCTAATTATAGAGAACATATTTTAYAAGATAAAATTCTACACAAACTCACTTTTCATATCAAYGTAAYGTTACAATCAGATAATTGTACTATTATYTTAAATACATTAGTCATCRACMTAACCATAAAACTATATTTTAATTTATGTATTTTTGAGAGACTGAAGACACACTTTATGGAAAGACATGCCTCAATTTCAACATCATTCACCATACTCACCTGCTATTTCTTTCATGATCAGTGCACCAATGCAAGCACATCTGCTGTGTGTACTGTAACTATTCATGTTCTCTTATCTGTAGGAGACAGTTGTTGATAGTTTTCTCGTGATCTATCTGTTGCACTATGGTAGCAAAATATTTGGAAAAAGAAAAGCAAATGCTATAATTATTAACCTTTCTAGTGATCTCTGATTAATTAGGGGGAACAGATCATGCCTCTGGAGACCCAGAAACAGTTTCTGCAATTGTGTCATTAACTTGCTCTAGTTAAAGTTTGGTTACAGTTTTTCTACAACTATCTTCTCCTATTTCCTTAAAGATTATATTTTTTACGAAGAATCTCCAATACTTCATTAAAATCAATTTGTCACTTCTAATGAAAGTGTTAGGTTTATCTCCTGTCCTGGTTTCAACTAGGGCAGCATTAATTTTTTTCTCAATAGATGTGGGCGGGCTGAGCTTAGAACCATGTGTGTACATGGCTACCGTGTTATTCTATACCACCTCACATCMTTGTGGGGGGAGGAAGGAAGGGACTCTTGCTTCCAGGAAGAMGGGCATGCCTTTGGGTGAAAAAAATAGTGTGGCTGGATAGAGAAATCACTGGCTGTTCTTCATTTTTAGGGGTTCCACTGCATTGGTCAGTGGATATTTTTTGCACTTAAGTCAAGCTCTCTTTGTACACTTTTGTTATTAATATGGTTGCTTATACTGCTCAATTGCTTATCTCATTGCTATTTCAGGTAAATTGTTCTTATCTCAACCCTGGAACTCTGTTTTTTGTCTCCCACTAGAGTTGGGAGGGGAGCGGCTCATGGTTTTCTTTTTAGTCCTAGTACTAATCTGGGGAGAGCCCTTCCTAARACATGACACCTCCTTTTATTATAACTAGTACATAAAGTACATTTCTTAAATACTGCAGTATTTTCACACTAATAATCTGGATGAGGGGATCAAGTCTACCTTTAGCAATATTGTAGATGACACCATGCTGGGAGGGAGGGTTGATTTGGTGGAGGGTAGGAGGACTCTGCAGAGGAACCAGGACAGACTGGATTGGTGGCCCAAATCCAACTCTGTGAGGCTTAACAAGACCAAGTCCTGGGACCTGCACTTTGGTCACAAGCCCATGCAGTGCTACAGGCTGGGGACAGAGTGGCWGGACAGAGGCCAGGCAGAAAGGGACCTGGCAGCAGGCTGAACATGAGACAAGTGTACCCACATGGCCAAGAAGGCCAATGGTATCCTGGCCTGGATCAGCAATAAYGTGGCCAGCAGGACCYRRGCAGGGATTGTCTCCCTCAGCCCTGGTGAGGCTGCACCTCAAATCCTGTGTCCATTTCTGGGCCCCTCACTACAAAAAAAGACACTGAGGTGATAGAGCAASTCCACAGAAGAGCAACAAAGCTGGTGAAAGGTCTGGAGTACAAGTYTTGTGAGGAGTRGCTGAGGGAGCTGGGGTTGTTCAGCCYRGAGAAAAGGAGATCAGGGCAGATCTTATCACTCTGCAAAACCACCTGACAGGAGGTTATAGCCAGGTGGCTGTTGGCCTTTTCCTCCAAGTAATAACGGTTAGAATGGAAGGAAATGGCCTCAAGTCACATCAGGGGAAGTTTAGATTAGATATTAGGAAAACTTTCTTCAGTGAAAGGGCATTGGAACAGGCTCCCCAGGCAAGTGGTAGAATCACCATACATGGACACATTCAAAAAATGTGTAGCTATTGCACTTGGGATATGGCGGATGGTAGTGATGGACTTGRCAGTGATAAGTTAAAAGTTGGACTCAATTTTAAAGGGTCTTTTCCAACCTAAGCAATTCTATTATTCTAAGTAAACAACATAAGTTTGCACCTGCTAGTGAAGGAAGTAAATATTTTTAATCAAAACTTTCCCTTTTCAGTATGGTTGCTATTCTACTACTAGTACAAAAGTAATTSAAATTGAATAATTGCCCTTACACAAAATACAATTCTTGTTTTTCTTTCAAGAGCTTTAACTGAAAATATTCAATGAAACATAGGATTCAAGACTGTATCAAACGTCCCAGTATTATTTTGTTAGAAATTTTATTGAATTGTAGGTACAGTTATGACAGTGTAATTAATTTCAGTGTGCCACTCCACATGTTTTGGGGACATTTTCTTGCAGAGGAAACAAAGGGCTCATTGCACATGTTGCAAATAAACAGTAATTCTCATAAAAAAGTTCAAACTTTCTCTGGTGTCTAAGGAATGYTATTTCATGCAAGTTTGGGTTTTTCCTATACAATAATCTCATTATCCATAAACAAGATTCCATTATTTCACAGATTTTATTGCCTAAGATCTGATAAATTATTTATCTCCTCTCAAGAAATATGAAAAAAGTAAGCTGCATTTCTATACAATAGAAGTGTTAGAGGCCATAAAAAGAAAACATTTCTTAAAAGAAAAGATCATGTTGTCTCTAAATTAGAGCATGCTGTTTTTAAACAGAACTATTTTAAACAGAACTGTTCACTGTTCAGTAAATTAAATTTAAAACATGAAACATTTTATTTCACATCTAAAGGTTTCTATTTTATTACATTTTTCATTCATAGCAAGTTCCAAATCCTTCAGACTTCCACCAGAATCTAATGACCATCTGGAAAKGCTGCATAACTGAAACTTCAAAAAACTGCTCAGAGCCTGTCCTTGCTTGGCAAAGTACAAAGSCTTTTTTCAACAAGTATTTCTCTCATGACAAATGCTTTAAATTCCTTTTCAGTCAGTTACATCAGTGTTTCTCCAAGTAAAGGATTAACTATAGCAAAAGGGGAGCTGCCATCAAGCATTAAAGTAGCTTTTTAAAGATACTGGTAGGTGAATTCCATCAGCACAAAGTGATCTCATACGCTTGAAATACTTTTATTTTCACATGGAAAATGTAACTCTTGGAAGTTTAATCACACAGAGATCCCAACTGGGCATCTGCTGACAGTGAAGATCTAGAGGCTTTGCTGTTTGGGACTAGTTAAATTAAAGAGGAAACAGGGTGGAAGCTCATGTGTTGAAAATAAATTGGAGCTGATCCCTTAAAATAGGGATTAAGAAACTGAGTAACATTTCAGAAAGTATATTCTGAAAACTGGTAATGTARAAATTCTATATTACATGACTAGTAGAAAATAAGGAAGTTATTTTATCTGAAAAATTCTTTATTTTCTGTGGAGGTTGAATTTAAATTCCTATTTTCTCTTTGATTTCTTTTGTTTGTWATTTAGCTGTCCCTTATCCTCCAGTCCATACTTCTTATTTTATTACACCTCTTGCTGACAGTCTCACTTTTTAACCTCTCTTTGATTAGCTTCCATCCTTTTTCTTCCTCATGCTATTCATTACATTAATTCATCTTTCCTCTTAYCTCTGCAAAGCGCTTCAGGACAATGCTAGCACAGCATTTGAATCCAGCTAAATCTAATAATAGATAATAAATGTTACTGCAACAGTAACTAGACCTAGTGATGCCCAYTTCAACAAAGATGAACACTGCCTCATGTCTCCAACTCCTCCAGCAAGTAATCCCTCTGTGTGATTACTATAATCCTGCCCAACAAGAGCTGCTGCCCTTAGGAGAGCAAGATGAGCAAAAGCTGTGCTACACATTTACTTGCTGCTGCAGATCAAGTGTTCTGGACTYGGGAAGGTCCCTACTACACAGTGCAACACAACACATGGGAAGTGGAAGTGCAAACCAGCTCCAAAACATGAAAGAACAGTCTTGTCAACATGATGGTGGCACCCAACGTATTTGGTCCTAGTGAGAACACAGTGCAATTCAGCTCACCAGCCCACTGTGGCTCATTGGGCCTCACAACCATTCCATGATGRACATAAGCCTGGAAGTATTTCCAGAACTGGCTATGTGATAGGATGTCTTGAAATCTCATGTAAAGCAGGGAGGTGGGTTTCTTTTAAGTATGTCAACATCTGATGATGTGAGAGAGACCTGGTCCTACAGTTACACATGCATAGTTCATCTTCTCTCCCATTCCAGCTCAGCTAAGCTATGGCTTCTCATATAACAAGCCTGTAGATTTTGCAACAGCAAAGCTGAGAAACACTCAAATGCCCTCAGAGACCACATAAATAGAACGCTATATGAACGCAAGTAACAAGTGCATGTTTGAGACACACTTCTATCTTACTGCCATTATGGCACTACCATTACCTGACAGGGATCTATTCCCATACTTTCATTATCTCAATTCAAAGCATATCTATTTTTCTAAAATTACACTTCTGCATTCCTCTTTAGCCATGAATTGAAATATTGCATTTGCCTAAAAGTCTAAAACACAATTGTAAAATTGTGAATAACTGTATGATTAAAACCTTGAAAGTATCATTGTATATGCAGATCTATGTCTCTGGTCAGTGCCAATATACAAGAAACAAATGTAAAATTCTACTTCTACAGGTCTCCTGCTACCTCTGATCAGAAGCAAGAATTAAATAAYGCCAGCTTTTCCCCCTGCAGATAAAAAACCCAGAAATAAACAAAGCATATTTATGTACTTMTATTAATTTAGAAACCACACGCTATTGTCGTATCAAATAGACTGCACAAATAAAATATTAATAAGTAATAATAATAGTAATAACAATAAGTGATAAGTAAAAGGCCTACTCTGTAACAATTTTTTGCAGAAAAGTAAGTAATGCATAATGCCTAGCCATATGTCTTTTTTGTCCTGTTGGCTAAATACCTACAAATTGCTGTACCAATTTTACTGCTGCTGGTTATTRTTAACTGGAGTATGTTTCCTCCTGAGAATTGTTACTCTTTTCCACATCTTTTCAACCTCACCAGACAAAATGCATTCAAGATTCATGACACTCRGATTAAATTGCAAAGGATGCCTTTTACAACTAAATTCTGTAGAGAAGAGGCACCCACCAAACAAAAATCTGACTGAACAAAAGCTATAGCCATACACACATTGTGCTGCTTTAAAACTGGAAGCTGAAAGGACTGAAAACAGTTATATTTGCATCAAAATCTTCTTTGGCTATGTAACAATAACGTAGCCCTGGGCATTTACTCTGACACGCATTAAAATGATGCGATAATGATTTTTTATACAGAATGTAATTAGCATTTTTTAATGATTCATTCTGTAGAAGTCATGTCTAATTTGGGGCATCTGCTTCCAACAATAATTCTCCACCCATGTACTGGAATTTAAATCTTAATTATTGTTTTTGCAATATAAGAACTTTAACATAACTATCGATGATGGAAACTATGATCATTCATAGGACGTAGTTAAGGCATTCCTGCCAACTAGATAAAACTAAGAGAACRCAAAATTCTCTTTTAAGCACCCTGCAGCCCAGAAAAGCCTTGAAGTTCCACCCTTTAATTAACAGCCAATTAGACAAATTCAGATCTAAAATTTCAACAGCTAAGAATAAATAACTTTGCCTGGCTTATTTATATCTGGCAAACACTTTTWTTTCTCCTCAATATGTTTACACTATTTAAGAAAAAACCTCAACTTTCCAAGATCAATAATTAGCATAGACTTCTAGTAGCAGTCTTGTGAAAACCAACACAGTTTAGGAAAAAAAAAAATAAACAACAAGCCAGCTTTAATGCACTGTTCAACAAATGTTCATCTGTTGAACTTCCAGGTTTAGCTTGGCAGAAGTGCTAACCAGAAGATAATGATTTTGAAGTTTGCCCTAAATAATTCCCAAACAGGAGAATCCCCATACTTTATAACAAACTCTGCACTTCTATGTAGATAAATGCATTACTGTTTTATTGCAGATACATGAATGCATCAAAATKATTCTTTACTGTAGCATGCTTCACACTTAACAGTATTAGTAATGAATATTTATTACACAAATTCTTGGTGTAGAAAAACATAAGTAGCTATTTAAACTAACTTTTCCTCATTCCYTTAAATTGTGCTAATCAAAAAAGTTTCAAATAAATTAAAAAGCCAGCAATAACTTATTTTTACACCATTTATTTTGTTTAGTTGTTTCAARCTATTGGTCATCTGATATGAAATTCTCTATCTGCAAATATTGGTTCATTTTTATTTTTAGTAAGGAATATAAGACACCTATAAATAGCAAGGATAAGTACCTTAAACAAGGAATGCAAACAATCATGACTAAACTACTAATTATAATTTTACCTACTCATCACAGTAGGAATGGACTTAATGGATTCTTCCCTGTCATACCTTCAATGTGAAGATAATTTGGTCAAGTAAAGTAAACTTCAAGAATTTCTACACTACCTCTCATAAATTCCTGATAGACAAGGTAATGAGGTATGGGCTGGATGAGCAGAGAGGTGGACTGAAAACCAGCAGAGGGGCCAGRCCCAGAGGGTGGGGAAGGTAACCAAGCACCACCACAGGGTGCCCAGAGASGTTGTGGAATCTCCATCCTTGGAGGTATTAAAAAGTTGTCTGAATGTGGTCCTAGGAAACCCATTCTAGTTGGCCCGGCTTGAGCCRGAACAGCATGACCTCCAGAGTTAATATCCAACCTCAGTGATCCTGTGACTCTAATTCATTGTAATTAAAATTGTATCTGTCACAGTTCTCAAAATATCACCTTCACAAACCTTGATATTTACTCTGGCATCACTTCATCTTTCACATCAAGCTCTTATACTTAACAACCATCAAGGTAGAGGTCTTCCTTCATCTTAACTATTCCTTTTTATTCCCTACATGTCCGCWGTATCTACTACTTGACAGAGATGATCAGAAGACAGATTTCACAAATACTCTGTTTGAAATTTTCAGACAACACAAAGAGGGAAGGAGGAAAGAAAGACAAATACTAACATGATACTTAACAGATGCATTTGATATGGGAAATTCTAACAGTACTTAAGCTGGCAGTCTGCAAGTGGCATGAAAGGGAACATTAGGCTCATGGTTTYTTCTGAGACAGAGTTATTTTTTACCTTTATACTTTGACAACAAACTCCAGCAAAGCCAAGGAAAAATCTACAATGAAACTGTTATTCATATTCAACTGGCAAATTATTTCTGACAAAAAGACATCTGCTCAGAAGATTCTCAACCAGCTGTTCTCTAATCTTTTCTKATCCGATATTACAGCCTTTAAGCAAGTGTTTCATTCCCTGTTTCTAAACATTTATTTTTCCCCAGCAATCCTTAACGTTGGTGATTGGGAGATTTTATTCCTACTGTTTTTTTAATAGTAAAATGTGTTTATGAAAACAGGATCCCTTCCTGATGCCCATCTCATTTCTTATTTACGTGTCTCCCACTGCCAAAATATGGAGCACCAAAGTATTAGGTAGCTTTTCCCCACCATTTCTGGTATCAGTTGTTAAGGTGGCAGGAAACTGCTTTGAAATAAGAATCTGTTTCTGGTGAAGGAAAAAACTCAAATAAAACCAAAAACCTCAAATCTGTGGCTGAGATTCGGGAACCCAGATGAGACATTTCTATTGGTAGCACCCTAGCCCCAAGGGTGGTTACTGCCTTCTTTCTTTGACTCATTTTTTTGCCTGACTGTTCCTTCAGTGTCTTTGAAGGGGTCAGCAGTGCCAGTCTCAAACAGTCAAATCTGACTTCACTGCAACAAGCCCTTCTGTGGCGAGAGACAATTAATGAGGAAGCACTACCTTTTTCCTATCTGCGTTACTTTTTTTCCCACAACATGACCAAAATTAGGTTAATTAGCAGTGCGCCAGGGGAAATAACTTTATTTAGATTAGGATTTTGAGCTGGCCTCATTATGAAGTATGGGACAATTAATGAAAAGTAAAAATGGAATCACAATTCTGACTTAGGTATKCAAATAATTTTCTCTAAAAGAGTTAGCAAACAACTTAGAAGGATTTTTTTTCTATTAAAAATATAAATTAAAAGATGGTAATAGAGATAAAACTTTTTTTTTTTTTTGGTTCAGAGACACCTTCATACAGAATACAGCTGTATTTTCTTAAGATTAACATGAACAATAAGAGATGCTTAAACAGTGAAAGAAAATGACCAACCAGCCACCTGGAACCTAAAAAACACTGTATGAGTAGAATAAAAAGACTATGTATGTAGCTCCACTACAACTACCTGAAATAATTTCCATGAGATTTATCTCTTCTTGAGTTAACTTAGCTCAGAAGAGAGCAGGCACAGTAAAAACACACAGCACAGATTGATTGCATTAGCAGCATTAAGTAACTATTGTATTCCTAATTCAATCYACACTACTCAAACTCAAATTTAAAGCATCACTAATCCTGAGCTTTTGGAATAAAACCAGATTAATTTAATTGGTGAATTACACCTTAAATTAACAATGTGCTGAACACCAGCCTTAGAAATTAGACCATAATTTTATTAAGTGTTTTAAAACAGCAGAAGTCCCTTCCTACCAGCACTGCTATGTCACTTTACACTATTTGAAGATCTGCCTCAAGGTATAAAGAGAACAAACACACTTATTGACCTTATGAGAAGGGATTTAAACTAGGTAAACTGGAGAAAGTTTATTATCACGTAAAGCAATAGTGCAGGGACTGTGATAAATAGACCAGGGTGTTATAGAATAAGGGAGGCTCTCACTTCTTTTCACCACTGCAAGCCAGGTGACCATGGGTTCATCTAAAGCACCTCTACAATGGATAGATGCTGGCATAAAACCTGGAAGAATGAGAAATCTGTGCACAGTTGTAGAGTTATGATCTCATTGAAATTAGAGAGGTTCAGAGGCATAGCTTGTACGCCTGCAGTACTGAAGTGGACGGAAACAGGCTCTCCAGGAAAGAGAGGATGGAGAGATGAGGATGTAGCATTGTAATTTGTGCAAAGGATTGCCCACAAGCACAGAGCTTTGTGTTTGAAAAGGCTCCAATCCTGCTGCAGAGAGCAGCAGCCGATGTGCTGCAGGGTCAGCCTGGAGAAGCAGGCAGTGAACTGGTCTGACAAGAACCTCACAAAGTCCAATAAAGGTAAATTAGYCCCGTATCTGGGACAGAATAACCCAACTACAGCACGGTCTGGGAGCAAGCTGCCTAGGAAGGACCTGTGGTTCCTGATGCACAGTAAATTGAATATGAGTCAGCAGTGTGCTCTCACAGCCCAGAAACCCAGTGACCTAGTGGACTGCAACACTCAAACCAAAATGTGGAAAAGTGATTATTCCCCTCTCTTGAACCAGTGTGAGAGTGTAACTGAAGGCCAGAGATCAGTTTTAGGGTTTTCAGCCTTGGGGAAAAGACTTGAGGCACAGGACCAAGYCAATTAGAAGACACTTTTTAAAGATGAAGTTAAGATCACTAACTCTTKCCAGCTTTAGAAGCTCAGGAAAGATCTTCCTGCTGTTTCTAGCTCCTTGAACGGAGGACAGAGAGACAATGCAGCCAGACTCTTGACATGGGCAGCCAGGGATGGACAAAAGACAACAAACTGAAAGACAGAAAGTTCTAATTAGATAGAAAGGCGGGAAAATTACACTACAAGAGTGTTAAAACAAGGTTGGCGAGACAGGTCATGCAGTTTCTACCCTCAGAGCATTTCAAAACTCTGAGCTCTGACTGACTCTAGCTTAMGCAGGGTATTGGACTTAATTATCTCCAAAGGCCTTAACTTAAAACATGAGCTAATAATTTGTTTCACTGAGTAACCAACAAATGTACAATGTGATAAAGTTTTTGTTAACTAGCTGTTTTGTTGTTTTTTTCCCTTCCTCCTGTCCTTTCTTCTCATTTTCTTATTCCATGAGAAGGAAAATTAGATTTTATAGGACTGAAATCAAGTGTAGCTATATTGGCCCTCTAGGGATAAACCCATCAATACAATTACCAATGCATTTCTTGAAAGCATAAATGTGGCTACCAAAGTAAAACTGTGAGTTTATACAGATCACTGTTGTCCAGCAGCAATGTCATTTTCATGCTATATCTCAAATGCATTCTGACACTTGCACTTTCTACAATTTCTTTTTTTATTATTATTGTTATTTTACTTAAAATACTGTTCATTGTGGTGGAAATGTTTAAATCCTATTTGGCTGGCACTCAGTGAATTCAGCTGTCTTTGTGATTTATGAGTTGCTGATTCTCACTTGCACAAAACGAAAAAAAATCCTCCATAAGAAGAAATAATTTGGGATTGCTTAATATGCCCTGATGAATGTGCTAATTATTTCRGAGGAGCAGATTTGCTGTCACCTTTCATTGTTGAAAGCAACACACTCATGACAGGCTCTAGTGCTAGGGAAATAAACACTGTAACTGCTTAATGTATGAAAATGTTATTGGCCATGCACAATGAGTGATTTAATTTGTTCACCAGCCAATGAATTTGAACAAGACTTTCCCATGATTTATAGCACAGACTTTTATGGCTTGCAATGTGTCATACTCTAAAGGATCTTAGGACACAATTTTACACAAAGTAATACATTAAAGTTCGTCTYTATCACAAAATGCTAGAAAACACATCCTCCTTGTGTTGTATCATGACCCTGGAGCCCTATAATCAGATATCCTGGGATGAAAYGAATAATAGAAAGCATTAAAAGAAAAAAATCAGGGAAACTCAGAGTCTAAGAAAAAAAATAAGTAAAAACTGATTTTAGTTTAATATACTGCACAAACTAGCTTGAGAACTAGCATAAAAAATATTCCATTTGTATTTATTCTAATCTTGGGACATGTTACTTTTGCATTATGTTTCTAAATAGGTTATTTCAGAGGGCTGGGGATAGAGCACAGTATTTTAGCTGTTGATAACACTCAAGTCCATATCTTAGAAAGCATATATTGCAGGCAGTAGTTTTGTCTGTCAGTTAGACCTCTCATGCCAGTAAGTCTGTTTTCTGAATGTTTTCAAAGTAAAGCTTAATCAACCAAATAACAAGACACTATTGATAGTCAAATAACTGAAATATGGTTTCCATCACTTGCTTCCCTAATTTCTTTTAGACAATTACAAAAAAAAACCTTTTAATTGCTAAAATACAAGCACTTGTCAGAAGTACCATCTCAGCTGTCTTCATTTACACCTTCAGATTTACACATAATGTTTGCAGCTCTAACACTGCTTAACACGTGCCCCCTTAAAACCAAAGGTGTTTCTAGTGAAAAAAAGAKATGCATATTCTACTACACTATGTGGTTATGATGACATCTGTGAAGTACATCAYTATGGGGATGTTAGCTTTTAAGTTTCAGACTTTGATTTCTGTATTCATTTGCAGAACTTTTAGGAGCATTCCTGTTATTTTTCATGTTTAGACAGTAGTCAAAAATGCAGTGCAACTCTGCACTGAAAACCAAATCAATAACTAATTAATTCAGAAACTCTAGTGAACTAAATGCTAGAAGTTAATTTCAGCTCAATTTTTAATATACTGGATACTAAGTATACTCTGAAATACAGCACTTCTGACTCTGGTCAAGTACTTCACAAACATCTAGCCAGGATGGCATTGCTTGTACACATTGTTTAGTAAAACGTGTCTACTTAGGGCATGCCATAAACATACACATAAAAAYTCTCCTGTTATTATATAGTTTTTGTGAATTAAGAAGTCATCCCAGTAACTCAGAGAAAAAGAAGAAAGACGGGGAAGTCTGAAACATTTACTCATAYACAAGCATCCATGATTTCCAATAAAAGTGTCCTGTAGAAATACTGGACAAAGTTTTAATCTGCTGCATTATTCTTCTCAAGTTTTCAAAATGAGTTTTCAAGACTTCCTTGCAGCTGTACTGCCAAGGAATTGAAACTCATATTCACTGTGAATGTTGTAAGATTTCTGGCATTTGAGGGCACTTTCAAACACAGTGCCTATTCACCTCGCTAGGAAAGCACAAGTTTGGTCAGTGTTCCCAATTTCTTGATCTACTSAAGTGTCTCTGTGAACAAGCTCTGACGCCTATCCCCTTCCTTGTTTTTCTCTTTGTAGAGAATAATTATAATTTGTAGCTCTGTCTTGAGCAGTAACTGAGGAATGTTGGGAGGAAATGTGCAAGAAATGAAATAATTATGGGGTGTTCTCACTGTCTTTAGTCTTTTTTGCCTCAAATGCARACAATTTCAAACAAGCAAACAAACATGCAAAAATTTAAAAAATTGAGAACTGCAGGTTTGAAAACAAAAAACATTAATCAAAATCTGTGCCAAAGCAGTAAATGTGACAATTTAGTAACAACCTGCAATCCAGCTTACTGTACTGGAAAATAACACTGTGACAGCAGATTTCAATGCCTGCTCCTAGCTCTTGCTAGCTGTAATATTAATTACTTCATATTTCAGTGTGGCCATAGGCAAAAACTTGCTAACATTAAGATTCTTCCTCTGTAAATGTTAAGTACAGCTCTTTACTCACAGTTTCACTATTTCATGTTTAACATGTGGCACAAGAATAATTTAAGAATTCTTCAGTAATTTCCATTCAAAATATTTCAGATTTTGAATTCTCTGAGTTCCCTGACCCTCCTTAAACAGTTTCCAGGTCCAAAGGACGACGGGGTACTGTAACACTGAAAACTGGTATTCAAATGCATTATCTGCAGCTTATATACAATTTACTTTGGAATTGTAAGTTACAATTTAATCTCTTTTCTTATTCTGTAGTTTAAAGGGAAAAAAACTTATATGGAAGACAATTTTACTAAGCATTTTTAGAAAACAAAAGTCAGAAATGAAATCAGGTCCTTCACTATCTCTTCAAATGTCAAATTTGGATACAAAGYGGAAACATTGTTCTATGCAAGTCTTGTATAATAAGTAAATGTATTAACTCTAGAAAATGAAGAAGGAAAGAAGTAAGATTGGGAAAATAAGTGTGTTTTTCTCAGAACCATTTTATTGTTTTAAAGTGTGTAACTGTAGGCCACTATTCACTAAATACCTTCTGACAGAGATCCAGCAGACTGACTCCTGAATTGTATTCCAAGTAARTAGCTGAAAACCCTTAGCAGTAGATACAAAAAACTAGAAATGTTTTCTTAGAATATAGTATGGAAACAACATATACRTAAAATCCTTTCTGCAGCAGTTTTCTAATCATCTTGATAGCAATAGGCATTTAACAACATAATGTCAAGAGGCATTTCTCCCTTGTATACACTTCTTTGCTTAAGTCTTTGATTGTTTAATTATCTGTCRCCAGACTACTTTCTAGCCATTGCTTCCACAAAAGATGATAAAAATTTTATGTTTGTCCTCATTTCATGCCATAAATGTTTCACCGTTTCATGAATATTCATTTTGTTTGTTTCAAAAGTTATTTAAAGACAAAGGTGTTTTCAGGGTGGTTTTCCTGAACCTTGTTACTCTGCAGTTTGCTTTGTTTGAATGATTTCGTATTATTGTAGTTGATCGGTTCTCATCTACACATCTCTCACATTTGCATTGAAATGGCAAACTTTTTCCTTTTTTGTTCATGGCAACATTTCAGCAAGTACATGCAAAATATCTCACAGCACCCTGTAGCCTCTAAGTCAGCTTTCTCAGCATGATTTGCAGTATTTAACTTTGCKAACATGCCAGTCTCACCACAGAAGGTATTTCATTGCAAAGGACCAATGGAAAGTCTGGATGGACTAACCAAACGTGACAACATTTGTTTGCCAATTGTCTCCCTGAAAACATTACAATCATCAGTTAGAAAAAGAATGGTACAGCATCTCATTATTACCAGCAGTCATTATTTTTAGCACATATGATTATCTACTGACTTAACCGTTTATATTTGTGAGACAAATTCTCTGCAGAGATGGAAGCRGAGAAACAATATTTGAACAGCTGCTGCCAGGAGGTTGTAATCAGATTGTGTTCTGACTTTGTTCCTCACACTGCACACACACCCCATGGCTACTGTTCAAAGTCATCACCCTTCTGGGACAATACTTTCATACTTCAATTAGAAAACCTGCATTTATGAAGACTTTATTTATAAACCYCCAATCTTGTAAATATTTTCTAAAGAGAATGGTGCTCAAGAGCATCAGTAGCATTCTGACTTCAAATAAATTAATGTGACAAAGCACTCCAAGCCAAATGTTTGCTGTTATAGATAAGTATTTGAAAACTACATGTATAAGCACTAAGTCCCAATGGCTTTTGAGAATGTGACTGATTAGCAATTCGGCAGTGCAAGACTTTTTTGTCTTATACTCCCACATTCCAGCCTTTCCATTCACAGAAGACTTATTCATGTTAATCAGTTTAGAAACCAGCAGAATGTAGCTCCTCTGAATGAAATATTTTCTTAAATTATTTAGATTAATACCACTTTCACCYGTAGTCATTGTCRTAAGTCTTGTTACCAACAGCATTTGTCAGACTATCAGGTGATTTTGGTTTCACAAAGGGAAACAGAAAGGTCACAGAATGTGTTMTGTTTGCCTTCAGAGTGCATTGGCTTTGACACAGGTGTCCACTCTCCCAGCTCAGCTTGTGCTGCCTCTTACAGAGCCTACACATGCTTTACACACAGGTCAGCCACATGCCGGGCTCAGCCTGTGGGCCCAGCACAAGCACCATGTGTGGGGGTGGATGCACACTGGCAGATTCAGCTCTCACACACCATTCAGTTTCTTCAGCTGAACATGCGGAACCAGGCAATTCAGATCCGTGCCTGTGAGCATCCTAAAGATGCCCATTCCATCCTAAAGAATGCTGCCTGAGTGGACACCTTGACAAAGACAGATTTCCTTTAAATATACAAGGTGGGGCCACATGCAAGACCCTTAACTTGGCTTATTTCCATAGCAGCCTCACTGCACCTGCTTCTTCAGAAAACAGTTATTGCAACCAAGCATCTGGCTGACAAAGCCACAGCCCAGAATAAATTATTCTTTCCAAGATATGGACACAGGTGTTATCAACAGCTAATATAGCACACTTGATGCCCAGTTCTCTGAAACAGATTTGTCCATCAATAAGATTGAACTACCACACAGTCTTACTTCCATCAAATTTCCAGTTCCTTTCCATTTGAATTTTAGGTATGAACTAATGGATTAGTCCTGTCACTTCCTGCACTATTCTCCAGGTTGACTTGGTGAAATGCAGGGTAGGCCAATACCAGAGACACATGAGGAGAAAAAGGAGTCTGACAGCGTGACACTTAGTATCAGCATGACTGATGGGAAGACTGGGTTGAGCCACAGAGCTACTAAGGCTGGAAGAGACCTTCCTATGTAAGTCATCTAGTCCACACTGCTGCCTTCAGCACACACAATTATATCAGGGCTGTGTCAAGATATGAATATCAAGGAAGAAGATTCCACAGCCTCTCCTCTCCAATGTTTTAGTACTCTTGAGATTTTTTTCCGTCACATATTACTTTCTTATTTAGAACTTGTTCCTGTTGCCAATCATCCTATCAAGGTGCACCTTTGAAATATCTTTGTTTCACTGTGCGTCATCCAATTAGGCAGTGCTAGACAGCAACACCTCTTCTCAGCATTTTCTTCCTAAGGCCAAATACAGCCTGCTCTGTCCTTTTCATAGACTGTGGGCTCTACAGGACCAAGCCCCATGCTGGTACCTGACTGGATTCCAGTGACATGTAGATCCATGTCTACAAGGCAGCTGTGGTACCACTCTCACACATTACAGTATCCTGTCCCCAGATTGGTGGCCCCTGTGCATGGTGCAATTATGAAGCATATCCATGGACTGACTATGTCCTTCCTATGCATTGGCTCCTACAGAACAGTGGCAGCAGTGACAATCAGCCAACACAAAAGCCATTGGGATGATAGAAGAATAAGGGGTGAAAAAGCACAAAGTTGGTTTTTACACTGTTAAAGTGCACAGAAAACCCTTAATGTTTGCCTTTCAAGGGAAGATATTCCAAAGCAACTTAACAGGGAGCTTTGCAACTTTCAGGCTTTTATTCTTCATGGGAGAATCTGGAAGAAATCTGAATGATCCAACTTCGAAAATGCTCCTATGAGCTGAACATGACTATAAAAGAAGCCCAATAACCATTATGCTTTCTGACTACTCCCTCCAGATGTATATACACATCACATGTCTGCGCAAATTCTTACACCTGCCACATTTCATTACAAGACTAGATTTTAAAGGAACCAATTAACTTGAAGTGCTGAGTATCATGTTGCCAAGTAAGTTAATGCCCAATTCAATACCTGGCATGGCTTTCTTGGTCCAACAGATTACTAGAATCTCATCTTTGAACTGAAAGGTCAGAAGGGCAGCATACATATATATATATAAACAGGACATGACAATTACACAGTTGTCTGAATCAACCCTAGTATCCCAATTACAGTACCTCAAAACTGACACTCAATGTTTATTTTTACATTAAAAGTCATTATGTGAAATAAGAAGCTAGATTAGCAATGTAGAAGGCCTCTACATTAACATAGGGAGAAGGCAGGAGTTTATCATATATTTGAGGCATAACAGTGATGTAATAAGTTTTTGAAATATCATTTCAGAAGCCCAAAAAAGAAAAAAAAAATCTAAATTTCAAAATGTATTAAGGAAAATCTGTGAAGTTGAACTGAAAGTACATTAATTAGTGTACCTCAGTTATTCAAAGTATAACATTATCATAGTTTTTCTAAAATCGAAAATGTACTACAAAAATGAACAAACATGTATAATCTCATCACTGAGAGTTTTTTCAGGATTATTTATATAATCCAGTGGAAGAAAGTTCTTACAGGTCTTGTGTCATTTGTTCTGTTATAATTCTGTCAGTAAACTGATTTATACCAAATAAGGACTTCTTTGGCAAAAAAAGTCAGCTATCAAGGTTTTAGCTGCCCATTCAATTCTGTCTTACAACCATCAAAAGACTCATTTCAGTTGAAGACAGCAAAGTGAAAGCAGTTTCTTCTTTCTGTCAACTACTCCTTCCTTGTTTTCTAACACCAATATATGAGATTTGCACTGAAGAACCCTTATCACCAACTCGTTTCCGTCCACTGAACCCATGCCATGACTCGTGCTGAGCAGRTATTACTGCAGTGCTGCAGTTACACAAGGTATTAGAGCTAGGAGCTGTCACCAAGAAAGTCCTGCAATGTGGTCTCCTTTCCCACATCTGACACAGACGATTAGACACTGGCTTTAAAATTTGAAGATTATGGTTCAGAAAACACATCTCAGTTCAGAACTGAGTTGCCTTTGAAGTTAAAAAAAAAATATTTAAGAATTCTACTAGTCTTGAAGAGCAGATCAACTGGATAGCTCTATTAAACTTCMAGGACCTTTAAAGGAGATATCACTTTAAGAAACACAAGTATGCAGAGTACTCTTGATGATGTCCCAGTAGTTTGAACYGTAATGCTTTTATTTTGTTGTGGATTTGTTTAGTTTTTTAACAGCAAGCCCGCAAATGTATTTCCTTGCTTATAATTTTATAAAAGCTGTTTTTTATCAGAATTGATTTGTAAAGAGAATGKAAATCTCCTTCCTTTCCAGTTAGAAGACTTTCGTATTTAATTTTTCTCTAAAGAAATTTTACTAACACAGAAGCCTTGGGATRAAAAATTTAATTTTATGGTTATAAAAGACAACAGGGGAATTGAAAAAGCCCTTTGGAGTTCAGTCACAAAAAGGAAAGATTCAATTACTTTGAAAATCTTTAGAACCACAAGACAGAAATATTACAAGTGATGAGCCAGACTGGGGGTCATCATCAACTGTAATCCCAAATGGCATTTATCCCACAGCTTGTGTTATTATTAATTTAGAAACATAATGAACAGCAAGTCACTAAAAACATAAGGAGAACTGCACTTAAGGAAAGTAAGCTCTTTCATAATTATTCATTAATTGAATAAAAGTAAATGTTAACCACAGTAATATTTTCATTGTCTGTCTAGTGTTCAGTGCCAAAACTGAACTTGCTGGAAAATTACAGTTTCTGAATAAGTCTATTTATGTAAGATCCCTAATGGCAGTATATTATTATCGGGCAAATATGCAAATAACAGTGCTTAAAAAACATTTTAATTCCATMAAGGTTAATAAATATACAGAAAAATAGTCTGATGATATTTAAAGTTAGATTATCTCTGTCAAAGTATAGTTAACTCATACTATTTTACTCATTATTGTTCTATTAATTTTAGTCATATACACTATACAAATAAGAGCCACAWGAAGTTGTTTAGATGCACACTCCTTCAAAATGTSTATCTGGTACGAGCATTGAAAMAAAACTGAATTATTAACAGGCAGCCACTTCTTTCAAATGTTTATTTGTATTATTGCTATCACGTACACTAATGAAAGTGTGACAAAATGAATTAGAAACACTYTGAAATCAATCTTGTACAATCGACTGATTCCTTTGAACTGATTTGTAGTTGGACACACAGCCTACATTGAAATCTAAATCAATTTATCTTTTGGGGAGATKWMATCTCCCCAAAAGATAAAGAYGATCATCTAAAATTGCCTTGAATAAGAACCATACATTCCTTGTTTAAAGCACTACCTTCTGTAACTGAGTTCTCTGTTCATTGTTGAAATACATTCAGCATATAAAAAAAAATAATCTTTCTTTATGTGTTTGGTTGGATTACTTTTTTTCATTTTAAGTCTTCACTATCTTAAATGACCTMTTATTTCTTTTCATTATTCTACTTGTTATATTCAAACTAACAGTAATTCTTTGTTACTTTTCTAGATGCTTAATTATGTCTGTGTGTGTAAACTGTTAAACTTAGCCCCAGACACCTGAGGCTGTAATTATGTCTGACTGCCATAATACTGCAAAAATGCCATATTTAGTAGTTAACATGTGATATGTATTAATACACTAAGATAAAAGACTTAAATATGTATGGMATGATGACTGATTCAGTGTTATATCGTGACTCAAAACTGAAAACTTATCAAATAAGAAAAACGTTGGCATTTCATTTCTGTATCTATTGTTCAATGCTTGTAATCACCATATCTTGCACTTCWCTGACCAATAAACCATCAATGAATTTGAACTCTCCTTCTGTACGGARCAAAATTCTATTTCAAATACATAGAGAAAAAGGAATAATAACTCAAAGAACATCACAGTGCTGACAATTAATGCACTGTATTCTAGGAATCATTTAAAGGATTACCCTAGGCTATTTAATTAGTCCATTAATAAGTAGTGATTTATCTGTTATAAATTGATTTCTCCCCTCCACACTTAACTGATCTTCCCATTGATCTGTCATTCTGCCCTCAAATGATTTCAAATTAAGTTTTCACTGCTAAGGAGTCTTAGTACAGAATTTCAAGACCCTTAACCTAACAAAAGTGTCCTAGGATTCACTAGACCTAAGTCTTTGAATGAAAGAATACTGGGAAAATACTATACAAAGCAAATATGAGCTCTGTATCATAACACRAGCTCTCTTCCTTTGCTGAGCATTTTGAATTTTGTAAAAAACAGCAGGCTTTGTAAACTATGGACAGTCTTCAGATTCTCTCCGCTGTTTTACCCGAGTTGCTATAATTGCTCTACTTACAAGAGCTCAGTAGTAAGAACATTTTGGGTGGTAAATTCTGACTTCTGTTCAGTGATTAGACAGAACAATCCACCTCCATTGAATGCCATGACTTTTTTTTTTTTTGAAGTCTAATATGAACTATCAGGAACACTGAGCAGGTATCAGTTCTGTCATGTGCTGGACTATACCCTGAGCTGCTGGGCACTCTCAAAAGCCATGTATTCAAAGGGAACTGATGACATTGCTCATTTTATATGGCCTAGTCTGACTGGGGTTTAAGAATAGATTAATTTTCAGATTAAATAGATCTTCCTGCAATAGCTAAAGAGGTAAGAAATCTTAAGTTTTGCAAGCTGAGTTCAATTTAAACTGGAAAAACAACCAAGAACGATTKAAGTGACACACTRTTGTTTTCAAAAACTAATCAAATAAATGTTCCCAATGCTAATTGCTATCAGACACTCATAAGACATTACTCCACTTCTACCTTTATTCAATGAGCTAAGTAGGATTATTTTAACAGATTTTAATATTTTACTAAGCTTCATCTGTCTCTATTATTTCCCTTATTTAATTTACAAAAATAGCTGTTACCTTTCTGTTCTCAATTATATAAGTACTCTAAACCTACCAATATTACCTTCATTGTTAGGTAGGAGACCAGTAATTCACACTCTTTTCAATATTACACACGTTTTTTTTGTTTTTTGTTTTTTTTTTTTTACACACTATTGCTTTGCAGAAAAATAGTTAAGGGTATCTATGCCCAAATTGCAGAAAAGGGATTCTAACTTGCTGGATTTGCTGCTGGTCACAAATCAAGCTAATGAAAACCTAATATTACAATATTTATACAGTAACCTTGATTGATACCTATAATATTGCTTAATTTCCCAAGGTTTTAGTATGGAGTTCAGAAGCACATACTATRGGATGCTACATCCCTTTTCTTAATTGCTTATACCCAACATTAATTTTCATGGGAGTCAACTCATATGTTGGTAAACACTAAAAGTCTGTGACATTTGTAGTTTCTACACTTTTCCTACAAATTTCTCCTGAATTTCATTGCCGCCTTTTTTTTTTTTCTCTTTGACACCATTCTTTACTTAACAGCCCTGGTGCCAGTTCTTACACAGAACAGGTTCCCTCAGTCAATSGTTTATTTATCTATAGATGGCTTCAACAGGTAATTAGATAAATAYAAGTAAAAAATGCTACCAATGCCTAGTATATAAAAGTGCATCTTCAAACTTTGGCTCAGAAAAAACTTAAACCACAGAGAAAGACTGAGGAATAATCTATCCCTGAATGTCTGTCTTGTTCATAAGTCCTTCCAAAACGACGTGCAGTTGCACTCTGTCCAGAAATAAAACAACTTGCTCAGAAAGGGGCAAGGGAGCAGGACTGACACCATAACTACAGTGGATTAAGACCCAAAAATGGGGACTAGAATGGGACATTGGGAAGAATGSCCTCAAAGTCTTCACTGACTTCTGAAGACTCTATCAAACTCAACTAGATAGAGTACAGTGGAAAACGTGGCTGGTGTTACACTCATCAARTATTTTCTCCTCTCATACCAAAACTCCAAACTATGGATACAAAACCCTTACTGAAATTCTGTACATTAGAGGACATGTCACTAAATTACTCYGAAAGGATTTAAAGTACCTGTTAGCAATTTATAATTAGCTTGATTAATTTATCAAAGAAAATTACTACTGTAACATAGAAGAATAGTGCTGCTTTCCATCAGTGCCAYCATTTTCTGCATTTTTATCATATGAGTTATTTCCACTTCTAAATATAAAGGCAAAATGAGCAACAGACAGTATGTTTGCAGTGTATTGCAACATGCTGGAATCATTTAAAAAGAAAAAAAACAGATGGAAATGGCTTTAAATATATTAATATCCCATTTAAAAGGACAWCTACAATAATGTTCAAATATCTGTTTGCCAAAAACTGTGGTGGCAGAATGAAACTTAGTCAGCCCTATCTTCTCRGCGCACATTTTAGCCATGCTAACAATCTGCCTTGAACTGCAAGGAATTAAACAATCTACAAAGATCAGCGGCAGAATGTTCTGTCTCCTAAGTCACTGCATCAAGAAATAAAGCTTCAGTGGAAAGATTTCCCAAAGCTCTTCCAAAAGCTTTATCAATTCCCAAAAGTAGCTGGTAAAAGTTGTCTTCTACTGCMCATACTGAAACCCATGACCTGAATTTCCAGGTCACCTTTATCAGAGAGCAACAGTGAAACCAATTTCACTGACAGTGTTGTTGAAGATCTATAGACCAAGACAATTAATCAGAATAAAACTTCTATTGAAAGTCCACATATAAAAACATTTTCAACATTTTTTTTTTTGGTTTTAACAAATTATGATTCATTTTTAGTTACTTTTTTGCCTTATGCAATTAAACTGCTTCCAAGTAGAATAATGTGATCATGTGGGAATTTATGTTAAATTGGGAGTTAAAATAATCTTCCAAAGCACAGTGACTACACTCCAAAAAGATGCATTGGTATTTACAATAACCTAATAAGTTAGTRTTTGGCAAATATAGTTCTAACTGCYCAGGATAATTCAGAGGTCTTAAAATCTTTTTTCCCCTCCGCTTCATTTATGCTCTTAAATCTATGCTGCACTACTTCCTACACATTATACTGAGACTGTCAGAAATCATATCCCAGCATTAAATTATGTGGTATACATTCTTGTTCTTAATAAGTTAGAAAAAATAGGTAACTGTGCTATAAATTGAAGTACTTAATATCCGAAACAATCTGTATGTCTCAATTCAATATATGTTAGACGAAGCATCCACACTTTATAAGCAACTACACACAAGGGTTAAATTAGAGCACTAACATACACTTAGTGCTGTAGGTTTCTGAAGAGAGCTCTACAGGTGCAATTCAGGTGCACAAAGGAGGTGAAATGAGCACTGGCTGAGAAAACAACTGCTGCAGCAAAGAAGTAAACCCCCACAGAAGTAGCAAGAGAACCTGAAAATCACAAGACAAAAAACTAGAGAAAGGGGATCCACAGAAAACAGCATGACAGGGTCACCAAATATGGCAGRAATTTGCAAGGAAAGAAAGAAAATGTATTTAAGAGAAAGACCTGGCAATGGAAAATATGGCAATGAGGAAGGGGGAAAAGAGATACTAGAAAATATTCAAGAATTAGAGCACTCTGGGAGAAAGGAGAAGGTAAGCAAGCAAACATCTATGCAAACAAAAAGAAAGCAAAAATAAAGGATGAGAAAAGTACAAAGAACTTAAGATCAGAGGGTATGTACTGGTACAAAAAGTAAATAAAGAAACATTCAATCTACTGACATCTAAGGTCATTAAGAGCTTCAGTTACATAGCTTTAAACATATCTCTGCTTACTGCGAATATGGGTGGATGGCAATCCCAGAAGTTCTTGTCTGCTGCAACAGAAATGTTTCTGTCCTACAGCACAATCAATAAAAATCAATTGCCTGATAATTGTTTTGCATCAAATTAAATTATGGAGTGCTACATAGCTCAGAGGGTTGGAAATGAGATGTGGAGCCTTTCACCTCTGGGTCACTGCTACAAACACAACGCAAGTCAATAATGACTAAGAGTTGTTACTTTTGTGTTAGTAAAACACCTGTTTTTAAGCTCTACTAAACCACACCTTTGCTGCTTTATAACCTCAGAACTTCGTTTYGCCAATCCCTGAACAAAGCTGGATGAAGCTCCCAATACCTCTCATGTGACCTTTGCACTGCCTGTGATTATAATCAATGTAATTCCTTATCCTTTCAATAGATTACAACCCAAACCYAAAGAGTCTGGTTACTTTCAAAACCAGTTTGAAAAAGTGAAGAAGATTACAAGTTATATTTTAAATATTTATCAAGACCCCAAAATCATGTATTTTGTCTTTTAGCCAGGATCATAAATACTTTAAAAAAATTTTTTGAGCATTTTAATTCTCACAAAACCCCCAAACCCAAAAAAAAAAACAAAAAAAAAACAAAAAAAACACACCACAAAAACACACAAAACCCCAAAAAACCCACCCCTCAGCAAAACCTCCCCCCCTCGCACATGCAAAAAAATAACCCAACACAGCAAGACAATCCAAATATTATTAAGTTTTGCATCCCTCTTGAGGCATTAAAGCAAAAGGAAGCTAATAGAGCTTTCTGAAAACACTAGCTGATGTTACATAGAAGATCCCTGGTTTAATGGTGAAAACCTGTGATACTGCTGACAGCTAAGCCTGCAAACACAGGCATCCTTGAAGCCACTTATCTGGTAGTAGCACTCTGATTAAAATGCATCCTGTTTTCCAAAATCTACGTTTTTCCAAAATCTATGTTTTTCCAATTACATACAGGAAATTATTATTATTACTATTATTATTTACTTATACATTTTAGACTCCTGATTGARCTTAATTTCTAATTTAAGCTTCAGCAGTCAAATACTTTTAGTCCGTTCTTTCCAGCTCTSTGATATTCATGACTATCTCTAGCATAATTAGCAGATTGATGTGGACAGCCACACGCAGACAAATTTGCTGCAGGAATTAGAAGACTATGACTGAACTTGCAYGTTCAGGAGTTCCACAGAGAACATAAATTCTTTTTCCCGGCAATCTTATTTTTACAATTTATTGTTCTAAGAGTTTGACAGCAATTAAACACCTTTACAAGGGCCATGGTAATTGGAGCAAGGGTGGGGGAGAAGGTTCCATTTGCCAAAAAAAAAAAGAAAATAGAAAAAAATTATTTGTTTCTATTTCCCTTTTTGTTCCTATATCTTGGCTGTAAAGAATGCACACCACCTCTTCTGTGGTCAGTCAGGTACTTYGTTAACAATAAACTAAACACACCAGTATTTGTAATATCCTTCAGTTAGYATTTACTCAAGTATACCAAATATCTTTTCTAGAAAGCAAAACAGCATGCTTTGTATTTTGAGATAAATTATAARTAAAGGACCTCATTATAGAAAAACTGCCAGTCTGCAGTGCTAAAAGCACTCTTTTATATACCATATATATTTATGGAATTGCTACTCTCCCCCCACTGCAGCAGGAGACTGTCTTTTGGTTAGGACATGAGGAACTGAGCTAATTAAAAAAAAAAAAAAAATTGTCAACTTTTTCTCAAAACGACCATCAGTCTCAATGCAGTTGATGTAGCACACTTGTAAATCCTTTGAAACAGAGTGCAGACCATCATGGGGGCAAGAAGCAGCAATATTGCAAGCAGGTACCTTCCATAACAAATCACACCATAAGGAACATCACCCTTTCTTCAAGAAGGTACAACCCTCCCAGCTCAATCTARTAAGGACTGTGCAAAACTATGTTAGCAGCACACTGACACTTATTTTACTTCAGTTAGAGGAAACATAAGAGCACTSTTTTTATACAATGGTGTAGTCATCAGAGCACTCACCTGACTGCTGATTTMCAGGCCATGGTCATCCTGAAGCCACAACTTCTTTCTAGGAAAAAGYCCTAAGCTTATAAACAGGACCAGGAAGAGGGTTCTTCCCCTATCACCACAGTAAATGAGCCTCTGTGTGCACAGAGGGATCAGAGCCTACAATTTACACCAGCCTTGGCACTTACAAGAAGCTGTATCTAACACCTCATGAATCTGGTACAGCTACAAAACATCCCAGCTTCAGCCGTAGGATGGCCAGCTTCCCTGCCCGAGCTTGGGATACATTTACGCAAGCAGAGAGCTGTACTTGTAAACAGTATTTGTGGCTCCCAGTTTGTGCTCTCTCACCACCCACACAGCCTGTGTGAAAGGTTCCTGTTACTCATGTGTTTTGAATTTAAACTGATGCTAACTAAGTGAAGCAGCTGTGTTCGGGCCCTGACCAAGAAGCTTAATTGTTCCAGGAACTTTGGAAGAGGTAAGATACCTTCAAAAACKTATCTAACTTATGATCTACCTACTCCACGTAGAATTTTCTATGGCTAGTAAGGGGCTGTACATCTTGGAAAATACAATTACTGCTGAGTATTTTCTATTCTTAAGACTTTATCATTATCATAAAAATCAATGCTTTTATTTTATAATGCAGCTTCACAGTAGATAATCTTCAAATTAATGCAGGAAATAAATACTGCTTTATGAATCTTGATCTGAAAACTTGAATAAAAGATGTTGCAACTTATACTACTATGAAAAATATTGGTCTAATTTCTCACTATACTTKAAAGCTTAATTGTTTACACTTGGTTCACTACACAGTTTTTCCTCTAGCAGAGTAACTACTGAAATAATTTTTCAGTAATCTTTGAAATAATTTGTCATGATTTTTTAAACATACTTTTTATTGGCATAAACCAGTTTGATTTCAGCTTGATTTATAACGAGCATTTAATTGTGTGTTATTTTTCTAGCACAGCCCTTACAAAGYTGTTTCCATTCACAAGTACATTGAAAAGAACAAAAAACTTACACATAAAAGTAATGTGCCACCATAATTTCAAAATATTCACCTCATTCACATTCACCTGCCTCCACTAAAGATTTATAACAGGTCTAAACCAGAAATTGATGAATTCGTCAGTGTCTGGGACATTTTGATCATAATCAATAATATAATTTTAGCCCTTAAATGCGTTTTCAATTAAAATACCTTTTTTTCAAAGTAATTTTATTTTTGTCATAAAAATAGTTTCTCTGCAGACTAACAGCATTAACTCATTTCATACCAGGTGCTGTGTTGTAAAGGACAATAACCTGTACAGCCAAACAGTGATAATACTATACTTAATGAAAGAAATAGAAAATTCATTGTGCTGTTTCACAGGTTAAATATTACAAAGTAGAACGTTTCTTAGATAAATAAGTACAAGTATAAAGATCAAGCACCGTTACACAAGTTTAGAAGTTCATTATCCAATAATGAAGAATCTAAGAGAGAACATCAGTGTTAGGAATTCAGGCTGGCCTGGCTCCTGCAAATTCACTTTTGAACTTTCTCTTAGCTCTCAAGAAAACCCAGGACAAGACAGCCCAGTAGCTTCAACGTAAAAGATTTCTTGGATGGAAGTTTCTCCCAGGAGCAGCAGAAATGTAGGAGAACCTCACCAGTCTCTCATTAGATGATATTAAATTACACTATCAGAACTTCCTTTAAGATTTATTTTTCTGGAAGCTGGTGCTTACTAGGCTAGGGACTTGTAGGGAGCKAAAGTACGGAATGTTTTAAAGGAAAACTTATTTTTAATGCTATACAGCAAGACCTTTTAGATAAAAGAAATAGAAACAAAATTTAATAGTGTGGAATAAGACGAATGAGCAAATATATATGAAATCATGCTAAACCAGAGGGGTTTGTGGTCCATTGAATAAATACTCCTTCTRCAGAAAGTGAATTAAATCAAGTGGTGTGATCTGATTATCTTCAAGGATTATTTGTCATGGGCAAACTACTGGTTCAGGTAGGAACAGACTGCTACCCTTCAACTAAGTGACAGTTATTGATCTTTGCTGGCACAGCCTCATTGTTACATGGCTTCACTGTTATGGAGAGGCTGCTGGCTTAATGTCTGTCAGTCTGGGAAATRCAAGTAGCCCTTCCTAGGAAAGATAAAGGGAGGTAATTTCAGGGTCTTTCATCTTTTACAGAGCTSTACTGCTCAGAAGCCAGAAAGTGTATTTTCTTTGTCTATGGCAATTAACTAGATCTTGAACTTCACACAATTTTTATGCATGGATAATATGTTCCTAGAAGTAGGGAGAAAATTTCTAGCACTACTGTWAGCAATGAAAATACAACTTCACCCAGATCCGTCATCCTGTATCAGGACAGAGCCCTCAGAGCAAGGAAAGGAGAGGGTCCTTGGSGGAGATGATGGGGAACTGTTTGAAATCATTTGAGTTTGGGTATCACTTCTGAAACCTTTCTTAATTGAGTGGAAAAACAATCGCAGAGAATTTGAAGAGAAACAAAAAGGGGTTCTGTASCTTTAAGAACAGATAAAAGCCTTGTACTCTAGTTCAGAGAACTGCTTTACATAAATCTTCAGAATGTCTCTGAGAGGCAGTATCCTGGACAGAAATCAGATAGCTATTTCTCAGGCTCAAGTATCCAGCTTGTTTTGAGGCAAATCTCAAGACAAATACACCAAGAGCCATAAATCAGAGAACTATACCAGATGCAAGYAAAAATGAGGCTACAGAAGCTGAGAAACAAATACATGATCCCACAGCTCTTTCCACTGCTTTTGTCAAAAAATGTCTGCTAGTTTCACAGTTCTCCACATAATTTGAAAACGGAAATCTACAACTGGAAGAAGTCCTGGAAATTTCATTCCGTTGGGCTTTCAGGTGGGAGGAAGCTGTAGCTTAGAATCAATCAGCTTTTGTTAGTTTGTATTTGCAAGCTGGTCCTGAAAAACTTCTTCACACAGGAAATTCTTCTTCCCACGGTAAACAGCCAAATAGGTATGAATGCAGTCAAATTATCAATGCGGAACAGCAAACACACAAATRTTGATCAATTACAGTAGAGTGAAATCTTGTTTTACGTCCCCCTTAGTGGAACAGGTTAATTCCTGGGATTCACCCTACTGAATACCCTCCATCATTACTTTACACATCCACCTAGGCTCTTTGGTACCGTGCATTTAAGTCCCAGCTGGGAGATGCAAACGCRCAATGACATCCGAGTGAGTCTGCGAGGCTCAGGAAATGTGGCAGGGGAGTCAGGCTCCTCGGAGAGGAGTGACAGCAGATGCCCTCCAGGGGTGCTACAAACCGCGCGTCATCCCGGACTGCCACCCCGGGAACACGCTCTGGACTCAAGGAGAGGAGCTGACAGGCACCAGCCATAGCTTCAGCTGTTTCCTTCCGATCTCTCCCAGCAGGTGTCACTACGATGTAGCATTGCTRTAAAATCTTAAAGTAACAAACATTAAAGTAGCGGGTTCCTTTTTCCCCCAATTAGCAAAGCACCTCTGTAGACTAATTATGTAAAACCTAAATAGTCCGCAAAAATGAGCTTTGTGATTAGAGGGTGGGGAAAACTGTTAGCAGTGTATCATTTCTACTTCCACACTGCTGATTTTCATCTTATAAACTGTTATACCTCTGAAAGAGATGTCTTTAATGAAGTGGTTAATTTAATGCAACGCTCAGCATTCTCTTCTTAACAGTAATGGCTGTATTCCAAACTCCATTCATCTATTTCAAATTGTTATAAAATGGCTGTTGAATTCTATTCTTTGGAGAGATAAAATATATCTGTAATAAACAACAAAAATTTCTAGCAGCTGGTTCTGAAAATTAAGAAAAAACCAAACCAACACAGCAGGGGAAAAGGATTTCCAAAGCAGTCTCCATGCACACTCTGACTGTCCTACCACCCAGCAATCCTGCAGGCATTCAGACACCTCACTGTAATGTCTCAAAAATCAATAGCAATTTATTCTCTCTTTGGACCCCAAGCAACAAAAGTAAATAATACTGTCACCTGYGGTCTGCCTTCAGAACATGGTCACAAAACAGTCTTGCTACTATACCACAACCCTCCAGGGCTCTTTATCTATGCTGCCTTTGCAGATTGTATTGGCTTTCACAAGGGAGAAACACACAACAGCAACACAAAGGGGTCAAGTTCCTGTACTCCGACCACCCAGGCTGCTGGGCTGGAATTAGAGAAAAAGGTTTGGCACCTGTCTTATTTCAGTTTCAACTACATTTATTTTATTAAAAGCGAAAAAAAAAAAATAGAAAAAAGAAAAGAAACCCAAAACCAGAAAATTAATATTAGAATTATGTTTTCTCATGCAATGAAAGGGACATACTAAAGGAAAAAGGAACTTCAAACATTTGCATCATTTAAAGGTACTTGCTAAATTAATTTCTTAAAAATTGGAGGCWTTGAAATTCACATTCCCTACAATGCTACTGAACATATGTCAGAATATTTRAAGTGATCCAGAATATTGACAGATTGTTTTCAAAATCATCATAATTTGYAACCAATATTAAGGAATCAATTCCCATCTCATTATAAGACAACCAGTTTCTTTTAACTGCTCACAGCATGAGGCATTTCATGGTCACAGGGACCTCACCAAATTTCAAACACATGATATGAAGATCTGCTCACTTAACTTCTAGTGACCCTGTGTATGTWTGTACAATGGACTCTTGTCTTTCCAAGGAACATTATTTAAATATGCYTGTATGCTTGCATATGAAATTGTCTTCATTGCTGCATGGTGTGTAAAGGCAAKAGGGCATAGAAATTTTCACCACCAATTCTATTTCTCCTTAGAAATGCTGATTTTTGTGGGTCCATATATAATAAGTTCAGGATGCATCACTAGCTCATACAGGCATCACATCCTGATTTAAAGCAGTCCAYCCTTTCTTTCATGGCTGTTTATATCATTGAGCTCAAAGACGGGGCACAGGCTGAATACAGAGCAGAACGTGGAGGTTAACAGAAAAAAATTGAACTTCTCTTCCAATTTTCAACATGGACAGTAATTCCATGAAGTAATTTCCCACTCTAAAATGATAAATGCCAAAACTTAAAAGCACAATACAAATATGTGTATTTAATGGGTCTTGTAATAACTCTCATTACAAGCCAGGCCAGAACTGTCATTTCCTTCAACAGGGAAAAATCAGTAAAGAAAATGAAAAATTCCAAAAGATTTTAGGTTAGTATCTTAGCAGAAAGAAAAATCTGTGTGGATTTTAAACGACCATGTGAGAAAAAAGGAGGAGATACTAAGACTGTATTTACAAAATATATAAACACTTGTCTAATCAAAGGCAGCCTGAGCCAATGTTACAAGAAACTCTGGTAAAACATTAATTATTTTAGAAATCATGCAAAATGCAGAAAACCCAATAGCCACTAATGTCAAAGAAAAGCAACACAATAAATGGAATTTTATATTGAGTCGTAAACTGAATGAAAAGGRAAAAAGGCTATGAAGATTTAATTAATTCCTTTTACTATAAGCCACAGCCACAATGAATGGAAAACCTACCACTATAATAACCAACGTTAGGGTAGACCAGAGACCGCCTCAACAATAGATTATTATTAAATAATTTAATTAAAAACTGTAGAAGATTTTAATGAGTCTTTAATAAGCACATCACTATCTGAAGYCAGACTGCTAGCATGGCGGGATATTCATTCAATCCTATGCAGGCTCTTACTTGCCTCTTGTTTAAAAAAAAAAACCTTACAGGTTAAAAAGATATTTTTATCTTTAACTTTACAAGAGCTAAACAGTATATGACTCAACAAAGCAACAGTAAAAATCGGAAGTGCTTCTCTACTGTTCCATTTGTACCTCCCAAGACGAGCATTTAATTTAATTTACTATTTACTCATTTTACATTTGCAATTCTCTGCAGGTGTCTGGAAATCCAGTGCTAACTACACCTAGTACTGGGAACACAARATAGAAATTCCTGAAACAGACTTGAATAATTCCAGAAATTCTTCTGTGGCTTTGAAGCATCTCCCAGAAAAGCTCTGACAAATGATACAGGATTCTATTGTGTTTACAGRAACAACTCCTAGCTTGCCTCAGAAGCAGAGTGGCCRGCTAGTCAAGGGAGGTGATTCTCCCCATTTACTCCACTCTGGTGAGATCYCTCCTGGAGTATTGCATCCAGTYTCTGKGATTTCCAAYACTGGAAGAATGTGACCAGCTGGAGCAAGTCCAGAAGAGAGCCATGAAAATGATTAAGAGGCTGGAGCACCTCTCCYAGGAGGACAGGCTGAGAGAGTTGGGAATATTCAGACTGGAAAAGAGTTAAAGGGGGCCTACAAGAGAGATGGAGGGTCACTTTTTAYAAKGGTGTGTAGTGATAGGACAAGGGGGAATAGCTKTAAACTGAAAGAGGGCAGAGTTACATTAGGCCTTAGGCAGAAATCTATCATTATGCGAGCAGTGAGGTACTGAAACACGTTGCCCTGTTCAAGGAGCTGAAACTCACCACAACTAGAACAAAAGGGAAAATATGAACACATGAATCAGCTCAGCACTGAGGGAGACAAGTGAGAGTACGGGCATATGAGAGGTGCCAGAAGAGATGATTTAGCTGCTTTTTTGTTTTGCCTACCCATTTGAACAAGTWAGCTATATTGTAAAACTGCAAACTGAGTTGCAGACCTAATCAAATAACATGCTCAGTCACCCTAATRCATCAACTACTGACACTGCTAAATGAAATTAGGTATTTTGTTGAGTTTATGGAAAAAAGTTTAAGTTAAGATGCACAAACTAACTCTGAGGTAAAAACTGGAGAGATACATTAAAAATTTTGCTAATATAATGGTGAAAGCAATACATTAGCCATCRTGTCTTATAAACTRTTAACTACAGRTCTGTCAGTCTCACTTCAGTGCCYGGTACAGTTATAGATACTGAAGGTATTGAAAAACATCTGGAGGACAATGCAGTCAKTGGTCACAGCCAGCAYGGCTTCATGACAGCAAAGTCCTGCTTATCAAACCTTTTACGATCCCACTTAGCTTATCAGGGGAATCCAGTCAGTGTAATCTTTTTGATCTCAGTAAAGCTTTGGATACTGTCTCTCACAGGATCCTTCTGGACAAAATGTCCAGCACACAGCTGGATAAACACATCATGGGATGGGTGAGCAACAGGCTCAGGGGTCAGGCACAAAGGRTTACAGTGAATGAGGTGACATCAGACTGGGGACCTGWCACTGGGGGGKYTCCACAGGGCTCCATCTTAGGCCCTCTGCTCTTCAACATCTTCATAAATGACTTGGACACAGGACTGGAAGGGAAGCAGAGCAAGTTCAMAGAGRATACAAAACTGGGRGGAGCTGCTGASTCCCTTGAGGGCAGGGAGGCCCTRCAGAGAGACCTTGACAAATCAGAGGGCTKGGCAATCACCAACTGTGTGAAGATCAACAAGGGAAAGTGCCAGATTCTGTACCTGGGATGGGACAACCCTGGRTGTAYRGACAGGCTGGGGAATGAGATGCKGGAGAGCAGTGCCACAGAGAGGGACCTGGGGATCCTGGTCACTGGCAAGCTGAACATGAGTCAGCAGTGCCCTGGCAGCCAAGAGGGAAAATCCTGTCCTGAGGGGCATCAGGCACAGCATGGCCAGCCAGGCAAGGGAGGGGATTGTCCTGCTCTGCTCTGCACTGGGGCAGCCTCACCTCCAGTGCTGGGGACAGGGTTGGGTGACACAATTAAGAAAGACATTGAACTATTAGAGAGTGTCCAGAGGAAGGCAACAAGGATGATGAAGGGACTTGAGGAGCAGCCATAKGAGGAGCAGCTGAGGTCACTTGATCTGTTCAGCCTGGAGACTGAGGGGAGACCTCACTGCAGTTACAACTTCCTCATGAGGGGAAGAGGAGGGGCAGGCACTGAGCTCTTCTCTGTGATGACCAGTGACAGGACCTGAGGAAATGGTCTGAAGTTGTGTCAGGGTGGGTTTAAGTTGGATATCAGACAAAGGTTTTCCACCCAGAGGGTGGTCGGGCACTGGAACAGGCTCCCCCAGGAAGTGGTCACAGCACCAAACCTGACAGAGTTCAAGAAGCATTTGGACAATGCTCTTGGGCAAATGGTGTGACTTTAGGGATGGTGCTGTGCAGGGCCAGGAGTTGGACTTTATGAYCCCATCCAATTCAGCATGTTTTGTGATATATAGATAGATACACACACACGTGTGCGCATGTGTGTGTATTTCTAAAAATTAATTATCATCCTCTCTCCAAAATGCTTGGAAAAAGGTTAACTCAGGACTTTTGCCGACATAAGTGTTCTCATTTCACTTGTATTCAGGCAAGAATTTCTGTCATCATAAGGCAGGTGAGCCYTAGCCTAAAATTCACAACCTTCTGTTTATAAGGAGGAAATAGAGTTAACAAAAATATTTACTAGGTTTGCAATGGATTAAGCCCTTCCCTTCTAAAGAAATCTCTACAAATTACTTCAACTACTAAGAGTTACCCAAACTAACTAAGAATTAATAAAGTGAACCATTTTAATCACTACTTTGCCAATACTGCCAATAAGGTTACTGCTAATGTGGCCATTTTTCTTTAGGATGTAAACAGAAATTGTTAAGTAGATTACATCTCTGAGATAACTAGTTTTGMCTGCAGTTTACAGCAAATAAATATTTGCAATCTAAACACAAAACTTTYTGGAAGACATTACTTTGCACTGTCATTAAAAAGTGAAATTGACTGGATAGGACAACATGCTTGCTTCCAGGCTTCCCCATCTCTTTTCTTAAAATCTTGGTACATGAATTTGCCTCCAAATGTGAGCTTACCAGAACAGAGGTGCACGAAAGCAAATTACAATTGGGAAGCCTGAAAACACAGGATATAATTATCAAGCGAAGGCAGCATTTTATCACAAATTTGAGCACTCAATGAGATTTTAAAAATTGCAATGCCTTCTAAAAGCTCTAGCTTTTTATAATCCTGGAGTATGTTAACTAGCCTAACTTATAAGTTTGGGGAACCATTAGTTTAAAGGCTAATACTCCAAACCCAAGACTCACCAACTGAGGTCCCCTCAGCAACGTGCAATGCATGCAGAGAAACCAAAATTCTCTACTTGTACTTTTGACACTCTTGGGTGTATATTTTTCTGAATAGTACTTCAGACTCAATTATACACTTCTGATAGTTTAAAACTACGTTTCTTCTGAAGTTTGACAGACAGCTMTGTAACTATTCCAGTAACAAAATGAGTTCACAGACAGAATTCTTAGAGGGAATTTCTTTTTTTTTTCAAATTAAAAAAAAAATGTACTATCAAATCCAGCTCCTTATGCCTCTTTTTGCATGACACTGAAATGATGCTTACAGGAGAGATGTAGTTTTGTGGCTTATGGCTGAGTGTAAGCAGGCTGCATMTTGTAAGCAAGCTGTGTAGGACAGTCCATTATTTAGATTGCCTGTTGTTTCCTTAAGAACGATCTTGATTCAATTCCTTTTCTCTTTTTTGGGTTTTAAATATACAGAAAGACATATTCCAATAATGAAATATTAAAAGAAAATAAAGCCAACTTCATGGAGTGATGGAATGATTAGGGAAACATTCCAGTACCATGGTGTTTATCAACAAAGACAAGATGATACAGCCCAATTTCAAATCAGATTTCAATAGGACACAACAAGGTAGGCACATTCTGAGGTACTTAATAAAGAGAAATTACAGTGGCATATTGAACGTAAACTGAATGAGACAGAAGCTCTGCAGAAAAAAACTAAAATTTATTCTATCTTGGAATTACAGTAGAATATACAAATATTAATATATCCATGTTTTTAAAAATAGCTTTTCCTTCCCTTACTTGCCATCATACATACTTTCCTATTCAAAAGTAGGTAACTGTTTAAGTGATCCAGACTTCCATCAAAAAGGTTAGTAACAAACTCATTTACAATTAGAGACATTCTTACTATTCTTACAACTTAACAYAAATAAGGAAATCTAACTAAAGATATTTACCTATATGCACCATGCTACCTTAAGAAAAAGTGTCATTGGTTGTAACATGTTCTGCAATGTATAGCCACTTATATATTTGGCAATGCACATTCAATTTAATTTTCTCGATTTTTCACTCACTCATCAGTGTGTGAAGATGCTCCAATCAATTCCAAATTAATAGATTCTGTTTCAAATAAGCAGGCTATATTTTACCTGTACATTATGAAGGCTAACCCAGACTGATTTTATTTGCTGAAGTGCACRAATTTCTTTGACCTCAATGTCTTGATTTCTCTAGGACCTTACTCTGAGGCTGTAACAGATCTCTTTCAGCAATGAGACAAAGGTACAATCTAATTCACTTTCCAGATTGTGAACACAACTGTTCAAAGCACACATGTAATTATATTCTTTCCTTGTAACAACACACGTTCTAGAAACACTTTTTTTAGCAGAAACCTATGACTTGATATGAACAGTGCTTTTTTCTTAAAAAGAAGGTGAAATTAAAATCTGCCTTTGCACAATGCTATTTTACAAAYTTATTCAATTAAAACAACATTAACTTATAAAAACAATGCCAATTTTAATGTGCTCTTTGCTTTTAATATACTCTTACAACAAATGTTACAGCAACTAAGAAGTTTCAGCATTTTTCACCTCTTTGAAATAAGAAAGCAGTTTTATATTTGTATCATTCCAGCATTTCCCTTCACTGAAATCAATTCTACTGCTCAAGGAAAGTGCACAAGGTACATCAACCTGTTAGCTGAATTTCAAAGAATACAATTTTATAGTCCGTAATTATCCTTCAGTGTGCTGGCATAAAGAAACAAACATACCTAATTTTGTGATTCTTCTAAAATATATTGACTATGAAACACATGGYACAAAAGAAATCTGCCACCCTGAACCCAAAGAAAACCATATAATAAAAAGAGCCATGACAATATAAATACCTAGTCTTAAAGTAATAGTTATTGAAAAAAGAAACAAAATTCACAAGGATTCTCCAGCTGGACAATTTCATCTCTCCTGCCATCATTGCAGACAAATACTTTGAAGATTAGTCCCTTAACAAAGGCRGGGGTGTTGAGCTATTCCAGCCCATCTCTGCACTCATCTTTGGCCAGAAGCAACAGAGAGGAATGTGTGCCAGCTTTACAACTACTGCATTTCAGTATTACCTACAAACCAACTTTTAATGGTCTAACTGAAATCTAAGACTCTGAACTTCAGAAGAATCTAAACAGCTGAACCTTAAGAAACAGAGTTTTCTGCTGTAACTGGGAAATATACACAAACTAAAAAACAACTCAAACTAAGCAAAACAGCAACTTATTTAAAAAGCAAGTGTACATGTAATGAACACAAAAGAGGAGTTGTATAGAAATAGTTAATATACGTGAAGGTTCATGAATCTTTACTGAAAGAAAATTTTAGCACATGAAAAGCAAATCCTAAAGAGTGCCKAAAAGAGAAACACTAAGGTACCCCCACCAACAAAGGGCAACTTTTTTTCCTTAAATGAGTGCTTTTCCTGTWTGAAGAGTTGTTGATTTATGTGTTAAAAGTTTCAGTGCATTTGTAAATGGAGGAGTAATGTGAAAAAACTGAATGTCACTTTTGAGACCTAGAAGCTGTAATACACTGTAAAAACAGACAGAATGGAAATCCCAGCAAGGCTAAATATATTATAAAGTAACAGCTCACTCTGTAAGAAATACACCTTTTTCTAACACATGCATAAACTTCAACATTTTATCAAAATTTAAATAGCTTAAGAGGAAGTGTAAGTTTATGCTGCACTAAAATCACAACTTGATTCACAACATCAATGTAAGAACAACAGCTTACAGTCAAGAGTCATTATAAGTGACTTTAACTAATGCACATAACATGAAACATTCAGCATCTTATAAGAAAACTAAACAGATTGTACACAAACGTGCACTACTAAGATGGCCCAGTACAAACTCTTCTGAAGGTKAGACAGCATGCACTAAGAGGTAGATAGTGCTGAACACACAAAATCTTTAATTATTCTTTTTGGTGACCAGCCCAAATAAAGTTGGATATTAAAGATCATTATGCTTTTAAGTTAAGCAGTAAGTTAAAAATMATTTWAAAAATAATTGAAAAATACAGAAATATTGCCAAATATTGATAAAAGTATGAAAAGTATGAAAAAATCTTGTTTTAAACAGTCATTTCAAAAGCAATACTCTAGCGATAAAAATTAATTATTAGGTCTTTAAAACAGCAACACATTTTGTGCGTGTCACGAATTCTACAATTCTTCATGCTCTTACAGTTTTCAGTTGGTTGATCTATTGTTAAGATATTAGTGATTTTTAAAAATAATTGAGGTCTAAACAGTGATGCACAGAATGATGCATTCCCAAGTCACCTTTTTCCCCCTTTAGTGTTAACAAGTAGGAATATGTTTTTGATGCTTCCACTGCCAAGATCAGGTGAACTGAATGGTTTTACAAAGTACATTACTCAAACTCCTTAAGGGGCTATAAAATCACATTAAACTTGGCTTGTTATTAATAATTCATGGCAACTTCCTTAGTTCACTACAGGGACATCATTCTTAAGGCATCATTCTATTTGAAATAACAGGGAAAGTCAGATAAACAGTGTTACCATCAAAATGAGAAGCCACCTACCATGAACCTAGGGACTCTAAAAGCCCTGAAGAATTTAAATCCTTAAAATTTTCAGGCTAAATCCAGAATTCTACGTTCCTTTCTAAAAGTTGATATTAATTTAATAGATAAGTAAAACCAAGAAAATTTCCTCTGTCTAATGAAATTKGGTTTATCTGCAGATTTGAAGTGTCACATTCCAATATATTTAGCTATACAGCACAAGAACTATTTAGGCTCTCATCACTATGAAACAGCTCCTTTTAACAAAAATATTTTACTTCAATTAAGGATTAAACTAAGTATATCACATTAAACACATGTATGATGCAAAAATATTATGATTTGGAATTGGAACATGTTTAACTGTAGTTAAAAATACCTATTAATAAAGCAGTTACTGTCAACACCAATTATGATACATAAAGACCATAGACTTCATTCTTCATGGTCATATAATAATGCTTCTCACAGAATTGTGTCACGTATTAGTAACATTTAGATTTCAATGCACATGACTAACTGGATGGAGAGATTCAGAAAAAATGGCATTCAATATAAACACATTAAGATAGGACTGGACACATTTTGTAATTTACTCAATGGAACAAAATTAGCTTTGATGCATCATTAAATCACCATGGAAAAATCAGCTTTATCCATAAAAATTTAATTAATTCTGGCACAGAAAGAAAGCAAGTCCACTTCAAAAGGTTAGTCTGCTTTCTGAATAAAATAATGCCCCATGTACAAAAAATTCTAATTATATGAAAATTCAAAATCCATCTTTTAGTTTTTAAAGTAACAAGAGAATACAGTGTTTTACCTGCTTTGTCCCCTCCCCAAGCACATTTTGGTATTRTGAAATAAGGTATTAGTGAGTGGCTTTCTGCAATTTGCAGTCAGCATCCAACACAGATAAAAGCTTGAAAGGGCAAAGCTCAAAGGTACATGGGCCTGAATGGTTCACTGCTCTACTTTCAAAATACAAGGAAGGTGGCTGTCTTTGTGGCTGTATCATCATTCCATAGATACATTATCTACATACTTTTAAAGACAAACTTTAGGTGAATTGGTCCTGATAATRTTTGGGAAAACAAAGAAGATCAGGCTTTGGGGTACTGATTCTGTATCGTCTACACAGTAACTATTCCCTGGTGTCTCTCACTCACTCCCTGTTCATTACAATCAACCAGGAAGGTTGTGTTTCCTGACATAAACACCACRGACAAACACAATTTTGTTACTGTCTTATGGAAGAAACAGTTGAGAAGCCTTGTCAAAAAGTCACTTGTTTCTTCTAAGACAGCTGATTTTTAAATCCAGCTGGAAACCAATAGAAGTGATCCAAACTTTCCTTCTGAAGAAATCAGCATTATCTAACTTGATTGTAATATCATTGTTAACAGAGTCTGATTCTTTAATAAAAACACACAGCAAGTAAACAGGCACAACAGTTTCATGTAGATGAAATGAACAAGAAACCCAACGGTTTTCACTTTTTTATCCCAATGCTCCCTTTGCACAAATGGCAAAGTAAAAGAAAAATGTCCCTGTGCACAGTCCTTTGTCCTCAAAGRGCTGCCTATTTTAATTCATGTCTAGAACTGAACTAAATTTCAAAAGCTGTATTCACATGAAATCATCTATCTCATTCTTTTTATGTTTGTAATTGTATCSTAAATTGGTTTATATCTCACTGMCTGCTTTCCTAGTTCAKGAAACTGATTATATGAACAGTTCTAAAATAACACCTTTGAAATKAAACAGGAATTGACACTGAATGCTCATTGCACACAGTGATCCACAAGGACATCTTAGGTTCTTACCAGAATTACAGCAATAGCTCTACTATTACTCATTGAGAGTACTTAATTTTTTCAATTTTATTTACAKTAAAAAGAACTACTAACTTCTTAATGTTGAAAAATAAYGAATGGACAACATATGTTGCAACTGCTGTCACTGACAGATGAAAGTGGGGAAAYGCCAGGCTTTCAGAAGTGGAGTTCATCATGAGAAACATTTTAAGTCTGTCACCAAATACAATTTATACCATAAACAAGGATTATTAGTWGTATTTGATTGTTACTTGTCATTTTWAATGTAAAACTCTACACAACTGAGAAGGAAAAAAGTAGATCCCAGATATGCTCATGACACGATTTTAACAAGCCRGAGTCCCAAAACAGYCTGCTCACTTTAATGCAAGTTACATTACTTTCCATCAGGATATACCCCAAGAACCCAAAAACTCTGCAAAAGGGAAAGTATGTTAATACAGCAAATGTTCATTTATTTGATGTAATATTAAAATAATTGGATAGTTTAATATAAAATTTTAAAGTATCTGATACTTATTTTTAAATGTGGAATTTTTTTTGCCTTCGTAACAAAAAATAGCAAATTTAATCCAGAGCCTAATTTAGAGGTGCAATTTCATAACTCCTAAGCAGAGTCTCAKACATGCACAGWAAAATCAGCTGRTATGAAGTATATGTGACTCAAAAATTCACAGGTAAAATGGGCAGAAAGTTATGGGCTGAGGAAGCTGAATTCGGACAGTACAGGTAAACCTTAGGAGCAGTGCTGGGATCAACTGTGTGACTCTAATTTTAGTATATGTTATTTAGGTCTTGTATTTATTTGAGGAACAAGACAACAGAAAATGCTCCAAGTACTTCTGCTGAGCTTCAGATGTTTTAGGAGATTGATGTGGCCAAAGCACCATGCCATACTTGAAAATTCTGAGTTTTAATGTTATTTCAGAGCAGCACTTAGGACTTTTATATTTTTATAGCTGTAATGCTGTTTTCATTTTACCTGTACTGAAAAAAAAGAAGAATGGATAACAGCAGGAAAGCAGCTATTCTAAGAGAGAGAGGCATAAAATATAAACATAATGCAACAAAGAAGCAAATGAAGAAACTCTCCTTTTCCTTTATTAGAAATAAGGGAAACAGATTGTGCCATCTTGCTTAGGGCCCAGAGTCTCATTGTATGGAATTCAGCCAGGCTCCAGCACACAGCKCACTGTGGAGTTTTGCTGTGCTAAAAAGTAAACCAGATGGGATATCTGCTTCCAACAAGATAATTCTGATGGAAATTGTTAGAAGTACTGTAAAAGAAACTTTTCAGCTTAATCTGTTTTTTTACTGCATATAAGGGCAGGCAGAATGAAAAGTAGACTATGAAAACAAACCACAAAAATTTAAAAATTCAAARCATTAATCACTACCCAAGTTTTGAATTTATGTGCCTCAGAACACCAACTGCTTATATAAAGCACATACCAGGCTAAAGCCAAATCTCAAACAGTAGCAGACAGAGTTAGTGTGAATAAAATATCCTAAAATTATGTAAAGTGAGTAAAAAAAAAGAATCAACTTAAAGGTTAGCCTGTGGCTTCATACAGCYTGAAGGAAAATATGAAGCATGTCAACTGAGCAATACACCRGGGCCTTGYGAGACYTAACAAAGTGTTTTTGTTCAGGACYTTTAAGATAACATCTCCTGTTCTTAAAAGACCCCATATTTTCCAGAGGAGGTACAAAAGACAAAGAAGGTAGATGAGATTTTTGATGACTTGTTGTTGTACATCTGACCAAGAATTTTTAAACTGTGCCAGAGCAAAATAAAAGAACTGGTGTGGGGTTTTTTTGTGTGTGTGGCTTTTTTGTTTGTTGGCTGGGGTTTTTTTTTGGGTTTTTTTGTCACATCTATATCTTAGACTGTAGCCTTGAACTGTTCCTGGCAGTATACAGCTTTTTTTCAACACAAGCTACACCCATTTCATCCCAACAACAAATTCACTCTTAAAGAAAGATAATGGGCAATAAGGGCAATATTTTGTCAACAAAGTAGCTTAGACACAAACTGAGCCCATTACTTCTGAGAAATAGGGTCAGTTATCAGAGAGAGACAAGCTCATGCTTCAATTATCCCAATCCAGTTTGCCAAGCAGAGGTACCTACCACTAAAAATTTACTGTTATATGGCAATATATGTTTTCTTTTTTTTCATCTTGCTCTCAGACTAAACATTACTCTAAGCTCCTTTTTCTTCTTCAGGAACTGGTCTATACCAGACTTAAGAAATTCTACTCAGGCTTTGACTTTATTCTACCATGTTTCTTCAATCAGCCAGAAAGCAGATTGGAATGAAATGGATATGATTCGATAAAGGAAAATCAAATTTTTTCAACATTTCGTTTCAGTAATCTAATTATGAAGCTTTTAGTAATAGCGTAATTACTTTGAAGTTCTGAACATATGTTTCCACTGAGAGTATTCCACAGAGGACACTGTATCAGAGAAGGAAAAAAATGTAAACATAAATGTACCAAAAATATTTCAGCTCATCAAAAAAATTAAAATTGAAAGGAGAACCATATGCCAGAGATGTAATATGATGTCCAATATGAACCACTTCTGTTTCCATCATGCACAGTCCTTTAATTTAATACCAATGAAGAAAATGGAAAATAATTTTTCCATGACATCAAAGCATATTACCAAAACGTTACTGGATTGGCACATTAAAAAAAATGAAAATACATAAAAAATACAAAAAAAAAACCATGTAAAATTATTATGACAAAAAACAGTGGAACAGTATTCCTTGAACTTTGAAGGCCAAAATGTTCCCACTAATGGAAAGGATGTCTTAGAGGAATACCTCACACAATGGGCCTAAAAAGGCCCAGGCATTTCAGTTTCTTATGATTTTTACTCTTGTGGATTTAGCTAAATATCCTTAGCTCTATACACTGAAAGTAACTAAATCTGAAGTAATAGATCTGACACAAGACACTTCTATTGGCTAAATTTACTAAAAGAGAAAAAAAAAAAGGAATCAATGAACTAAGAGGGGAAATTCACCGCTGCACAATACATTTAGAGATGAAAAACAAAAGATACAGAAAACACAGACAYGAAGACACTCGGGAAAAAAACAAACAAACAAACCAAAAACCAAACAAATAAAAGGAAGTAGAGGAACTACATCATACTATAGAAAAGCTTTGCACTTTGAACAAAACAACATTCACACTTGATCATCACAAGGTGAATAAAGCAAGCACATTTTTGTWACTGGAAAGTCAACTTTGCCTTTTTTATTTGTAGTTTTTAAGTATCACAAACGATTCACAAATCCAAATGAATCTACTTCAGTGCCCTTCTATGTCATCAAGAGCAAGTTTAGAGCACACATACTTTTACTTAGTGTACAAAACCCCACTCCCAACAGATAAACCAAAGCAAAGGAGCATGTCCAACTTTTGTAGCAACAAATGCCTTGTTCATTTCACCTTCACAAAAAACACAGCACAACCAACTGCTTTTGATTGCAACTAACTAGCTAACTAAAAAGCTGTGCTTTCATTTCCTACACATTAATACRTTATAACCTTGCTGTCCTTTAAACTGCCTTGTAATGAACAAGCTCTTTCCTCAATTAGGATCTTCATTCATTTTTATCAGCTTCTGAAATTCTTAAACGATAAATCAAATTCTTAATGCTTTTCTTTTTTTCTTTTCTTGGCCGAGGGGTCTAGGCTTAGAGCTTAGAGGTAATAACAAACTGTGTCCGCAAACCATAAGGGAATGTCAAAAGAATAAAACAAAGTACAAACAACAACTTTCTTGTTTTCTTACCAACAGATCTATGCCATAGGGACAAATAATGCATAACAAAAGAATTTTTGACATATTCAGAAAACAAGCACACAATTCCATAGGTCAGATTTCCAATATCAGGGTTAAAAAGGGAAGACATTAATGGCAAGGCACTTCTTGAAAATGTTCATTTGGTAACCACCTTCCTTTCCTTTCATCATTTCAACTTAGCTCAAACYAGCCAAAGACAGCCAATTAAGTCTTCTTCAACAATCAGAACAAGAATACAGCCAAGAGGTATGGTAAAAACTGCGGGATCCAGACAATTTATTTTGGACATGTTTAAGGGGTAATGACCCGTCATTCTTTTTAGATATGTGCATGCCATTGTCATTGTTTCCCTTTTTCCCAAGGTAAATGGAAAAGAAATTAGTGACAAATAATATTATAAATTCAGAGGTCATCAGAGGGCATGAAAGCTTTTGAACAGAGTCAGAGTTTTAAAATTTGTATCATTGAAATCACTAACATGAAGAGAGGTGTTATATTCTGCAGACAGCCTCAAATAGTTCTGAAGTCCAAGAGTGAGCTTTTGCCATTAAAAATAAAAACTGCTTAGAAATGAAAAAAACAGGAAAACAGTTAGCAGAGTTAATTTCTCTGAAGCACGTAATTTATGACCCACTGTTTTGGAAGACGTTGTGATATATGGAGAAGCAATTGCTGAAGATTTTGTGGCTTATCCATTATAGGCATATAGMCATTGTAAAAAAGACATCACGTAAACCTACCGTGTACCTTAATGGATCATAATTGTGACAGGTTATTTATGCAATCTTTTGGCTGAATTCATGAGAAATCATTAATAAGGCTGCTTTGTTGAAGAAAAGATACATGTTTACCAGCACAMATACCAGCTACAACTGTACAAATTGCTCAAGGGCATGAAATAAAAGGCAGTTTCATTATTAWTTCTTCATTAATTTCYACSCTTAAGATCRCTATCAYCAAATTGAATATTTGAGTGATGGCTGGAGAACTTAAATGATTCTTTGTCTCTAGTCATTTCAACAGAGAGTTTGTAATAACATGGCAAATATTTCAGTTATTTCCACGAGCCTCAAAAAACAACTTTGATGCTACAATTKTTCCTGGGTCAAGCTTTAACAATACTAATGCAGACATGAACATGCTAATTAAGAAAAATGATGCAACACAAGAGCTACTGCATAAAAGCCAGTACAGGTTTTGAAAACAGCCAATCAGGCAGGTTTCAATCTGCTTCAAAAAGTGCGTAATAAGGAACTAATTCTTTCTCCATCTTGTCCAGTCTCAAGAATAGAACAGGAGAAAGGGTGCTGATGCATTTTTCTACATCAGATAAACCCGATGGATTTTTATCCTTATTTTGTAAGGTCATCCATCTTTCCACTCCTTTAGCACTGATCAAAATACAGAAGGACTGGGAGAGGCCTGAAGTACAACATTTGAAAACTGAAAAWTTGCAAAAATATTATAGATTTTTAAAGGACATAATTTACCATATTAAAATTTAGTTACTTAATGATTCAAAGTCCTCATAAAGCACAAACATTTGCAAGATGCCCCACCCACACTGTAGTTCAGAAGGAAGAAATCAGGTTGTGAAATAACTGACTATTATATAACTAAAGTTTGCCAACGAATCATCTCCAAACCAATCTTTGTAGTGGTATTCTGTGAATTCTGGCTATACAACTGCCCATTTTTTACATTACCTTTTTTTCATCTTTTAATGGAAAACTTCATACATCACTGGCTTCATTCTGTGTTAGAAGCTGATTTTTAGTCCAACAATAATTATATACAGTACATAGCAACAACAACAATTGATTAAAAATAATTAATTTATCCATTTTACATAAACCTGTCTGGCAAAGTTAACAAGCTTCCCACTAATGATTTTATTCTCCCTTGGGCTTCTCCTAAATATAGCAACTTGGAAAACCTGCACCATTCTCGGTATCGTTTGCTTCTGTAGCCTGACCATTTACACAACTGAGGGTCCTATGGAACAGGGTGTGGTAGCCCAACTAACTTATTTCAGCAAGTGGGGATATATGTGTTTACAATTAAGAAAACTACTCTAACTCTTGAGACAATGTTATCACAAGAGAATAAAATAATGTCTTCAGCTTTAAACATATCTACAAAAGACATTCATTACTTTGGCAAGGATGCTTAAGCAGTAGCATTTGCTGTTACACTTTCCAAAATATTTTTTTTTCCAATTTCCATAATTTGTTAGCAAAGGCCTTTTCCTAGTTGTTTCTGGACATAAGTGGAATTTGAAACTCTTAACTTTATTCTCATCTCACAGATAGGGTGGACCAAAGGATTTGGCAATGGGTACTCTATTTACACATTGCATGCAAGTAACCACGAGCAATAATTTAACGAAACTGCCAGATCTATTTTCTGTAGGGCCCTATCTGAAAAACTCAAAACACTGCATCAGAATATCCTTAGCCCCTGCTTAGTTACTCTCTAGTGTCTTGATATTATAATAGTGTTATTTTCAGTCATTATATATATTTTTAGAAAATCAACCAAAAATACAAAAAAAAGCAAAAAGACGCACCCCATTTTTCCTCCCCCTTACTACTTGTCTCTCAAAAAGAAATCCAAGCWGAAAGTCTTCTCATCTCCCTAAATGGAAACCACAAAATCCAGAACGTTTATGTATTTCTAACAAAACTCAGGTGTCTTTTGAAGATATACTACTTCAAATGATACTAACTTTGTAACACCCTGCTGACAGAGTAATAACAAAGCATTTTATAGGAAAATAATCATTAGAATATAATTTCAGTAAAACACAAAGTGTTTAATGATGCAATTCTGTAGACACATTCCAATACTGTGACCCTAGCAAAAGGGAAAAGGCTCAAAACAAACTGAGCAAAACAGGTCATGTATTTGAAATGCAAGTAGCCTTTGATATTCCAAGATTTATGTGTTGTTTAATCAAACTGTCACCCAAATTATTTGACATGCTCGTGAACTACAACTTGAGCTATTATTTCAGTATTGTAGTGGAACTATCCATAGCATTAGACCACACAAATGGCAATAGAAGAAAAAAAAAACAAAATTGAAGCATGAGATCAAAATATTTAAGTAGAAAATTCCTACTAAACTCCTTTTCCTTTGGTTGCTACACTACTACCATTATTATAATAATACCATGTATATAAATATATTCAGGGTAATTCTGAAAGGGTTTATTCTTATTTTGCTTCCTCAAGGTTATTTTCATACCAATGAGAAATGCAGAAAGTAGATTACCAACAGACTGAAAAAGAATGCAACACAGAGGAGTGATTGGTCATCCAGATAGCTAAAACTTTCACCCAAGCTCMCATTCTCCCTTAACTTGATTACTGCTGGGTGAATCATATTTCACTGTCAAAGCCCTTCGCAACCTGTCGCTACCACCACCTTCATCTCTCATTCACCACACAAATGCTGAACTGCCACTGTTAACTATATARATCCCATCTTCTACATTTCTAAAACAGCTTAGGGCCTTTTCCTGGGCTTTTTGCTCTTTGAGAGGTATTTTCTGAAAAAATCCACAAAGCTGTCCCACTATCTTCCTTCAAAATCAGTTTTAATTGTTTATTTTTTCCCCCCAGAACAGGTGTTCAAGAATATGCCACTATTGCCAGTGCTGTTGACTAAGCAATAGTTCAGCCAATCCAACTGCAGGCTTTTACTTCCATTCCACTAACACCAGTTTTCAGCTGACACAATAGTAAGCAAATAAATGAAATAAAAAATAAGCATTTAAAACCCACCACTAACACCTCCCCAAACCTCCCACGCCCCTAATTAAGTAGAGCTATGACAAGCTATGTCACTTAACTAGCTTAGTCAAGATTCAAATTACCATTTAAGGAACCTGAATGTGCACAAGTCTATATGACCTGGTATGCGAGAAATGAAGTGGAAAAAAACTGGAAAATCAAAAATCAATTAGAAGAATTATCATGTGTACAAGTGTATTATGGCATTAACTTAYGAGGACATAAGACATTTCTAGAGATATGAAACTGTAAAACATTTTGGAAAATATACCATGTGTTTCATAGGAAAGTTGTTTTTAATACTCAGGTTAAAAAATGGGCAGGTGATTCTCTCACCCTTCCCCTCCTATCCCCAATTTTTACTATGGCATTCCCAGCTCACAAATGTTTAGAGGAGAGTTTTCAGAATGWCTCAAAGCAGGACATTGGACTAGGTCTCCACATCACATACTTTGAAGAAAATTCTTTTATTTTTGGGAGTGGGGGAAGGTGTCACACTGATTTTGGCTGGGATAGAGTTAATTCGACTTAGAAGCTGGTACAATGCTGTGTTATTGMATTTAGTATGACAATAATGTTAGTAACACACTGATGTTTCAGTTGTTGCTAAATAGTGCTTAGCCCAAATCAAGGACTTTTCAGTTTCCCATGCTCTGCCAGTGACAAGGTGCATAAAACACCGGGATAGTGTGGCCAGGAGACAGCTGGCTCAAACTGGCCACAGGGATATTCCACACCATAGATCATGTCCAGTAGATAAACTGGTGGGAGCTGGTCTGGAGAATAGGCTGGACATTGGTCAGCAAGCAATTTTATTGTGCATCCCTTGTTTCTCTTGGGTTTTATTCCTCTCTCTCCTGTCCATTACTATTATCATCATCATTAGCATTATCAGTATTATTATTACTCTGTTTCAATTAATAAACTGTTCTTATTTTGCCCCCAATTCTCCTCCCATCCCACTGCTAGYAGGGGAGGAGGGAGTGAGCCAGCGGCTGTGTGGTACTTAGTTGCCAGCTGGGGTTAAACYAGGGCAGGTTGCAACTCATGTAAAGCTGTTTTTAAATTTGCAACTAATTGGTCTGTAGATTTCATAATCAATATTCACAAACGTTTCATCTGCCACAGTGAAAATAAAATTATCATTCCTCAGTCATATAACATTTATATTCATGAGCTGTAAGTAAATATTTAGATTTCAGTGTAAGGGCTAGAGGCATCAGCTCCGTAACCACATGGGCAGTCCCTTAGGTACACTCAATTTCCTCTTCTGAAACATTCAAAAACAAACACACACTGCAGTTCTGCAAATACATGTATTTTATATACTACAGCAATACATCAGATCAGCAGATGACATTGCAAAATAAAAGCGGTGGAATACCTGACCCTCTGTGCATTCCTTAAGCCAAGCCTTCAATTTAAAATGTTCTCTACTACATTAAAAAAAGTAGCCCAAATGACAAAGTGCAAGAAAAAAATCCCCAACTAGGAAGAGATCATTTGCATTAATATGTATACGAAAATACTGAACAACTGTTTATAACCTTCATTTTAGCTTTAGCAAAGGTGAAAGAACATTAGCCATATACCTGCAATCATATACTGCTAAGAAAAAAAATTAATAGCTGAAATACCCATAGCATTCTTGAAACTCTTGAGATGTTCAATTTAAAAACAATAAATATTTTCACAACAAAATGCAGTTTTCAACTCGACCAGATCTTAAGTAGACAGCAACTATTACACCAACGCCAATGATAAAACAGCAAGCCTGAGGACAGCAGAGTTGCTAAAATGCATGCGAACATTTTACAGGTTTTACTTTAAATGATTTTCAAAACTGAGAAACTCAAAACAAGACAAAATGTGAAAAGGAAGGCTACAAAACGGATCCTGTAATTTTGAGCTCCCCATGGATTAATCTTTCGAGGAACAGAAGAMAACCTACTGCTGGAACAACCTAGTCACGTTTCCCACCAGCTCTGGAGGGTAGAGGAAGCAGCTCAAGGACCAAACGGTCACACTCCCAACACATGAGGTGTCATAAGCTGCTTCTTTTCCAGGTSGACACCAGGCACCACGCCAGACCAATAGCACGTAGGTATGCTGGCAAGGCCAAAAAAAGTTSGCAGATCACACAAACCTTGCCGGGGAGCACTTACAATCGATATATTGAGGAGGAATAAAAAGCAATTTTTAAACGACCTCAGTCGCAAGGCCTGGCCAGACATTTCACCCCTCGCCCGCGGGGATAAAACAGGAGGACAGTGACGCCTCTCAGCACTTTGGCCTCCCGTGCCCTGCGCGGCCCCGACGCGTTTGAACCAGCGGGCGCACACCGAGGGCAGCCCCAGCTCGTCTCCGCCCTGCCGAAGCACCGGGGGAGACGGGGGGGGTGACCCAAGGGAAGCGAAGGGAGCTCGGCCAGCCCCTGCCGCCCACCAGAGCCGCAGACGCGAAAGCACAGCCGGCAACAGCAGCGGCCGCGGCGGCAGCCGCGAAGAGGCGGGGACGAAAGGGGCGGGGAGGAAAGGGCGGATCCGCATCCGGGCTCGCCCCGCTCCCTGACGCGCTCACTCACCGATCATGGCGGCGGCGGGGGAGGAGGAGAGGGGCGACGTGTGCACGTGCGCGCACGTGCGCGCACGTGCCGGCCGCGCCTGCCGCGCGGGCGCTTCCCCGGAGCYGCCCTGGGGAGTCGCGCGACTGCGGGCGGGGTGGGCCGGCCCTGAACGCGCATGCGCCTTCAGTGAGGGCGGTGGAGGCGCACGCTAGGCTCTCTGGGTAGCGTAGTTCTTGGCCAGTTCACACCCGCCCACGCTCTCCTCACGTCATCACCTCACWTTTCCACCCCATATCGCTAATGACTTTCTCGTTAATTGCTGTCCGCCGCCCCGATGTACGGTGCACCGGGCGTAGGTACAGCTGTGCGGGGCCGGACGGTGCCGACGGGGCTCTCTGTGGTTCCCCTCCCGCTTCCCCGGCCGGTTGTTGACGCGTTGCCTGGCAACGGTCGCGTGGCCGGGGCATCGCGCGTGGCGGCAGGTGCCCAACGGAGCCCGAGAGGGACACGCAGGGCCGGACCCGGCGTGGGGACAGCGGCGGGCGGGCGGGCGGGGGCCAGGAGCCCCCGGGGGACAAGGACATCAGGTGGTGATGAAGGGCTGGACACRGCGGAGAGAGGGGGACGAGCTGGGATGATGCAGGAGACTGGGGGGGGGGGGGGGGGGGGGCAAGGGCGGGTGGCAGGCAAAGGGGTCCTGTGAGGGGCAGGGAAGGCGCGGAACGTGTTTGTGGGGCTGTCGTTTTTGGAGTGGAGTGGAGTTGGACCTGCTGCCTGCTCGGACTCGCTGGGCACGGGACGCTGATGGTCGCTTGTTTTTTTCCAGTCCGTAATTTGCATCTGGTCCGTCGCGGCCGCCGGTGGGGTGATGGTAGTAGAGGAGGGGGGACCGGGCCCGTCAAAGCCTCCAGGCGACAGGTGCCCACGGCAGCGGAAGAAGGACAAACAGCAGGACAAGCAACAGGCCTGCGATGGATTCAGTATTAAAGCCATGATGAAAAACAGCGTGGTAGGTTTGCTGCTAGCATAGAAGTGATACTAATTAACTCAACTTGTCCAAGCAGCATAGCAAGGTGGAGCTGTGGATAGGGAAGGTGTGCAAGTTGCTAATACCTTATCTGGAGTTTGCTGGTTGCTGAAATTACCCTCAGATTTTACAGAAGTATTACCACAAGGTAACTCTCTGTGCCTGTGCAAGTCGTGATGCTTTCACCAAGTACTTTGCTTTGGTGCCACAAGTATTTATTTTTTTTTAATTGGCAGTACATATCCTGTTAAACTGCCAGCCTATGGAATTGTGTTTGAGGCTTACTGCCTCCTGCTTAGTAAAATGCTGTCAAGTGGTACTGCAGTATTTCTCAAGCATTTTCATACACTGGCATAGTGTATAAAATTGATGTGAATGTCACATAGGATGGCAGAGGTCTGGAAAATAGGTTAATAGATTTTTTTTAAACAAGCTTGGAAAATAATTACAAGCTTCCACACCATCTAGGAGAATACTAAACAAACAAACATTAAACAAACAAGTTCTCGAACTYGTAGTTCAAAGACAGAGAAATTGATCCAACAAGTAACAGTCACAATTTCTAATGAACTTGGAGGCTTGGGAGTTAAAATAGTAGTGTAAAGGCCCTTCAAATCTCTTTATACTGTTTTATTTGTCTTCCTTTATCAGAATTTAGGAGTTAAAAAGCTTCAATTAGTACAAATTACAAATGTTCAACATGTAAGTGGATGATAATATTACCATGCATCTCTGCCTAAACTGAATTATATTCTTCATTTGGACACAGTTCAAGGTGTTAGCAAAGGCTGGAATCTTCAATGGTTTTCTTAAACCTATAGAGTATTCTGACAGCTGTTATGATAAACACTAGTCCTCTTTGTTTTGCTGAAATGGTCTTCCTGGAGCAGGGTCTCTGATCTTGTTATCTGCAGGAATGTCCTCTTAAAAACCCAAACAAGCATGTCTATAAAGGAATTTTAAATTGAGTAAAAGTGGAATGCCTGAAAAACTTTCTCCAAATTAGTAAAACTAAAACATATTTCACCTTACTTGGAAAAACACAAGGTGAACACAACCGAAAAATCCCTTTGTTTTAAAGATTGTTTGGTTTGGTTGTTTTTATTCTAGAGTTGCATGAAATAGAATAGCAATGTTTAGGATTAATTTTTGAAAATATGCTTCCCGTTCCCTGGAAAAAAATTCAAGTAATGGATATTAACACGTGGTTATTTACACCTAAATATGTAAAAGCCAATTTTGTCTAGAAGAATCAGCAGTTTCAGTGGAGTTTGAGAAATACATATTTAATTTTAAAAAAGGAGCCGTGACTTGTGAACATAACTAACCATGYGTTTAATCAGAATTTAGGCTTCCTTTTAAATATTTATAGAATATTAACTTTTATGGCTGCATTTCTAACTTCCTAAACATGAGCAGACCATTAAATCATGTGATACTGTCATTAAGCAACTGTATACAGATAAATCTGCTGCCTTTGCAGCTACTCACAAAATAACAGAAATTACTTTCTTTGGCATGGACATCTGGAAATCATCTAACCCAACTTCCCACTTGAAGTGGGCCTGTCACCGACACCCAGATCAGGTCAGTGATGGGTTTTCCTGGCTAAACTGTGAAGCTCCCCAACATCAGGGATTGCCTGGTCTCTGGGCAACGTGTTTCATTTCTGCACTGCTCATCTGCCCCCTTGCCTGTCCTCTCAGCCCTGTCAGAGCTTGGATTTACAGTGTCCTGACCTGCTGCACATGTTCTGCTCGTAACTGGGTTGGAAGCTCTGAAACTCTTAGTGGTCTTGGGAGATTCGTAGTGCCTGGGCTGTGTTTTGCAAAAGCTCCAACTGAAGTCAGGCAGCCACCAGAATAATTACCAGTCAGTGTTCAAAAAGGTCAGGATAGAGTAAAGAATATCTTACTGCCACACTGTCTGTGCAGAAGTGGGAGCTCCTTTTCTCTTTTCCAGCTACTTTTTAAATGGAGCTTTAGATTTATTAAGTACTCACTTGTCAGAGGTTGACATCATTGATGAAGTTCTCATGGAAGGCTTGGGAGTTGACTGGAGGGTTGAAAGCACAGCAGGAATATCTAGTCAAGACATGGTAATTCTTTTTGTTAACAGCATGATAAGGCATAGGGTTAAACGTGTTTGGCATCTCCAGGTCAAACAATGAGGTATTGATTAATAGCCTTTGGTGCAAGCATGTAGTTAGTCTTAAACTCTTAGTGCAGAGTCTTAACAGATTACCATTATGCATACATGACTGTAAATACTGTAGTAAATGTTCCAGAATTCTTTTAGGTTGCTTGGGCTAAGAGTGTTTCATTAAGCTGTTTTGTATGAATGTTCCTGAATAAAGTCTGCTTTCATAAGTAGTAAGTGCAGAAATTAAGTAGTTACAATATTTAATATTTACTCAGCTCTTCCTAAATCCAAAACTCACAGTGAAATACAATGCCTAAATATTCACCTAAAAATGTTCCTGAATGGAATAAAGTGTTTAGGTTATTCCAAAAGTGTAAATTTATATAGCAGTTTAGATTAAAAGCAACGTTCAATAAAGGTCTTCTATACTAACAAGCTACATTTACATTTTAATTGTTTTGTCCTCCAGTGGAATCAAGAATGTTATGTGCTCTTACATCAGAGGCGCTGCATGTAGAATTAGGAATGCAATTAAAAATTAATACATAGACTAGCAAGTATAGAAGTGTCTGAATGGGAATGTGGACAGCAGGAAGATATCTCTGTTCACTTCTGATCCTCTCTAGATGATATTTTCCTATTTTCTGAAACTGTACATAAGAGAATAAAGTGTTAGTGTCCCACTTTTCTGTAATGCACCAATGGTAACAGCACTTTTTCAAGGACAGGATTCCTTTTAGTACTTAAAGGAAACAGTAGAAAGGGAATTCCTATCTACTTCCCAACTCTTAAAAGATTACTATTAAATTAGTGAGTTCCATTATATCAGTCATAAACTGCCTCCAGGAACAGGCCACAGGGAGAGAATGAGAACGTTTACTAGGTAGCCTTAGAAAGGAAGGGATGCTGAAAATCGTTTCTGGATTTCTAAAACCAAAGCAGCTGTTCAACCTTAGAGAATCTTAGCTATGTGTAGGGCACAGGTTTCATCTCCTAAAAGAGTGTAATTGCTCTTAAGTACCAAAATGGTTATTTGTATTGCAGCTCTTTTCATTCTTCTGTTCCACATTTAGGAATCTGCAGTCTGTATATATTGGGATGAGTTCTCAGTTTTTGTACTTTAAATGCTTCTTTTAAGCTATTTTCTGTAATGTGTGTTGCGAAGGGTTTTCTTACCCTCTCCATTTGATAATAACTCATAGCAAATTTCATTTTAACCATAATGTGATTTGCTTGTATTCTGAAATTTGTGATTTGTCACTGTATATTCATCCACACTGTGTAACCAAGACTACTTGTGTTACCTTGTAGCAGTCAAAGTTTCTGATTTGATTTTGAGGCTATAGGAAAGGATATGAGAAAGAAGTTGTATCTTTTGATTATAACAGCTAATTTATTGGAAAAAGCAGTGTATTTTGGGACAAATAGGTGTCTAGTTAAAGAGTGTTTTGATAAATTTATACTAAGATTGTGTACAATGTATGAGTGCATTTCAGTGAACACTGTGAGACAGTTTATACTGTCAGTGCTCTGGAAGGCAATCCTATCTTCTTCCTCTCTCAGGCTGTTTAGTACTGCTGCCTGTTGTGTCCTCATTTGTACCACATTGGCTGCTCAGAGAACTGATCCTGCTGAAAGCACTGCAGCCTGTTAAAGCACACAGTGTTGAACTGCTGTCTGTGGGATCGGGGCAAGCAAAGCTTCTGCTTTAACAAGGCTGATCTGTTTTGGCCTTCTCCCTGTCCTGACTGTGTGCTTCCATCTCTTGTTTTGCACTGACATTGTTTTTTCTTGGAAATATAGAGTAAGCTGGATCAGCTGTAACAGCTCTCAATACATGCAATGAGAAGGGAAGCAGGAGAATGTCAGCACAAGCTGTGTGTGTGGGAATGTACCCTCTTGGCAACATYGCAGTCTTAATTCATTTAAAATCACTTATGATATCAAGTTCTAGCAGGGTAATTCCACAAGCATTTACAGCAGCGTAAACTTGCACCACAATTGAAAGGCGCTGTTTTCATCCCTGGGCATTTACTCTTTGTGCAATATGAACTGTTATATGGCTTTGCTGTAAACTTGATAGGAGCCTTGGTTAAACCTAGATTAAAAGCAGCTCAACTTTTTTTTTTATTTAATAGCATTTTAATGGACTTAACATATACTTTAATAACAGCGTAAGCTCACGAAAGTTGTCACTGCTACAGCCCTGTCCGTGTCTGCTGCCTGTTTGTACCTCTTCCTTTGTGCCAGTACAGTCATCCTGCTGGATTGATGAGGCACTTCAGTTGCATTAGGTTCAAACATGCAAAGCTTCAACACAAGGAGGTTTTTATATCCCCTCATAAAGTCAGATTCCTTTCCAATTCCATGCTTGTAATGACCTCTCTGATAGTATAATGTAAAAGCAGAATATACAGAGAAAATACTAATGCTTAAGATTGTAATTTCCTCAAAAAGCTTCTATTTCATATTATGTTTTTTAGCTATAACCTAGATGGCTTAATCATGCTGCTCTTATTTTAAAACACTTCAAAGTCAACACTTTATTTCTGTCAATGTGGTGAAAGGTTGGTATTGTTCATAGCTGCAGTGTGAGGCTGAAAAGATCAGTTTCCTACCATAAGCATGAAGAAATCATTCTGCTTCATTTATGAAAGTCTGTTCCACATTGAATCTCCAGTAAATCTTCTAATTCAATCATATGACTTAAAATAGTTAATAAGTAAATTATTGGTTAGACTCTGTTTTGTAGTTTGATTGACAATTCTTGTCTTAAATCACTTCATTTGACTCATGATATTTAACACAGAAAAAAAACTTGGGAGGTTTTAAGTTTCGCATTCAGAGAAGATAAAARTAAATTGATTTTAAAACATTATGGCAGTGCTTTTTCAAAACTCCTCTACTAATTACTTTTTTATGAACTAATGAATGAAATATTCTAACTGGAAATGATTACAAAGATAGCTGTCAAATTCTGTCAATTCTTGCATAAGAATTAAACTATTTTAAACTTTGCAAACTGTTTACAGATTTCATACAAGTCAAAATCCTGCAGTGCTCTGAGTATATGGGTATCTTCTWTTGTTTCTCTGAATGAAGACAGCATTTTTCAGTTYTGAGTTTGTTTKTTTTTTTACTGCAAATGTAGGAATTTGGAASAAATTATTAAACTGTAGTTAATAAGAATAGTCTCCGAATATGATTTTAAGCTGTCAACTTGCTAAAGTCCGTATTTCCTACATGCAGCTGAGTACGCCTCTGGAATTAACCAGTTGAAAATGTGAGAGAGATGATTTAGAATTCATCTTCCATGCACCCTTCTCAGTACTAAGTCTCCAGAACAGTTTCCAAAGAAATGGACAGATATATACGTATTCTTTCTTTTAACTTGGTATCTTCAAATTTACTCAAGAAAAATCCTGTGCTCTGTGTAGGCTTCAGCCTTTGTCTTAGTCTTCTCCCTGTTAGTTGACTGGGAATTCTCTAGGATGCTACCTGAAGTGAGTTCAGTGAAGAGCCATCGAGGCAGGGTTCTGGAGCTTATGTTGCAGGAGGAAAGGCTGAGGGGAAATGTATTTCAGCCTGGAAAAGAGTAAGCTACCAGGATACCTCATGGTATTAAGTCTTAACAGACCTAGTGACACAATAGCTGTGAGAAAGCTGTCAGGAAGAAAAAGCCATTCTGTTCTCTTTAGCAGTAGGAGGACAAGAYGTGTTGAAAAAAGGTGTTCGTGATGGTGAAAAGGTTTTTCACAGTGAGAATAGTCAAGCAGTGCAGCAGGTTTCCCAGAGCTGTGCRGTCTTCTTGGAGATTTTCAAGACCCAAATGGAAAAAAGACCTGAGCAACTTGTTCTGATATAACCATGCTTGGAGAAAGAGATCGAATTGGAGACTTCTTGGGGTAAATTTTCAGCCTGAATTTTCCCATGATTTTACATCTTCCATATTATGGTTGTGATCACTGCATGGGTTGCTGCTACTAAGGTCAGACAAATTAGTGATGACTAATTTACTTTCTATTTGGACACAGAAAAAGGCATTTGAAGTTTTTTTTGCTTTAATAAATCTGCTGCTCTTCTGAAGATGTGGAGGGAATAAACACACCTCCCTTCTGACCCTCAGAAAAACAATGTAAGACCATATTGTTCCAATTACAATAGTGAACTACATCATAAACCTTAGATTTGCTTTCTGAATACAGTTGAGTAAGCCTGCAGCAGTGCTTGGGTAGCAGGAGCACTCATTAGATGAGTTCTGCTGCAGCTAATTCTTCTTATGTGGTCTGCTGCAAGTGTGCAAGGGAGTGCTGCTGCCAAGTATGCAGTGAATGCTTCAAAAAATTGGAGCAGCTGCCCATGTCTGTAGCTGTCAGCTTCTGGATACTGTACCTTGTCTCACAGTCTCCTCTTGTCACTGCTAAAACTTAAATCAAACTGGAGGCTTTGAGTGGGTGAAAGAGACAGGAGATGTAGCTCAGTGGCATGTGCACTAGGAAAAGAAGTGGGAAAACAGAAAAGGAACTGCATGTGACTCCCTAAAGTGGGGACATGGGTGATCACTAACACAGAAGGATTTTTCTTATGGCTGTGTTCCCAAACTTTACAGGCAGAGTGTGCTGGAGTCTGTACCATGGAAACGAAATTTTTCCTTCTTTTCATAACTGATACTTTGGGTAATATATATGCTTARTCTGTGTTTAACTGAAATTACCTGATAAGACTTTTAAGGGGTCAGAGAAGTTTCATTTTTTTCACAAAGTTTTCCTAACTATTTTGAAATTACAATTATTTTGAAGTTAAAAAAATTGTAGCAAACAATTGTATTAGTACATTGATAAAATTTCTACACAGTGTCATAGAAAAACTATTGTGAAAGACTGACTGGTTTCTCCTAGCAGTTCTTGATTCTTTTATATACTTGGCATCCATATAAGCAGTTTGGCATAGCTTTTCATCTTTGTAGCATAGTTAAATATTTTTTGCTGGAAAATCTACTGTGCTTTACTTCCTTTCTTAGATAAAATACATGTCAGATAAGATAAAATGATAAATTCCTGTATGAGGTCACAATGTGCTGAAGGCTGAATTCTGGAATCTTGTGTTTAGTAGCACTCTGATTCTGTAGATACATTACAAATATAATGTTTCTTGTAGCTGCAAATTTTCGACTTTGATGAGCGTATGTTGAGGGGATGCCTGCAAATAAAGGAATTGCTCCTGAGAGCAATTTAATTTTAGTCAGACTTTCTGTGAAATTTCTGTTGAGCCTCTTGCCTGAAAAAAAAAAAAAAAACCTAAATTCTGATGTGATAATAAAACCTGCCTTAATTCTAATAGGATGATAAACATATAATTTAGCTTTTCATACACTTATGATGGTCTCTGTTAATGTAAAATTTTTCTTTTTGAAAAATTACCCTTCACCTGTCTTTCTGTAAGGGGTGATATCATGATCTTGATAGCAAGAGTAAACACTGATTTGTTTTCAGTTTCATAATAGAAGTATTTAATTAGCTTGACTAGGATCCAGACTAGCTTTGTTTGTTGGGGTTTGGTTGTTGGTTGATTTGATTTTTTGTGTGATGAAAGACTKTTTAAATAAGTGTATACTGCAGTAAGTACAAAAACTCTGCACAATGTGACAAAGTTAAAACAYGAAATACATCATAGAAATATCTGTGCAATAAAACCTCTTGAAGGAGGCATTGCATACTGCTAACTTCCTGTGTAACAACCAATTGGAGGAAGAATACATCTTGAAAGTTATGTTTGAGGCCTGTTTTATGTGTCAGAAGYATATTAATGAGAATGTTTTGTGTGGTTGGTAGGCAATACATAGTATTCTGCACAAAAACTGACCCAAATGCAGATCAGAGGGTACAGTGTTCTCTTGCCCATCTTATGCACTTAAGACGTCCATTGGTTTTGCTGTCATCACATGAGCATTTTTAATAATTTCTTTCTTGCTTGTTATCTCATTATAATATGAAAGAACTACTTCTGCATAAGTTGTCTGGATTTATTAGGTGTTCTTGAAAATATCTGTAGATATTAGGTCTTCTGAGTTTAGCAGATTTTTCATTCTTTCAGTAATTGTTAGATAGGATTTCTTTTCTGTTATTTCTATGTAAGATTTGTCTTAACGGCAGCTGTAGTATTAAGCCCAGGATTTATGGAATGAAGTGTTACTTCCTGAATTTTTAACTTTTTTTTCACTTAAGGAAATGAATGAGAAAAGCCCCATGGAAGGAGAATTTCTGCAAGGGAGTGAGTGTGCAAGGGCTTGTGGGCAAGGAGCAACCTAGCTAAAGAGTTCAGGTGCAAAGAATCTGTGCAAGACTGGGATTGTGCATCATGCATTTGAGGCTGGTGTGTGCCCTTATGTATGCTCCTACTCCTGGATGCTTCACYGAGTGTAACCATCACAGACAGTGATGCATTAAAACAGTATTTAAGAGGTATTCTAAAAAGTCTGAAAGCTTTGGATTTAGTTTTCTTTCCTTGTAAGTCTTGGTGCATAGAATTAGGGGACGTAAAACTAATGATCCAAGTTTTCCGTTTCAAGGCCAATARTTGTATACTTACTATATACTTACCAGAAAAGACTGGTGGTCTACGTTTAGATCTTTAGGAAAGAATGGATCATTCCCTGGCTTATTTTACTCTCCTATTGATGATGTTTTAATGTCACATTATTGTTTTTTATTGGATATCTTCTATGCTAAAACTGTTTAGGCAAAGTTGCGCACATACTTTTACTGACCTTGTAGCCAGAATTTGATAAACCTTTTTCAGTTTTTCACAGAAGTTGGAAACTTACATTGTTACTTTCCAAAGCAGGTCTATTGATCTCTCTCTTCCTGCACTATCTGCTGTTTGTGCTCGCCTTTTCTCTGGCTTTATTTACTTCTCTTCCAGATGGCATCTTTTTTTATATCAGTGGATTTCCCYTGCAATGATGTTCATCAGCTGAGTGTTTGGGGCAGGGCATTTCCACGTGGCAAAAAAACTTCTAGAGAATATAAAGCTTATAACCAGACCTTATTAGAATGCCCTATATAATAATTTTTACTGTAAAAAATAATCTCAAAGGAATGCRCTTATTATAAATTTAAATTGCAGTTTTGTAAGGCATAACAGAAATATTTTTCATGGGAAGTATATGCATATTAGCTGATTTTTTTATATTTTTATACAATGTTTTACCAACTATYTCATGCCTTTCTAATTTGTGTGTCCATCTAATTCAAGGTTTTATATTAATAGTTGAAGGTCAGAGGAAGAATTACTACTATTTAATCTCTTGTGTAATGAGTCTGTCAAATTCAGAAAGTGGTTTTTGTATATAATGTGTAACATCTGGTTGAGCTAGGAGATACATTGAGTTTTTTAGAAAGTAATTCAACCCAAAGGTAATGGTGATGTGGGTCTGTTTTATCTCTAAATTATGCCAATGCTTAACTTAAACAATGCAATGCTATTAGAAATTTGTTGTTTGTACCTATATGAATTTATTACAAATTAGTCAGATGTCACTGTGCAAATATTTTAGAGACAACTACTTACAGAGAGATACTATCCTTAAAAATCCACAACAGTAACATTTTAGCATGCTTCTGCCTTCTACTTAAAATCYGTTCAAGTCATGATTATTTTATGAGCTTCTAGTATGCCTTTGGACATATTCAAGATGTATTACAATATTATGATTCAGGACAACAATCAAGTTTTAATATTTTATATGATTGCTTCTGAAGGCTTTCAGTCATCCAGTTGTTCATCTAGTATGAAGAATTCATAGACAGTGCACTAAAATAGTGTAACATCCGTCACTTTAATTTTGAAAAGTAAAGTTCCAGTGTATCAATAAGAAATCAATGAGGTATGCATTTAAGATTGCAGGTGATTTTAAAAACTCTTTGTCTGCTGTTATCTGACAAAGGAACCTTTATAAAAAAATGTTAACTGAGTGCCAACCATTGACAATGTTGTGCTTGTCAATGGTATATGATGTTCAGACCTCTGGGTGTACATTTTGTTGAAGAAATTACTGGGTTTTAACACATTTGGTTTTGTTTGGATTGTCATTTCTTCTTTCCCCTGACATCAGATAGAATTGAAATATTTTTCAGCTTAAGGGAGAAAACAAATTGTCCTTTACTAGCAATAGAACAATTCTGCTTTTATTGTACTATGTTCTATTAGATAGTAATAACAAAGTGTATATTGGGTAGGAATATTAAAATATATTTGTTGAAGTAATTACAGATTGCCATTAAAAAATCAGTTAACTCTAGATTTCTTTCCCCCCACTTGATATTMATTTAATTGTTCTTTATCAGGTCACTGTTTGGTAGTACTTAGGTGATTATTCTCCTTATTTTATCCTATTTATTCCTTTGCTTCTGGCAAGTGGAGCACTTGTTTTTTTATAACATTAAATATTCTTCAGTTGTATTAGTTTTAAGTTAATCTTGTCTAAGATCAATAGGAAAAAAAAACTTGCCTAAGGATGTTTGGCACAAATGTTTAGCCAACGACAAGACAAAGCATTTCTGAGCAAAATGTTTGTTCTGATTGCCAAAACAGTTCCTCAGAGAGCTCCTTCAGCTGAGATATGCACATGACCTTTTTCTGCTTGAAATCACAGTTTAGAGTTCATAATTAGCCTGAATGTGAATCAGCTGACTCCTAACTGAATGCTCTTCCCCAGTGGGCTGGAGGTAGACTCCCTTGTGTTGGTAGTTCTTTTGAAGCCTTCACTGTGTTCTTATCACAGAAATTAACATCATCGCCTCTTGAGCTTGTATTGTAACTCYTAAATAAATATGCAAAAGAAGACAATATTATTTCAGGGGACCTTCCTGAAAGCAGGTTTCAGTCTTCAGAAAATAATTTCAGGGTCTGCATTTTCAGTTGTCTGATATATCACTCTTATAATCTTGATTCAAGTGTCTGAACTCCAAAGAGTAATGGAAATTCACATACAACCCTATATTCAGGGTTGTGTAGGTATTCAGCATGTCTTCCAGCACCTAAACATGCTGAAGTGTCTCATTCTCTTCACCAAAATTGAGGAGCTTGGGTTTAAAGTGGCTCTGTGAATTTACCCTGATGTTAGGGGCTGGTGTTCAAACTGATCTTGCATTTGTGCCATGGGTAACTCAATGGGTCAAAAGCTTTTCATTAGGCATCTGGAAAATGCTATAATGTAAATATTGGTTACTACCTAGTGGGCATTTAAAAAACATTCCACTTAAATGTAATATGCTCTTTATATGAGGGGATTCTGTAATCCTCTGTATTATAGTGTTTCCTTTAGCCTATATTTTTAGGATTTTTTATACTTTCAATTTCCAGTCTATTTCCCTGTTTTCTTGGTCCCTGTCTAACTGGCAGCTTTAGATGAATATTAACTTTACTTYAGGGTCCCAAAAACCCACTCTAAAGAGACAGAGTTGTTCACCAGTTACCCATTAAGGAGCTATTACTGTGTCTTGTTTACTTGCAAGTTACAAACTGTCTGATGAAAGTTATAATTTTGGATCATGTTTTTCCAAAGAAAGGAAATAAGTTGTGTTTTTAAGAGAGATCTTCATAAATGTTGTCATGGTTCTTGTGTTTTCAAAAGGACTCTCTAGAGCCACATAAAATTTTCAGCCTAACCATGGAAGATTATGCTACTATATGAAAAAACCCACAAAGTGAAAATAAGCTACTGCACTAGGTGCCAATTCTTCAKACTAACGAAGCCTGATATCCTGCAGGGTTTTGTTTTGTTGTTTGGTTTTTTTTCCTGGTTGATTAGTATAAAAATTAAACTTCTTTTGCTTTTAATACAGTATTTGGTGTCTAGTAACATGACAAACAAGCCTCTTGTTTGGATTACCCTTCTCTAATGTCCAGTATTTCCAAAAAAAAAACCACAAGGGGAGCTATGTTTATGCTTGAAAGTGCCATTTCCTCAARTGCAGTTGAAAATGACCATCAAATACACATTTTTAGGAGTGAAGGCAGGCAAATGTACACACAGCATGGATGTATAAGCCTTGTTTCCTCATGAAAGTGTTTTAAAAAGGATACATGTACCCATTCAGCATGAAAAAAGATGGGATTACAAAGGAACTAAATAAAATGGCAATATCACAAATGCATCAGGCAATCAAGCGATAGATTAAGTTCCTTTCAATCAGAAGCCATTTCTTGAAGATGAAAACTTAATAACTGAGTTACATAATTTYGCTCTGAAAATGAACAGTCTCAGAGCCTGAACTTCAGTGCTGGAACTACAAGAACATAAACAACTTTGCTGGTTTTCCAGTGAAGTGACTGGTACCAACAAAGCTGATGACGGGGCTCAGCAGCACAGTAGAGTGCTTGTAGAATCAGAATAACTGAAGCAGATCCTTTTTGTACTTCACTGGTAAGTACAAGTTATTTTTGTATAGTGACAGAGGAGAAACCTCTCCCTTCCTCACTGGTTCCCATGTTCAGCCTACAGGTGTAATTTCGTATGACTGAAGGTTCAAGAATCTGTCACTAAGTTTTGCAGTTAACCAGGAAGTATATTGTTGTTTATTAGGTCCTATTGTTGAACCTCCTGATTTTAATGTTCTGGAAACATGAATTTAGTGAAAAGGTATAGCATTTCAGAAAYATTTCTCCAAGTTTACTAAATGTTTTCTGATACACAGTTAAAAYACAGGAAGGTAGTAATTGTGGTAAACCTTCTAGTTTGCTAAGATTCCAGCTTCAATGTCACCAGTAAGTAACGTACACTAAAGGTTTTATTACATTAAAAAATAGWGTAATATTGATGGAAAATAGCCTTGAGGCAGTAAGTTCTTATAAATAAAATAGAATTAAGTGGTAGATAAAAGGCAGATGTTGTTGCTATTTTATTAGGGACAAGTGAATGAAGTGACATAGACTCCAGTGCTTGGAGGGCATGAAAGGAAGKTTTACTAGAAAGCACACCTTTTTATGGACTGTATTGATACAGCTGGGCATGAYTGGTCCTTTAATTTACACCCCTCACCATCATTGCCTAATTAAGAACAACACCTCTTTGTAAACACCTTGCAATAAACAAAGAGCAAAACAGCAGATGCAAGATTGTTTTGAATTTTCTTAAGGGCAAATCCCTGGGAAAGTTTTATTTCCCACTGCTGCTGTCTGATGCTTGGAAATTTTCTCTGACCAGGCTGTCAGTATCCACAGACAGAGGAAAGAATTGCTTTGTMTAAGCCAAATATCTGTGTTCCTAAGTGAGGAAAAGACCAAAATAGTTGCATTGATGCTCATTAATATACAGTATGGTTTTTTAAATTTATAATTATTATGAGCAAACATGTGAGATTAATGTGGGTTTGCTACTTATGTAAATGAAGGACAATTAATAACATGGAAATATCACCTAATTTCCCAGATCTTATTCACCATTTGTATTTTGGGAAGGGTAATAAAAGGATTTTATTACCAATTCAAATTTTATTTCCAATTCCAAGGATTGCCATTTTATGGAAAATCATCATTAGCTAATTTCCTTTTAGAAATAAAATGGCATGAATTACAGAGAGGTAAGATGATATCATGGGATAATAAATTCTTAACATATTGGTAAAGATCCTTTTTACATTTCTATAAAATAACATTATTTAGTGATCTGTGTGTTCAGTTAATAGACTGGTATTTAAGTGTTGGATACTTAATTTATTTTCTCAGAATATATAATTATTATTTTTACTGTTCTAAATAGATTCACAACTTCCATTAAAATATTGCTTTTTAATGATTAGATATGCTTTCTGTAACTACCAAAAATTGAAAAGAAACTGATAGCTGAGAACTSTCTCTGTAAAGGGTATTGGGGGTGGAACAAGTATCAATAATTTTTTTTTCTATAAGCCCTGTATGTATACTGTTTTGTTTTTTTCTCAAAACAGTATGACTTACTGTACTCATGCTTCAACCAGAATTCAGCTATAAAATTTTAACTTTTTTAACCTGAAAAAAATCATGCTTTTGCTTAAGACTTGAGTTTTAATTTTTAATAATTTCAGATTTTGTATACATTAACCTTAATGGAATGTAAAAAAGACAAAACTTTACCATTTTCACTTCAGAAGTGAGGGTTTTTTTGATATTTAAATAATCCTGCTAAGCAGAACTTCTATTTAGTTGTCCTGTAATATATATGCTTATCCTTTAAATTCCAAATTTCTGAAGTATAATAYAAAAATCTTGAGAAGGAATCTTTCTAGTGTGTTATGTCTTCATTAGCTGCAGTTGTCTGCACTGCAGATTGAAAATGAACAAGTAGGTAATAACATCAGTGTACAACTGGAAAATAGGAAAACAAAGATGGTAGCAGTGCATGTGTATGGATGGCTGGTGGCACTGTTTGTGCAGTGATGCTCAGTGGAGAAGCAAGAYGTAGAACCAATCCACAAATAAAACATTTCAGGGCTGGAAAGAAACCACCTATCAGAAGTGTCTTGAAATCTGAGTGATAGGAGTTGACCTATCCAGTTCAGGGTGACTGACTCATTTCTGCCAGTCTCCCAGGCAAGTCAGCAGCACATGGTGCTCTTCAGTGTCAAACACTGCTGATAGGTTTAATGAAGTAAGCATGGATATCTTCCTCTGAGCTGTGCCAGAGAGGAAATTGTTTGCCAGCAAGACTAATGCACTCTGAAAGCTGTTACCAAGTTTGAAAGCCTGACTGCCTTGATTTAGGTTCTTGGCAGAGAAGTCAAATTCTGTAGGAGAGTRTGTTGTTTACTTGGGGCTTTCTAAACATTTATTTGATCATTTTCCCCAAAAATAAAAAGCTTAGTAGAACATTTGGACTAAGACAATTTTTGAGRCCTGAGTATTTACACTTCATTTGTCATGTAGTTTAAAAACTGTGGTGTACATTGAGCTTACATTGGGATGCTCAGGACTTTGTCCAGCTGGGTTTTGGTTGTCTTTAAGGATGGAGGTTCTACATMATCTTTGGATAACCTTCCAATGACTACCATCATTGTGAAAAAAGGTTTTTCTACTGTCAAGTCAGAATTTTCTATGTTGTAGTTTATGACCATTGCCTCGTCTTTGTTTGGTTGGTTTTTTTTTTTGTTGTGCAATGCTGCAAAAAGCTTGGCTCATATCTGCTGTGCTCTCATGCTTGTAACTGGAGGCAGCAATGAGATTCCTGTTCAGATTCTTAAGGCTGAAAAGTTTCTCTGACSCTCTCTTCATGTGTCTTGTACTCTAGTCCTCTTTTCATACTGGTTGCTTTCACCAGCCTTGTTTCAATATATTAGTCTTTCTTGTACTGGGTAGTCTGAATTGTGGCCTTATTCTCGAATACAGTCTCACAAACATCAAATAAAGGAGAATGTWGAATTCCCTCAACACTCTTATGTACTCCAGAATGTAGTTACCTCATCTTTGCCACAAGGGTACAGAAATGTTCCACTTGTTCACAGAGAATACCCAAGACCTTTCATACAGCTGCATTCTAGCCAGTCAGAACTGGCTAGAATGCACTGGTCTGAACTGTTCCAGTGCAGAACTTTGCTTTTACTATTGCTGAACTTTATGAAATTCCTGTCAACTCATTTTGCCAGCCTGTCAAGATGTTTCTGAATGCCTTCCTTGAAATTTGATGTAGACTGCTGAGTGGCATTAGATGCTGCACATCACATTTATTAATATCTCCATCTCATTAAGATCATGGGTCAATGGGTGAACTCATTTCTACCTCAATTCACTGTTCCTTGAGAATGACAATCAAGTCACATAATTCTTTTACACGCCATAATTTGAAAATCTAATTCTCCGCCACTTCTTGAAGGGATTAATTACTTATCCCTTATTTGATGAATATAAAAACTATAAATCTGATTTTTTTAGTCACTRTTATAGCTATGTAAACAGTGTTTCCTATATATATCATTCTCTGTGATAGCCTGCAGACTTTTCTATATTTACTATCTAAAATTTGAGTTAAAAATATATATAATTACACTTTCGTGATGCAAGAAGGAGCAGTAATGTAATTCATGTTAACAGAGCCACATGATCTTAGTATTCATTTATAGTTTATGTAGATTTCTGGTTGTGTAATGCAAGTAAARTTTTAGCATCTTAATGGCACTAATAAATATTACAGTGCAGTATTTTAAGTGCTTTCCAAGTTTTGTACCATTTGAATACTAGTTATTTTTCACTTACAACTCTAGGACTAAGTTGGAAGAAGTTTGTTCATGACTASGTTTTCTATGTGGAGAAATACATATGGCTAGCTTCTACATAGCTACAGTTGTAATTGTATTTGATGGAGATTAGATTAAGTGTGGGCTGACTACACAGTTGTATTGGTAGGTTAAAGCAAAGCTAGATGTATAAATTAACCAACATAATTGGGAGATGCAGTTTTTAAATACTAAGTTAACCAGACCTGCTTTATTAAACTYCATGGAAGGAAAGTAGTGCTAGAARTWAAATCATTCTTAATGAAAGCAAGCTTATAGTTTTAGATMTAACCATTGAAGCTTCATGTAGTACTGTGTATCTTGGCTTTTGTTTATTTTCTTTTGAAAGTCAGCCTTTTGGGTTTTTTGTCAACTTTTCGAACATGATTTCATTAGTATTTTATAAAATTTGTCAGGAACATAAGTAGAGAAAACATGCTGAAAAGGTTGGTAACCAGTATTCTGTAACTAGCCTTAGTGAAGATTTATTTACTCTACTTTCTTCTCTCATAATGGTCTTTTTGTTGTAGTCTTGTTCTAATCATCTCTTTTGATGAGGTTTAAAGGGTAATCTAAAGCATCCAGTCTTCTGCATAGCACTTAGCCATAGTGTAATCATATTTGCACTCTTTCATTGCCATTTTAGTGGTTGTTGTAGGATGGTGATGGTGCACAGTTGTAAAAACAAACCTCTCTACATTCCATAGTGTAGTCGGCACAGTCTACAGTGCAAGTAGAAATTTGGCTTGCTTTTGACCRAAAGGACTGCAGTTACAAGTGATCAGAGGAATAATTGAGCAACAAATTACAGTGAATGTGAATTAAATAAAGCATCCTTAGGGCTACAAGGCAGAAGTCGTGTTACTAATTCTTCGAGTTATTACCTCATAATGACTGGCATCCTGAAGATAGTTTGTTCTGTTACAAAATTCTTGCAGAGTGAGTTAACTCTGAAATACTGAACAACATTTTTCACAGTGGGTGATTCATAGTGAGGACTTTATCTCTGGTAATCAGATCACATTGCACAACATAAATGTGTATGAGGTTGAATCAGRCAGAATTTAGAGGAAAATGTTTGAATGTTTTAATTTGAACTAATATTTAGAAATAGAAAAAATCGTCAAGCAACTTCCCTGTGTGTGTTTAGTGTATCACATCTTACAGACTTAAAGGGAAAGGTCGATGGTGGATAATTTTCAGTTTTATCTTTTCTCCAAAACACTAGATTTTATTAAAAATGTATTGTTATGTTCAAATTTCTCATGGAATTTAAAACTTATCTCTCAGGCAGTAAAACATTAATGATTAAAAAACTGTAGTTTGCAGTTTCTATGGTAGAATATTGTTGCATTTAACCAGATATATAGCTAGAAATCCATCACATTGTTTTATAGGTAAATTTATCAGAATTATCTCTAAAAACCTGAAAATAYTTAAGGAAAATCAAAGGTTTTCAAGCATTGTAGATTAACTGAAGTATTGTATTTGTTCTTGGAATTCATTGTACTTTACCAACATATTTATCTAGGCAATTGGAAAGAATCCAATTTGACATAAAAATGAAAATTAGTTTTGCTGGCTTGTTCAGTTTTTAGCTTGTCTGTTAATAATAATTTCATACTGTCAATTGTAATGATGGCTTGTGTGGTAGCTCAAAACTAAATAGAGACACCAACCTAACTCAGCAAACAGTAATCATATATAAACAACTTTCTCTCACTGTTGTGGTTAGGGTAAAATGCAAATAGGGGTGAAAATGTAATGTTCTGGGACAAGATGTTAGGATGTCAGCTCTGTCTCTTTTTTCTCCAAATGTTGTCAAGGTCTTTTCTGCAAATCATAAAAATGGYTTGGGTTTTTTGGTATTTTTCAAAATCAGCATGTCAAATAAAAATGTCTCCTTTTCATCAGAATGTATGATTTAATTACACTCAGTGTAGCCTATGAATAAGTAATGTATTTACTATAATGCTCTTAYAGTAACATTTGCTTGATTACTGACTGTGCTTTTCCAGAAATAAAGTGGCAGGTGTGGARTACCATCAAAGTTTACTTTTGTTAGGCTTTTCCTAACAAGTATCTTATGAAAAAAAAAAGTAAGAAAGTACATAGAACCTGATATTTTCTTGTACTTTGTTAATTCATTAAGGAATTAATGAATTAAGCTCATTATTTAATTAAACTAAATTCATTAATTTGGTTATTATTTTATGCACAGCTATTTATATTTCTCAGACTACTTTTATCATTAATTTCTAAGATCACTTTATTTGTATTGAGCTATAGATATCAKAGAATCATAAAGGTTGGAAAAGACCTCCAAGATTACTTTACCTTTGACSAACCACCACCATGTCACCTCAGCTGTAGCACTGAGTGCCTTATCCAATTGTTTCTTGAAAGCCTTCAGGGATGGTGACTTCACCACCTCCCTGCGCAGCCATTCCAATGTCTGATCATCTTTTCAGTGAAGAATTTCTTGATGTCCAAACTGACCCTCTCCTAGCAAAGCTTGAGGCAATGTCCTCTCATCCTGTCACTGGCTGGGAGAAGAGGCCAGCTGCCACCTGGTTACATCCTCCTTTCAGGCAAGTTTTAGAGTGATAAGGTCATCCCTGAGCCTCCTTTTGTCCAGGCTAAACACCCCCAGCTCCCTCAGATGCTCCTCATAGGACTTAACTTACACTCTACTCCTTTCACCAGCTTCGTTGCTCTTCTCTGGACTTGCTTCAACACCTGAATGTCTTTTTTGAAGTGGGAGCCCAGAAGTGGCCAAAAGACTTCAGGTCTCACCAGTGTTGAGTACAGAGTACAGTGCCAAGTACAATGATTTCCCTCATCCTGCTGGCYACACCATTGCTGATACAGGCCAGGATGCCRTTAGCCTTATTGGCCCACTGGGCACAYGCTGGCTCATGTTCAGCCAGCTGTCAGTCAGCACTTCCAGGTCCTTTTCTGCCAGGCAGTTTYCCAGCTGCTCTGCCCCCWGCCTGCAACACTSCATGGGRTTGTTGTGGCACAAGGACAAGACCCAGCACTTCYTATTGAGCCACATACAATTGATCTCRGCCCATTGATCGAGCCTGTCCAGATCCCTCTTCAGAGCCTTCCTACATTCCAGCAGACCAACACTCCCTCCCAACTTTGTGTCATCTGCTGACWTACCRAGGACACGCTYAATGCCCTTATCCAGATCATCCTTAAAGATGTTAAACAGAACTGGCCCCATTACTGAGCCCTGGGAACACCATGTAGTGACTGGCTGCCAGCTGCACTTTGTCTTCATTGACCACCACTCTCAGGACCTGGCCATCCAGCCAGTTTTTAATGCAGTGAACRGTGCACCTGCCCAAGCCATGGGCTRCCTGTTTTCCCAGGAGAATGCCATGGGAGACTATCAAAGGTCAGGTAGACAACATCCACTTCAACCACTAGTCAGGATATCTGGTCATAGAGGGAGACCAGGTARGTCAGGGAGGACCTGCCTTTTCTAAACCTGTGCTGACTGGGCATGATCCCTTGTTTGTTGTGTATGTGCCATCTGAATGCGCCCAAGATGTTCCATAGCTATCCCTGGTACTGAGGTCAGGCTGATAGGCTTATCGTTTCCTGCTGCTCCTCCCAATCCTTCTTGTAGATGGGCATCACACTGGCCAGCCTCCAGTCATGGGCTCCCTGAGTTAACCAGAACTGATGATAAATGATGGAGGGTGGTTTGGTGAAATCTTCTGCCAGMTTCCTCAGTACTCTGGGGTGAATCCATCCAGCCCCTTAGACTTGTCAATATGTAGACTTCTAAGCCCACAAACATCTTTGTTTTCCTTGTAGAAGCCAGAAGAGCTGTGTACAATCATAGGTGTTCCTTTGAACCCAGATAATCAAAGATCTTGATATAAATTAAAAAATTGTTTGTGATATTAAGGATTTCTCTGTAAACATGGTATATGTCTGGTTTCAGCATGAGCAGGAATGTGAAACTTCATGCTGCTGTGGCATTAAGTTCAGTACAGGGAAGTTGCTGTGGTTATTGATGTGGAATCTGCATGAATACTTTTGTGCCAGAAACTGCAGAGCTACTGATAGTTCCATCTCAGTGTCTGCTCAGGGAAAGCTGGTAGAGTGTGCTTACATGTACTGTGATAACCCTTCTGCTYACAGTGGAGGATGTTCATAGTATAGGTCTATCAGTTAGTTTTTTAACGTGTCTAGTTATGTTTAATATTATATATGAAAATATATTACTGAATTGTATATACATGTTGTTACATAGTTACTTGATACTTCTATAGAGACAACTGTGTTCTTGTATTTTCACAAAGAGATAGGTGATTTACAGTTAAGTTACTTTGATACATTTCTCAAACTCTGTTTTCATACCATTTGGATATGTCATAATTTAAAAAAAACAACCTAAGGCATTTTTATAAACATGAATGAGAAAATGTATATGCAATATTAAAGCAAATCTATCATTTTTTTTACCATGCAGACATAACTAATTATATGGATCTGTGGAGATAATTTGTAAGTATTTTTAAAGAGCTTAACCTTTTAGCATAGAATTAGTATCAAAAAAATTAGCCCAAAGATTGATTTTCCCAGTTAGCAATATTTGAAAGTGAGAGTTCATATTGGCATCATTTCTTGTATTCCCTCTCCTTACAGTCTTCATAGCATAGCTTGGTAGCTAATAGGGGTGTTGCTAGTAGCCCTAGTACTTAGATGACGTAACTTTTACCATTTTAATAGATTCTTACATTCTTTTTTTGTTTTTTTATAAGTTGCCACATTTACAGAGTTTGCAGTGGTTCTTTAATTTGGTGYAAGTAAACCCTACAGGGTATAGTGTGTGTTTTGTAACATGAAATTCTCTTCAGCCTTGGCTGATATATAAACTTGAATTTTGGGATTTTCTTTCTTACTTGCAGAATAACTGTGGCCAGAATAATACTGCATCAAAATTTGGAGTCAGACAGACCCTTCAKCCAAAGCAAATGCTTGAGAGCTCTGAACTGCTGTGTATTGGCAGGGGTGGGGCTGGATCCAAAAAAACCCCAAACTGTCCTGTTTTCAGAACTCAGCTCTGTCCTACCCTGATGAAACAGCAGAAAGTCTGCAGAAGACATAAACCTTGGTTCTTACTCCTGGTAAATGTTGCCCCATGATCTGCCATTTATTTTTGGCATGCAGTTTCCCTTCTTTTCTTCCTCCTTGTCTGCCTCTGACACAAGCACCACATGGACACGAAGGTATCTCCAGCAAAGATARTGAGAGGTAGAGGAGAAAAAGGCTGGAGGGAGCTGTTTGCCAAAGGTGGAACTATTTGTTTGTTTGTTCCTTTAAAAGAGCACATAGGAACAAATACTGTATTAGTTGTAAAGCTTRCCAAAATTAGGAAATTCCAGATCCTACATTGCATAAGGTATCCTAATTACTGCTTCTTTCTGTGTTCAGTGTGCTATAATTTTTTATAATATTACAGTAACTTTTATTATTTAGTCCTCAGGATAAATTTGGAAGAGTTAGAAATTAATCTATTGAATCTGCTGGGTTTGTATTGCTACTTCATTTTGCAACATTAAAATCTTTTGCTCAGTCACTGTATGTAGACAAATGTGATGAAATCTAATCAGCAAATACCTGGGAAAATAATATTTTAGAAATATATATTATGTTAGATGCATTTTATTCTGATTATTTKGGGAAATTATTGGTTAGGAATGCTAAAATTTATCTGCTTAGAAAATACTGTTTATAACCAATATTTAATATAGTGTATACTTATCTTTACCATTGTTGTGTCYGTGCATGCAATGAAGACAAAAGTATGTRGTTGTAAAATTCTAATCTGCTAAGTGCTATGAACAAAAGAAAATTTAGATRATATGATAGAATTCCTTTTATGTGAAACCAATGTAACTCAAACTCATTATGGTGATGACTACCCTTATATTTGCATYCTTTGCTGTGTGCAAATTAGACTTACAATTATCACATTATAATAGTTATCAAATTTGCATTTTCATTCCATCAAAGATTGCAGACTTCTTCATAGCATAAAGAATWTTTTTCATTTTGTCTAATTCTCTTTGTGATTCGGGCTATTTTCACTATAAATTCTCCTGACTAATCCTGTTCACTGATCATGTTCTGTTTCTGTTTAGCCTCTCTAAAGAGGCAAACTGAGAGGAGAAAAGCTTTTGTGAGTTACCTGTCCTTTCTTATGACTCAAGCCCTTCTGAAAGTTTTTAATATTGTAGCAGTTTGCTGGATGTTTGACTTCCATCTTACTCTGTCTGCAAAAGGGACTCCTTTAGCACATGTTTAAAGAATAGGACATGCTTCCTTGCTTATGCTCTCTTAAATGCCTCCAAATTACGTTTTTGTTGTTCCATCCTTCTTTCCACAAAAATATTTTTTTTCAAACCTAGTTTCTAAAGTGGGAGAGAGAATGCTGAAGAAACTGTGAGCAAGGCAAGGTCATAAGAAATGTTAAAAGAGCTGAGATTATTGTGGTGTTGGGTACTATGGAGGAGAATACAAAACAGAAGCAAACCCCAGTTAGGAATTCTCCCTGTAATTAGAACAATTTATATTGCTATATTGCTACTGTAGAAGTGTTTAAACTTGCCCTTAAAGGACTCTGCAGCATAGCAAAGGGCTAACTAATCAGGAAAGCTGGGGTCCTCTACATTTTTCTGCGGCTGAAATAGAATTGTAAGATTTCTCACCAAATTTGTTAAAGCTAAAGTATATTTGTTTCAAATGCATTTGTTTTTTGAAGCTGTACCAATAAATAACAYACAAAGGATGCATTTATACTTTACTCTTTACTGTACTCTTTTTATAGCTATCAAGCAGTAAGTAATTACTGTTACAATCAACAGGGTTTTTTTCTTCTGTTGCTTCTCTGTAAATGGAAAACTATTTGATGTATATTTATATTACAGCTTGAGTGAGAAAAAGCAGTTGTTGAAATCTTCACTTACAAAATTAAATTATGTGGGTTTTACAAATGTTAATTTTTGAAAATCTCATATGCAGTCTGTATGCTGAGAATTCATGGGGCCTTAAAAAAGGTTATGATGAATTCCTGTATAAAATTTTGATTGACTGAATTGCTAACTAAATTATTAAATAATTTTTCTCTAAAAATACTGTTTCTAAAAAGAGGCAACTGAAATGGAACATAAGCAATAACATTTCTTTTTAGAAAAGCTATGTTACTTTTTTAAAAAACCTTAACTAAACTTTCGTTAGTTGTATCTTTGTCCTCCAAATGTATATAATTGATCCTCAATCAACTTATTTCAATATTTCTAACTTCAACTTTTATTTTTCACCTCATCAGAAACATTGCAATGTTTTAATACAAAAAAAAAAAATTGTTGATGTCTTGAGCTAGTGTTCTAAGATTAGTTAATAGCCCTAACTAGCTTTTAATATATATATATGTGGGTGTGAATTTAGAGTGGATTATTTTTACGATGACAAGAAAATCCTCACAAGAACCCCAAGATTGGATTGCTTTCCACTTTTTAGAGCTGAAGAAAATTGGAAGGTTTCAGAAYGAGCTATCATGTGGAAGAGCAATATAAACTTGTTTCATATAGATCTTAGATAAGCTGGATTTTTTTTTATTTCAGCAATGTCCTTTCAACTTTCACCCTCGTTTCTTTAAATTAAGATGTTAACCACATAAATCAGCTGAATATATACTTGTGTAGKTTTTAATTCTTTTTGATATTTTTATTGTAAGACTACAAGTTAAGTGTATATACCCGATTTTCCAAGAAGGTGGCAAACATGCACATCTCTGTATTTAAATACATGGTATTGCCTTAATTTGTAAAGGTTACAAAAGTTAACAGCACTCAAAATAACAACTACACAACTCAAGGCTTGAGACATGACTGTCTGGTTTTGAATCTCTGGTTTGGTTATATTATTGCTTTGTTAAGAATAACTGTTATTTTAAAAAATGAAATTATTTTCTGGTTTTTCAGTGTCTCAGAGAGATTGAAAATAAATATTGCAAGCATCCTTAAGTTATTATTTTTCACTTTTATGAATAGTTGGTATCTTGAGGGTGCTAAACAATTGACTATTGAATGGCTTTTTCTTTTGATGTAACATTCTTAGGTGTTGAATAAGAAAAAATAAGGATTATTTCATTGTCTGAATTTTGCTACTTATATCTCAGTGTAGCTATTCACTTAGCTCTCTATGAGAAGGAATAAACTTCAGTTACTCTGTAGATGTAATTTCAACTTGCTGTTTTATAGCGATTCTTCAAATAGTCATCCAGACAAATCTGTTCTTGAAAGCTTCTTGAAGGCTAATTATATATCCTATATTGAGATGCATGTTATGTCAATGAAARAATTGTAAATCAGGACATAATTATGAAGTTTAGTAGATCTAGAAAAGCACAAAGAAGAAAATTGAGGCTTTTTTCCCCAATGCAGTTACTGTTCTTAAAGTTCTGAGATTAGCTTAACTGGAGTAGCCCTGGTAGAGATTAATGCAAACTATGAAAGATTAATGCTGATTTCTATAGATTTTTGTATTTGGTAAGCTGCCATAAAATACACAATTCACTTAAACATTTCCTGTTAATTTGGTGTGGCATGACATGACTTATTCTCACATCTAAAATGTCATTGTAATCAAAAGTTACTAGAATTTATTCTACCCAATCTAGTCACAATAGAAATGTAACTGATTGGCACTGTTCCAACAATGAAACCCTGGTCTTGAGTCAGGTTTACCCTGTGGTGATGATGATTGTATAACATTTCTCTTTCAAAACCCCTGTGGTTTTGCATTGCCTCTTGAACCAGCTGTTTGATTAGGCATTTAATCATCAAGAGGCTTTGCAAATCCCCATAAATGGGTGTGGAATGCAGTCCTGAGTTTTAGGGTCTTGTTCCCCAGGGAGGAACATGGAATCTGCAGCTTAAGTCCCTAAGATCCCTGTATAGCATCTTGAGGATAACTGCCTTAAAAAGATGAAACTTCTGTTCTGACAAGGTGCTTCTTGCAGTAGGAAATGTGAAACATATGGTGTGGTACAGTATCACATCAACTTATAGTTGTCATCTTTGGCTTACAAGTGCAGGAAGGTACCCTCATGCACCTAAAGTTGAAAAATTGAAGGGTCTTTTTCAGGGAATAATCGGCTATCAATATTCTTTGACCAAATGAAGTTGGGACTTGCTCCTGTACCAGTGCTACAGCTGCCATCCTCTATCTAATAAGCTAGTGTTTAGAGGCTTTTGGCCAAGAAATGTAAAGTTTAGGTTGTATTCTCCAGAAAAGTTTCAGGTTCACTTCTCACAAGAGCCTCCATATGTACATACATATCCTTAACCTTTTCTACTGCATTCATGTCAAATGGTAAAGTGACAACGAAAAGATACCAGCTTTTACATTTGGGAGAAGCTGTTTTAGAATGATAAATTGGCAGAAACATATTCTCTTTTTTCTGTGAACATGAATATAATTTTCTGATTACATAGTGTATGACAACAGTTTAGCATGGCTAGATCAAAGGCAAGAGAGGAAAAGGAAACATTGCAGCAAGAATAAGGTTGTTTTGGCTATGCAGCTTTGAATATGCTAAAACACATTTTAATTGGAAGACTGATGACGTCCTGAAATGGGTGCAAACAAATTTACTCACTATATTGAGTGTATTTCAAAGTAAGTTTCTTTTCTCTAATCTCAAAGCAATGTTAACATTAATTTCTCCCTCAGTAAAATACAAACTTATAATTCCTAGTTGAAAAGGAAGGCCAAATTGTTACAGCATGTTTACTATGATATTTTCAGCCTCAAAGAACAGCTTTTTATCATTCTCACTTTTGTTAGATACTTATCACTGCAAGACAAAATGTCAAAAAATAATTTTAAGTACCGTGTACACTTTTATTGGTTTTTAATTTGAAAAGATACTGATAAATCATTTTCACAGTACATTTACTTGTGAACACTTATATTATCAGTTATAAAAATGAATTATGATGTTTTCTGTTGATTGCAAACAGAAATGTTGTTGAGAATATATACCATTTTAGAGCTTGGTTGGAAGAGTCATGTCAGAAGAGTCAGCTGTGACTACGGCACTTCCCATGGCATTTATTTTTATGAATTTCAAGTACATATTTGAAAGTAGTTTAATAAACTTTTTGGAGTAGAAAGATGCAATGTGATGCTAAAAGAATCGTAGTACATTTTTTTAAGTAACCCAAACAGCATACTCTGTATAAGGTAGAGTTTAACTACTATTGCAGCTGTGTAAGCCAAGCAAAGACGTCTGCAAAAAAGAGTAGAAAGCAGATTCTATAATAATTAGCTCTCAGTTTTCTGAGCACTTTTTTTCCTTTCATCCACGTTGTATTATAGAGCAGTATCATCAGCAGACTGATACCAGTAACCTTCAAGAGATTATGATCAATCAAGTTTTATAATACCTTGGAAAACAGTCTTTATACAGTGTGAGTAGATTTATGAAACATTATCATTTTGTTTTAAAAAAAACCATTATCATTAGGCTTGGGGTAATCAGCATAGCAAAGAAAATAAAGAGTATGTAAGGTGAGGTGTTTGTTTTTGTTYTGCAGTTATCAGTAACACTGAGAAATTAACCATTTCTCCTGAATTTTGATGTTTGCCCTAGAAGCTGTAGAAGAATCAATTTTTTTGTATTATTTTCCCAAAACTTAAATGCCCTTGATTAATAACAATATATGTGACAGGAAAGGATACCTCCTGCTTTCGATCTGTTACAAAGATCATGGAAGCAGGACATGTTAGGACTCTAAGATGTTCCCTGAGGGATCAAGAAATCTGTACATTTCTGAAGACTGACCTATCACCTTGAAAAGCAGCCATRAAGGAGAGCTGCAAATGCAAGACCACTGTCAGGTCTACCTGTCGTGGTGCTGACAGGTCTCTGATATAAAACCCAATTTACAGTTTAAGAAGCACATCCATTATCCTTCTGATTTTAAAATATAACATACATCAGCAAAATGATAAAAGAAAGTGCTTAAGAATTATGAAAGTCAAGGACTATTTCATATCAGAAAGTCACAACCTTTTTTGCATATTACTGATTAAAATTACAGTGAATTTTAATACTCAACTCTGTCTTTATTTCTTCCAGAAAGTTAAGAGTTAGCATTAGTTGGACTTCAATCATTGTAATTTTACTTGTATTATGTTATTTGGATTAGTCAGATGTTCCATTACTCTTTATAGGAGTTGAAGGGTTTTTTTGAAGTGTGGATTATTTTAGACAAAGTGATGTGTTAGTATTTGGGGAAAAGTACTGTCTTTTTGATCTTAAGGAAAAGAAAAATAACAACAAGCCTTATTTTTCCTAGCATTTGGTTTAAGCTTTATCTCCATTTGTAATTTGGAATAGAACAAAAATTTCAAGTTTTCTGTGTAAAGATGATCTGTAGTGTCTTCTAATTTAAAAGTTTCGGTTCTTGAAAATGGAAAGTTTAAGGCATTACTGAATGGACAATAAAAAGGAAAAGTGTATTTTTTTTTTACTTGATTACTGTAATGGACTTAAATGTTAAATTGGATTACATAACAAAACACTGCTTATTTTACTGTAATATCCACCAAGGCTGATKGAGAAATGAGGTTATGAATTTTTAGTATCAAAGCAGCTTTTACTCTTTAGAACAGTTTCCAATGTTGCCTTACTTATGAAATTTTAAAATAGCTGTTTTTACTTTGCCTATATTTGATTGTACCTTTTTCTTTTATTGCTAGGTAAAGAGTTGCTTCATATATAACTTAATTTAATAACTTAATAACTTAAGTACAAATACTGGGCATAAGATTCCCTAAGTACCTTTCTAAAACTTAAAAGTTCCTTAGTAATAAATATACTATTAGTTTCATATTTTTTATGTCCTTTTGGTATTTCAAGCATTTGTCCAGTCTTTTTGTAAAGTATTTGCATTTCTTTAAACCAGTAGACCTGTAAATTCCAGAAGGGCTCTAAAATCATCTGCATTTGGGTTTAGTTCATCTTCTGCTGGTAAGCATTTTAAAATCAGGAATCTGTGCTCCAATCAGCAAACCTGTATTGTTTTTGTCTTGAGACTCCATATAAGAAAAGAGCAATGCAACATTTAAAGTTGAAATACATTTCATTGATATTTCTAAAATMTCAGAAGATCTTCATATGAAGTAATTAATGAAGACACGAAATAATTGTAATTTCAGCCAACTAGCTCAAAATCTGTTATGTTTACTTAATATGTGTTTGCTGTTATGGTTCGTATTTTCAGTTAGTATTTTCTTGCTCCTTGAAGACAATGAGATATTATCTGATTTACTTCATGTAGCAACAAAATCAAGAATGTTTATAGTTYTAAAAAACTGAGAAAAACACTCTTTAGCCATGTAATCTAAATCACATTTTAGGCATGTAATCTCTGATTCTTCTTTAACTCATGATACATATAACTGTATCAGATTTTATCAGGACGCTGTAAAAATTGTCATATAGGCTTATGTACAATGTGCATCTCTTCGGGTTAATTACTTTCTAGGAACAGCTGCTCTAAAAAAGTAAAAGAAGCCTTGTGCTGGTACCTGAATTTAGCTAACAGGAGGCAGCCCCATGTAGTTAGCCATTTTTGCAAGTAATTATTGTGATGGTGAAAGAACGTCATCTACCACAGATAGCCTTTAACTTGAATTTTACTAGGAGTTACAAGGAAACAGACATTCTTTTGAAGTTGGGTTTTTTGTTGGTTTTTTTTTTTTTTTGCTTGTTTAGTGATTTTTCTATTTTTTTTAATTTATTTTGAGAAGGTTGAAAATAATACAGCTTTCTCGGAATTAATACAAAAAAATTCTATTCAAAAAAGTTGGATCAGAAGCATTTTTAATTTCATGGAAATTATGACAACTCTGTTTCATTCTAATAATTGCTTGAGAGGAAAAACACTTTGAGTGACTACAAAATTCTTATAGATTCTAGATTCAAAGGATTTAAATACTAAAAACAAACAYTTACTTTGAAATTTCCAAAACAAACTCTTCCTATAAAGCAAATTCTGTAATTTTCAGTAAGGTATAGGCTATTTCCTGGTGATAAAGTTGCTTAGTTTTTTGATTTCCCAAGGTTTCCTTATTTACATGGATTGTTTGAACTATTGCAAATGTTGCAGAAAATATAGTTTTCTATATTTTCTATATTTCAGTGTAAGATTATACAGTCTGCAGGCCAAATGTACCAAGTAGGGTCTATGTGTTGTAAAGCACATAAAGGTATCTATCATGAAAGTGGTAAGCAGCCATGAGCTCTGGTCTTGGATATAATGGACTAAACAAGGCCTGTAGAGACTGTATGTAAAGTATTTTGTACATATATAAATCAGCAGCTGGGAAAAGGTCATGAAGACATTACATTACATGTAAATCTACTATACTGCAAGACATATTTAAAGGGAATATTTACCTGGTTTTGTTTGCAATTTAGATTTTTTCCAAAGTTTAATTACTCTAGAATAATTATGTGAATGCTCCCCTCCTAGGTGTGTTTCCATATAGACTTAAGGTGCAAGAACTTAAAAGAAAAAAATGTTCTAGACTAATTAGTGCATAATGAAATATTTTGGAAAATTTCCAGCTCTAGATTTGTGTTAATGATGCACCCTGCAGACTTGGTCCAGAGCCCATTGGATTTAATTCCCCTTGCTTCAATGAAATTTCTTTCAAAACTACTGAGCCAGCTTTTAATATTTACTGGAGTAGATAGAGTTCAGGCAATTAGCAATTTTGAATAAGATTTAATGGGGCATTCAGATGATTTATCGAGCTCTCTGTGTTGCATAGATTGAGTTCCTTTGTAGCTGTCTTGTTCCAGAGTGGAGGGAGACATTCCTGTCATTAATGCGTGTGTGCCCTGCAGGAAACATTTCCACCAGCTTCCAAAGGCAGCAGTAAATCCTTCTTTCTGCAGGTATGCTTCCATGAGCAGGTGAACTTTGTTGCTGCCTAGAAATCTTTACTGTTTTTTTTTTTTTTCTCCTCTGGTCTTCATTTTGCAGCCTCTCTTCTTGTGCCATCTCTCCTGTTCATCTGGCACTAGTGTAAGGTGATTTGGCTTTCTAAGCCAGCAAAAGACTATTAACTTTTTTCTCCTAGGTTAGTTCTCTGTGAAATTATTCAGATGAATCAGTTCAGGGAACACTCACAGGCACATCACCCAGTAAAAGTCAGATATTGGGAATGATGTCAGGCAGTGGGGAGTGCAGGAGAAGGAAACTCTGCCCTTAAGCAGTGGTGAGATGTTCAATCATCTCATTGCATAGGAATGTTGTGATAGCAAAGCCACTGTTGAAGTCTGCACTTGTCAGTGATCCCTCAAAAATACACTGGCAGGCACAATTTCCTACTTCAGGCAATGGAGCTAAGGCTCCAAAGTGCTGGCTTTTCTATAATCACATCTAAGAATAAAAAAAAAAAAACCATTGACCTGTTAGGATTGGTTATTTTTTAAACCCATTATAATTAGAATGAGTTATTTATCCTCTAGAGGATTCTTGATTATTTTTTATTTCTTTGTGATACATTCAGTTTTTACTTGATGTTCTGTTCAGGTGTATTGGGCAAAAATGTTTAGGCTGTGAGTGTATGCACTCTCCCTTTTTCTTTCTCACAAAGTTCTACATTCATCATAGTTCCTTTGTGATATAATTTACAATATAATTTATACCACACAGAATATCTCTGGATTATTTATTCTCTGTTGTTTTAATTATCAAGTTAAATACTTTCTATTTTTCCATTCCTAATGCACTGGGGTACGTGGACCAGTGTGTTGAACATCATGCAGTATTTTCAGTGGTATTAACTAAAAGCAGGAAAATTATTACACTGATAAGCATTTAATTTATTTTGTATCTTTTCCTGTATTTACTATTTAGTGGATAATACMATTTTCTTTTCACTTTTTTCTGTTAGGAAATAATCTATTTCTCAGAAGGTTAACATTGTCAGTATTTACTCTTATATTGCGATCAGATTATGTAAGGCTCTCATATTTTCTTTAGAAATAGCTTTTTCAGAAGAATGCTGATCTATTTTTTTTGTTAGTTTTTACTTTTATCTCCCTTTCATGATTGGATTTTTGGGAATAACCCCAGGTTAGATATTCTTCCTTTCTGGTATAAAAGTACTGTTCTTTTTCTGAGCTGTTTTCAAAAAATCAGTGTGAACATTTCCAGTTCTAGTACTTTTCCTGTAAAATTGTCTTTAACCTGTTTTACTAAACAGATTTATATTGCAATAGCATTTCAATATTCCATGTCCCCCTCTTGCTTTGGCTATAGCAAGCCCCATGGAACTAATGAATCATTGAGGAGAAGACAAGGCATGGATCCATCATACTACAGTTCTTCAGTCTTGGCTGTTTATCAGAACACCACATTTCAGGCAGTTTCAGTCGTATGCCATCAATAATAATTAGTGCAACATTGCTGATTCCAAAACAATAGTTTCTTTTGCAATGTTAGGGGAAGATTTTCTTCAAATTTGAGCACTGGAATTTTCTTCAGTTATGAAGTGGTTACAGCACCAAGCCTGACAGAGTTCAAGAAATCTTTGGACAATGCTCTCAGGCATATGGGTGTGATTCTTGGGAACTSTCCTGGCTGAGAGTTGGACTTGATGATCCTTGTGGGTCCCTTCCAACTCAGCATATTCTGTCATTCTCTAAAATTAGTTGCAGCTTTATACTGCATTTGCATTGGAGCAAAGATTTATGGTCACATATTTGATTTTCACAATGATTTGTTACTCAGCATCAAATATTCCGTACAGTCATGTTCCTGAGTTTATTCCTTAGCATGCAGAAATGCTAAGGTGTTAAGCAGCTTAGAATTTTACTAAAGCTTCCCATCTGGATCAGTTTCTTCCTCTAAGTGAAAATAAAGCAAGCCAGAGAAAGGGTAGCTTCTTTGTTTTCTGATTGCCTTATCTATATGGCTTTTGAATCCTTGAAAAATGTGCATTACTGTACTATTCTTAATGGTGTAGTTGCAAATTAATAGCACATTAGCACTAGAAGCCATAGTAAAATTACAGGATGTACTGATGGCATTGTACAACCCCATTTCAAAAGGAGAAGCTTGAGGTTACTGTATCTGCACCTTTAAAAATCTTAAATGTATCTTATGCACGATAGAAATATTTGAAGATAATTATTTCGCTGAATCAGAAGACTATGGATCTTGGAGGAATATTCTGAGAAAGCTACAGAAATGGTATGGAAATATCTATCACATAGTGATAATTGCTAACATTTTATTTTCATTTAGTATTTGTCCCTATGTGAGAATATTTTACTCTGATTCCATTTTTCTGCAGTTTCATTAGGTCTWATCCAGTTCATAGGTTGACATGATAGATAATGACCCTTTTCTTCCAGGATTAAAAGAGAAAACACATGAGGAAAAATATTGCAAATATATCATTGGAGGTATTGAGGTGTAACTTCTCTTTGAATAACTTTTAAGCAAGCTGAAATAACTTCAGTCTTTATTTGACCAAAAGTTGTTATGTCACTGAGCTGTAGTTACTGCTAAGATTTTAGATGTCAACACTTTCAGTAGTTTTGAAAATAAGTTTTATCTTTCATCTAGCTCTGTCATTGCTCTACTTTTTTTTCCTGAATTCACTGTGCAGTTACTCAATATGATTTTGATCTTCATAGWACCTATAACTTTATGAGTGCATTCTCTCTTTTTCTTCTTATCTGTTGAAGATAAGAAGATTCACTAAATTCACTAAAAAACTGTGCAGAGAAGGATATTTTTTGGCATTGGCTTTTTATAATTCCTTTATCTAAATACACCTTTCTGGCATTTTTTGTTTTTCAATATTTTTTAAAATAAACATAAAATTTGAAATTTATCCCATATTCTTCCAGTAGGGGATTCTGTTCATCGAGGATCTAAAGAAAACCTACAACTGAATGTTTGGAGTTTTTTATATAGATGCTCTTGATTTTGATAATCTGGTTGCCTGCATATGATCCTTGGGATGACAGTTGTTCTGCAGCCCATCTGAGAGATGCCTGGAGAGGGTTTATGTTCTTTTTCTGGATCTCAGTAAGAAAGGCCTGACAACAAAGGACATGCTAAAATAGCTTTTTAATAGGATAAAAAGAAAGATGAATACAGATAGAAAATAAATTTTATGTCCTTTCAGATGCTTGAAACCCTCCTTTTATTCACCATTGAACTGGCCTCAACTCAAAGTGAATTTTCCCCTGGCACCTCACTAGGTTTTCAAAATGTTGGTTTTTATGATATCCATGCATTTTTCTGATTGTTTGTTTGTTTGGGGGTTTTTTTGCGGGGTTTTTTTTKGGGTTTTTTTGAGATATTAGGACTTCATGTTTCTTAGGAAGACGTATCTAAAGATTTTAATATATTGGCATCTGATACCTGATTTGTGCCAATGTCAGCTGTGATTAGTTTGATAATCTTTTATGGCCTCTTTAATCCTTTCTAAGACCCTTTATTATTGCAAACTCCAGTGTCTGACATCAATGTTTTTATTATGCCAGTTACAACCTGGCTTAATTTTAGAAATTAATTTTTTCTGATTGCATGCTCTGCCTGTGCATCTTTGCAATTTTCTTTTTGTGGAAACAGTGTATAATCCTAAGCATATTTTGTTGAGATTTTACCAGAAAACATATAATTAATTTCTTCTTTCTCTTATTACTAGCTGAAAGTATTTTGATTGATAAATATAAAGCAAAAGGTGTCTGGTTACATAAACCTGAAATTTTAGAGCCTCATTTTTTTCAGGCATAAAGAATATAATTCATAGCAAGGAACGTGCTCAATGAGTTCAAATGAGTTTACGTTTTGTTTTTTCAAAATTGTTTATGAGGCTATCTGAATTCCCTCATTCTTATCTATTGTACTGATTTATGGTGTAAACATTTTCAGCAATTTGGCAATGTATTTTTAATGTGAGCATTTGATTTTTAATAAAACACAGTTTCACTTAGGTAAACCTTCTAAGCAGTCTCTTCAATCCATCTAAGTTGACTCATCTTTTCTTTTGAAAATTGCGAGTAGAATCACTACGTTCAAAACTTTGAAGAGTAACTTGCAACTATAGCTATTTCATAGTGGAAAATAAAACATGAGACTGCAATTACTTGGACACATAAAATGCAAAATGTAATGTATAATCAGCTGGAGATTTTCATTGTTTCCAGTAATCTCATAAATTCACCAAGAGAGCTCTTGTTAGGCAGGTGGGTACCAAATAATTTTTCATTGCATTACAGTTYTTTTTCACAGAAATAAAGTGTCCCAAGAATGTAAATGTTTTCCATACACCCTCTTATTAGATACCATTTCCATGTAAATTTGTAGATAATTTAATATTTTAAAAAAGGATAGAAAAACTGAGTTAAATGTTCATAACCAGTAAAATTAAAAACTATCAGCAGGTTACAAGGAGAAAAGGAGACTTAGGGGACACCTTATCACTCTCTACAACTGCCTGAAAGGGGGATGTAGTCAGGTCAGTCTCTTCTCCTAAATAAAAAGCCATAGAACAAGGAGAAGCAGCCTCAAATTGCACCAGGGAGGTTTGTATTGGATATGAGGAAAATTTTCTTCACCAAAAAGGTTGTCAGGTCCTGGGACAGGCTGCCCAGGGAAGTGGTTGAATCAGCATACCTGGAAAGCAATGTTGAAAAGACGTGAAGATGTGGCACTTAAGGACATTGTTAAGTGGTAGACTGGGAAGTGCTGGGTTAAGGATTGAACTCAATGATCTTGTGATTCTATCCTATGATTAGCTGCAGTACTTTATTCTGACTTCCATCAGTGTTACTATTAGTTGCTCTCAGTTGACAGCTGAACTGTCAAATACTATATTGTTCAAAATTCATTTCTTCTTAAAAGGTTAATAAATCTGATAAATAAATAATGGTTACTGCTCACCTCTCTCACATTTTTACCTCACAATTATCCAACCATCTTTTCTTTCTGAGATGGTGTAATTGATATGTATCAAATAAGAGTCAGGTTTTTTTCCTCAGTTTCTGATTAATTTTGAAGTTGCAGTTTCTGTTACAGAGCTGAAGGAAAGCTTCTGGTTTGATTTTGTGGRTTATATAAATTAAAATAATAAATTCTATTCACCCTATCTGCAAATCTTATTTCTAGATTCTATATATGTTGTTTGCATTTGTCAAGGAAAATAGATCTAATTTAAAAAAGTTGTACTAGGTTAGAAACAAAGGTTTTTACTACAAATTCTAAGTGTCTTTGCAATGATTATTACTGCATAATATTCCATTGCAACAGTCTCTTTGTTGATCGTCAGTTCTGCAAAGAACTCATGCTTGTCCTCATCTTGTAGTAAGCCGAGTTCAAGAAGAAAAGATGGATGAAGCCCAATGTCTTACTGCTAGTTTCCAGCTGTCACTCAACTGGGGTTTTAACTGTGCTTTTTACTCTTTATTGGAAAGAGCATTCTTCTACCCAAAAAGGTGGAGAAAACTACAAAAATTATAATAAATTTTGCCATGTAGAAAATCATACTCCAATTTCCAGTTATCTCTCAGTATCCATGTTAGCTTACTGAAAACTGTCTCCTCTGACAGAAAAAAAATGGCATATGTAGCCTTATGACAGCAAACTATACAATGTTGTTCAGAATAGCCAGATACCTTGCAGTCTGCATCCTAGTGTCCTTGCTTATATCAAGCAGCAAGATGGACATTGAAAGATAATTTGTTTAAATGACCACCAGTAAAAATGTTGTGTATGTTGAAAAAAGTCATAAAGATTCTAAACTGACGGGAAACATCACATCTATTGGAACTGTTTTCAGTGCTTATTCAAACAGACCTTCCCTTCTCCATATTAGAAAAGCTTTTTCATAATCATGAAGGGTTTTTTTTCTTTTTTTCTTTTTTTTTTTTTTTTTCTTTTTTTAGTTTTATGTGGGAAAATGGTATGATGAGATCAAATGAAAAAAATGCTAAAACCTTCAGTGTCTCAGAGCCATAATTCTTGTTCATTTGTGTTCATGGAAGAGCTGTTTTCTGACAAGCTCTTACAGGTTTTCGATTGATTCTGTTGCAACTTATGTGAAGTAAAATTATTCATATCTCTGTTCTGGCACTTAAAAAAACTATCTCCTTTTCCCTCAACTGCATCTTACAACTAGATTATGTTAACTGTGTTTCATCTATCTTTTCTATCTTACCTCAAGAGTCTGCTATATCCCAATAGAATTATACTTTGTGGTACTGAAAATTGAAACTTTTTCTGGAATTTCGTTCTTCCTAACTATCAGTTGATTTATTTAAAAATAGTTTTCTTTATGATTAAAAAAATAGAAGTGTTTTTACTTTAATTGGCATGGTCTTTAAAGTATGATTTCTATGTCTTGAAGTTCAAACTTGGAGTTTGAAAGTAAATTGTCTTCTCTAAGAGACGCTGGTCTGAGAGCTGCAAGGATATACGGAATTAGAATAGACATAAGTACCCGTGTTAGGAACTGAAGCCTCAAACAAATAATTGAAGCAATTGGTAGTCCAGGTGTATCTGAGGAAAAGAGAGTCTGAACTTTCTGGCAAAATGTAAATTTGAATAATATAGTACCTAAAGCTCTTAAAAAAACCCCAAAAACTTAATTAACAAGGATTGCATCTAGTAGCACGGTAAATAAATGCTGCTGCATCTCAATTACAGCCTAGGTCACCTGCATTCTCAATTACTTGCTGCACTGAGATTTGATAGCAAAGCTTCCAGGGCAGAGTTACCAGACTAAGCAGCCTATGCAATTTCTTTGAACTACAGAAAAATACTGTGTGTGAAACCAAGAATTTGTGATTAATTTTATTAAAATCCTAGCAGTCTGTTTAAAAAAAAATAATCTATCTATTCACAGAATCAAATTATCCAATTATTGCTGCTTATGCCCAATAATGAAATTATTGAGATTTATACACACAAGCTTTCTAGTATGTGTGCCTTAAGGTGATGTTGTCACCCTTCTAATGCATGTCTGGGTTCTGAAGTCAGTGGTGCTATTCCGCCTTGGAAGAAACAGTTACACAGTGATCATCATCCCAGCTTTTTTGATAGGAGGAATGTGATGCTTATTGATGACCTTTTCCCCATAACCAGGGGGATCCCCCTGGGTATGTTTGGCATCACATTTATATATTAGCTATAAAAATGACTTTTTCTTCATTGCCACATTATGTCCAAAATTACTATAAATTCTGTGGTTTTCATATGTTGTATACATGTTCTTGTCTGGTTGGAGCATGTTTAAATCTAACAATATACAATCTTCTTTATTCTTTATTGTCCTTACAAAGTGGTGATCGTGATTCTGTAATGCTATATTAAGCATACAAAGAATATGATTTCCTGAGACTCTGCCTACTTTCCAAGAAGTTTACTGAATCTCAAAAAATACTATTTTTTTAATTGCATTGTTCTGTGTAATTGTAGCAGTTTGTAGCTCATGGCACTAGATTGTCTGATGCACTCTGGTCCTCCTTAAGGAGCTGTGAGTCAATAAATAAAAAATGCACAGTGAAAGTTTCCTAATGCTAATTACCAAAATTATTAAGCAACCTATTTGTCACTGTAGTCTATAGTGTATACTTTTCAACTCTTAATGTGCATAGTTTCGAGTTTTGGGGTTTTTAGAACAATTACTTTTGACTAAAGTATGGCGACAGTAATATTTCACGTTAATGTACCTGTGCAATATTGATACAATTTTGCATTTGGGAGTTTTATTAATAGTTCTATTATTAATGCCTTTCCTAGATGCTACTTAGAGCAGTTTCATCATAGTTCCACCTTCATTTATTTTGGTTTTTTTCTTCTTTGATAATTTTCAGAAATGCATTTCTCAATAACTACTGTGCTGTTTTGGTACCCTGGAAGTCAAGACACTCATCTGTGCTATGAAAATAATAGATTTTTTTTTTTTTAGTTATAGCACTGATATTTATGCTTTTGGGATATGGTTTCAACTAAAATAATGTTTTCAAGGGTCCTAAAACCACATACAAGAAATAAGATATAAATAAATTGATTTGAGCAGTCTCCTTGAAACTAGATACCTTCATTCCAGTCCCTGCTCAGAATACCACATTAACCACATAAAACTGCGTCAGAATATGCTAGGAAAAAAAGCACCCCAGTACATTGAAATCCCACAGATAAGGCATTCTCTTCTCTTTTCTGCCACACCACTTGTTGTGTGAGGAGTCTTAACACAATAAATTGGTGGTGTCAGTTTAAACTGAATTGAGTATAAATGTGTAGGTTACAACACAAGAAAATGGGATGAATTAGACATAATTTGACTGAGAAATGGCATAATGTCTAAAAGAATCACTTTTATTCTGCACATTATGCATCCTTTCCAGTTTCTTCTAAGTGAAAATGATCCTTGTTAATTTTTTAGAATCTTCAAATCACCAAGAAATGAAAATTTTCATTAAGCTTTAAGTGTTCACTGTCTAAATAGTTAAGACAAAGCCTATTTTGCTAATAATATGTGCTGAAAATGCCCTGTTTCTGTCCTTTGACTTCGACCCAAGAGAATCTTCATGCTCCCTACTAAGTTCAAAACTGGGGAAGGGTGGGATTGTGCTCCCACTAGCACCCTGGCAATCAGCTCTGGAGATGATGAGGAGTATAAGAAGAGGTAGTAATCATGATGAGGAAAAGAAAATACATAGTTGGTCATATTTTCTGGCAGATGAAGAAAAAAGCTCTACATCTGCTGTGGTGATGATTTGAGTGTAAAGAATGAAATGAGCTCTCAAACTTTTTAAAAACCATGTTTTGACTAGCTGGATAGACTATGCAAAAAAATGTCCCTGAGAATATTCCTGTGAACCATAGAAAAACGTAGGTCAATCTTCTGTGTCATTTCAAGTATAAGTAGAATAAAAGATATATTCAACAATAAAAAAAATATGCCTAGCTGAATATCTAATCACATAAATATATAGGATAGGAAGGCTAGCAGGAAGGCTGCTGAAGTGACATTTTAAGGTCTAATTATCTTACATGGAAAGAAACTGAGGAAATTACAACTGGAGCAGTTGGACAGCYTATGACAGTGAATGATCACCATGCTAAAAGGAATCTATGTCTCAGACTTCTTTCCAAAATAGCAAAAAAAAACCCTCCCAAAACCCCTGTCGGTACTCTCCAGTCTAAACAGCTTACTGAAAAGAGAGAGATTTTTAATATTTTTAGAAATTTTTGGTAGCATGACAGAAAARAAATTGAGCACAAAAAACAAATGTGAGATTTTAAAAAATGGAGCAGGCTTTGACATTTAACAAGACAAGTTAATCTAACTGTACTTCACTACACACGTGAGACATCATGATGTCCAAACAGTTATTATCAACTCTTTCCAAACATTTTTTTTGGATATTAAACATATTAAAGAATCATGGTAAAATTCACAGTACATTACTTTCAGAAGAAAGCAGTTTCAGGAAAGAAAAAGAGAGGGCAGGGCTTCAGAAAAGGTCTTAAGGAAAAAAGCAATTAAATAGAGTTTAAGCCATTTCTTAAGTCGTAGCATACATAAATTGAACAATTCTAAAATAAAAGCATAGGACATGACACTGGATAGATTTAAAACTTGTCACTGATGATTAACAAATATCAATGTATGATTGCCAAACAAAAAAGTGCTACAAAGTATGAAGATGATAACTCTATGTTATCATTTTTTTAACATTAACAAAAGGGTCCCCCATATCTTCCAGACCTCAAAAAAACCACAGAATTCTCACTGCCCTGAATTTGRGATTGATTTAGCCTACAGTAACAATGCTGTATTGGATTAAAGATGCTGCATAAGAGCTTCAGTCTGAGGAACAGCTATATTCAATAAATAGAAATGGTAATAGGATCCTACAGAGTAAAAAGTTAGAAGTTCTTTGGAGTTTCTTTTTTTAAATATTTTGTATGTTCTGGTCAAGATTCATATATTTCCACACAGATTTAGTAGACTTCAATAACAGTATAACTTCTAGCTGTTCTGAAATTATTTACATCAATATAATTAAACTTTATCACTACTTTTTGGCATGAAAATTTTTATTTCAGGTAAAAGGGTTTCAAACAAACAGTCTAGGTAGTTATGGAGATTGAAACAAAATTTTAGCAGAATATCAGTTACTACAGAAAGTGATTAATCCTGCATTTGCCAATATGAAAAGCATTTAAAATAACAAAATTATGAAAGTAAGAGCAATGTGACTTGTGAAACATGCATTTGTCCCTTTACAGTCATAACCCAGCTACTGTCAGAATCTGTGAAGAAATATTTTGTAAGAGCTCCTTTTCACTTGCATCCTACAAATTTGGCTTCTGATATGAGACAAAATTGACTCTTTCACYAAGGAAAATTTTACCTTTTCTTGGGAGACTTTTTTACCTACATGCCAAGCAGAGATTGTTAAAACGTTTTCAACTGCATACAATATGAATTAAAAACTGTTTGTTTCCTACTAGTATTCCTCTTGTGAGGGAATGATTTGAACTTCACATCAAAGAAATCAATTGATCAGTTGCCCCTGCAAAAAGGACAGATATCTTTGTAGGTTAATAAATACCTTTATGAGCAACAGTAGCACTGAAAGTAAAAAAAAGCTGCCATACAGTGAAATAGCAATCAGGAGAAATTTAGAAGGCTTCCAGATTTGGTGCAATTGATGCACTGGAAAGCTTTGTGAAACTAACAGAGCAGGACTGTTCATCTGGACTGGAAGGAAAGGAATACATTAGTAGAGAAATATATTAGCAGTTGTCACTCTTCTCCCTTTGCATCAAAGGAAATTGCTTGGCAAGCATCAAGAGAGAAATCTGCATTATTTGAAATAGTTACATTATATTCCAGAAGAGAATAAGGGATGAAGGACCTTCCGAGTACAAAGTGTTGTAGAGCGGTTTGTAACACAGGCACATCTGTCTTATTGAAACAGCTTATCYCTTCCCCAATCAAAAGTAACATTTCTAGAGGTGGTGAAATGGAGTAATTCTGCATGCAGCTTATGACTTACTTTCCATAGTGTCTCAAGGCAATAACAAGATTCAGTATCTTTGTACAAAATCACGTGTCTAATTTTTCTTTCAAGTTGTAGTGCTTTGGAAGCATTTGTAATATTTGCTGACCTATCAGTAGTTTCATTTGGGGGTTGTAAGATTGATTTTTCTCAATTKGACTTTTGAAGCTATGAGATGGGCTTTGATCTGTTGTCCAGATTTGTGGAATAACCCCAGAAGCAGCTTTTAAGCATTAGATGTGGCACCATTTAAAGCATATCAAGAGTGGCACATTTGAAGAAATATCTCCCTGTTTCTTTTTTGGATATAAAAAGCTTTTATCTGATACATGTTGAGGGATCATGTTCTTTTGATATTAAATACTTGTGATATTGATACTAAATAAAAAGAATTAATGTGGAACTCAGCAGTACCTACTGGGACATCTTACTGTGCCTCTCCTGTCATTTGAAGTTTCTCATTCAGTTTTTGATATGACTGCGTAACAAAATCAAAACATGATTGCAGAATGTATTAACCACCTAAGTCAGTTTAATCAAATTAGGATCAGTAAATTAAGAAGAGCAGGACAGGCTTTGTTGCTTATTACCAGTCAGACACTCTTGGGGTTGCCTAGATGAGGTTCTGATTGTTAACACTTTTTAAGATCTGTGTTTCCAAATCTTCAGTGCTGCTGTTGTGCTTTTTCAAAATTCTGTGGATGTCAMCAAAAACTATTATCATCCTATTGTTCTGTTGTGTTGGTAGGTAACTGCCAAAATCTTGATGTTTTCTCAGGGGTTGTTGATGACATTGMTTTGATGATGGGGTTGTCTGTGTTACAAGTTTAGAAACATGTAAGGTATTTCTGTGTGGGCTGACACCAAAAGCACAAACTGTGTTTCATAGCTTTTGCACCTCAAGCTGTTCATTGGGCATGAGTTGTACCTAGGCAGTGTTGTGTCAATGTCTGTCCAGCCAAGATTAAGAACTTCATCACACTATGAGGGAGAAGGACTCTGCAGTTGACAGTTCTAGTAAAGTTTTRTGTGTCAACATGGCCCTGAATAGTGCTAGGTATGTTATTTGGTCTTTATTTTTGAATACTCCTGCTAGCTTGAGCATTTCTTCCTTGCAACAGTTTGTCATAGTTTGACTTATTTCATGTGCATTGCATTTTGCTTGAGGTTGACATTAGGATTTGGCCACAGCTTCTGGCACCAGTACACAAGGAAATGAATGCTGATCTTTTCCGTGGCAAGATAAGTGGATTGCCAGTTGAACTATGGTGCATTAGCAAAGTTTAACACCAGTACAAGAGGAGGATGAGACAAAGAGTCTGTCACTGGTTACACAAACATTTCCTTAATGCCATCACCTTTACATCTCCCTGAGACAGAAGGCACTAGTAAATTCTGTGGATACAGTGCAATTTTGTGCACATACATTCTTTGAATACAAAGAATGGGAATTTATGGTTTTATTTCTGAAAATTTCATTCTTCAAGGTGATAATATGGCATTATATTTTCAAGGAAGACTACCTTTTTTAGATAAGCCAATTGAGTGATCATATAACTTGATCCTTGTAGCTTCAAAAACAAATTTAATGAAATATTTTTGTGAGAAGAAAATATTAAAGGCTAGGGTTAAATTCCAGTTTTCCTGTAAGAATCTTGACAGACAAGAAAATGGAAATCATTTRTTTCTTCTAAATGCCTTAATCTGGGTTAATAAAAGAAATCTTTAACCATTAAATTTGGTTAGGTCACTTGTCTTTCCTTTTTTTACATAMTACATGAATTGTTGTATARGAACAGTAGGATCTAAGTCCAGTTTTTGTTTGGCTTAAACTGCTCATGAAACTAGTGTTAGTTTTCACAAAAATGGCCAGTTGTCCTACACAGAAATGTTTAGGTTCCTGAGTCTGCACAGAGTTTGACACTCAGAAAATGAACAAAATTCAGTCCTCGATTATTAATCACTGTTTAAACCTGGCTTCAAAAATTTTTTCTTAGTAATTTTCCTAATGTGCCATCACTCAAAATTTTAAGAACRTATCCTGGTAAAATGGCTTTCAATRCCCATGAATCAGTGAAAGAAATAGTCTTTCTCTCTTTTTTGCTTAAATGGCTTGCATCTTTTATCTTGTCACATAGTTCAATGACATAGAATTACAATAAATTAGTTTTGCAATTATCAAACTCTTCAACTTCTCTTTGGCATTTAACGAACCTCAGAATCTGTTTATTGCTTCATATACTTTGCCATCATGAATATTAGCCTTTAATTAACTGGAACTCTAATCTTAATCTTTCTCTCTGTATTGCAATGAAACATTTTTATTAGCTTGAAGAAGATAGTATTTGTTACTATTTTTCCAATAAATACAATACTTTCAGAATGACCTTTTTATCAGTAATTATAACAACATAAAATGTAAGAAGGCAAAACTCATTATACCAAAGAAAAGCATTGTCTGATTACTTTTTGTGTATTTCACTTAGCAACATAAAATCACTGAGAAGCCTCAGCTGAGAGAGAYCTATAGAAATCATGTGGCCCAGGCTTAGATGAGGAATTGCAAAAAAGTGAAAGAGGAAATCATRCACATAAACTTTTCCTCAGGCAGAGTGTGCTAGAATGACCCAAAGTAGTGTCTGCATTAGGGAATAGTGCTCCATGGTGGTCTACCTAGTAATGAGGAYTGGAAGGAAAAGAAACAGTTTGCAAAAGGTAAGCAGTACTGGCTCASTGCAGCCTCTCTAGCAAAGATGTCATAAGCTAGGTTCGTCAGATACAAATGAAATATTGTCATTGTTAAATAAAGGAGAGCAAAAGTACTCTTCAGTCAGGCAACAACTTTACTGTATCTTCAATGCAGGGACAGTTCCACTCTCTTTGTGACTGCTGATACTTCTTTGTTCCAGATAGATATTAGGTTCATTCTGTCTTGATCATTTAATTGCTTTGAAATCAGTTGCTCTTCCAGGTATTTAAAGGTTTTTGTACCTATTGCAGACCAGTGTGACAAGAAAGGCATCTTTAAGACAAAGGGAAAAACAACAGCTCTCTCTGTTGACACTATTTTCAAGTATTTGGTACACTGCTACTTCTCCAGCTGTACACAGTACTTTGGTAGTTATACAGTGCAAGAGGTGTTCAGAGGGTATAAAGGCCCATATTGAAGTGGAGTCAATAATGGCATGTAATATTTAAATGAGAGCTATGATAATAAATGAAATTTATTAATGGAACTTCTTAATATTTGGTTTTAGGGATAACYTTATTTAATATTTTCATTGAAAAAATCAGGATTGCATAATGAAATTAGTAGTTGACATAATGTTTGGAGTTGTTATTAAAATAGATGAAGATCATGATGTGCCAAATAGAAGTGGAAGCCTTTGAGAACTGATGTAATAGAAATGGAATTAAATATTATAGTACAAAGTACAACATAACATAATTAAAACTAATGACAAGAAATTATATTATTAACATTGAGCTCATCATCTAAAAAAGATACTTGCTGTGGCAGTTAATCAATGGATAACTAAAAGATGCCAATGTGATGTCACCATGAGACTAAATGTAAAGCTGTGAGATCTACCAGACTGTACCACRGGAAAAATAATACTCATTGTAGTTATGATTACTGATAACAAGGATTTAGTGACTTGAATGGATTCCTTTTTCAACAACATTTCCAGCCACAGCTYGAATGTACCCAAACTTTTAGTAGTTTCAATATTGACTTTTGGCCAGGAGTTCCATAAATCCACTATTTGCTGAATTAATACATTGCTACTTTTGTTTGTTCCAAACTTCTTACTGACTAGATTTTCTATGTCCCATGCTTTTACTGAAGGAGATAGTGGAAAATCTGCCCTTATCACCTTTYCCATAATGTCATGATTTTTTAGTTCCTTATTTTATTCTTTCATAGTAATTGTTTTCTCACTTTYTTCKGTTCTTTTGAAAGCCATTCCATACCTTCAGTCATTATCCTYTTCTGAACCTTTTCTAATTCTGCCATACCTTTTTTTTGAGATGACAGATCAGAGTATGTATGCTACTTAAGATGGACCTTCTAAGCCTTCATGTAAGGACAATGCACAACGAAGGGGTTTGATACCAACATACTTTCAGTCTTCTAAAAGATACTTCTAGTATCTTTATTCCTGGATAAAGAATAGGAAGAAATTTAATGAACATAAATGTATATTCTAGAAAATTAGTAAAGTGCAGGAAAATTTGTAAAGGTAGGAAAAGGCTGGTAGCAAATTTACAAGCATGAGTTGGGAAGAGAATGTGTAGTATCAGAAAAGATGTAATTTGAGATTGCATTAGCTACCTCTAAATAWGGTAATCTGCTAGAAGTATTGAGATTGTATCTCATGTAATAAAGACAACATATTCTTTATCAATAATTTAACTTAAAATCTAACAGTGACCCCTGATATTGTACAKAAAATAATGTTTTAAGGGATGTATCAAAGATCTGTTTCTGAGAAATATACGAAAGAACAGAGGTGCTTTTCCACTGGCCTCCAAGTGCAGTGATTCTTAGACTTGCCTCAAATGAGAAAAAAAARCCCAAAACCAACCRACAAAAAATCAAGTGAAAGTACTTACACTGGTGGCAWAAAACAAATTGTTCCTCTGCAGAGCAGCAAGTGGTTGGTTAGAAATGCTTTTCTTGGAGTATYACTCTCAGCTGCTGCAGATGTGTTTACTAAGCAAAGTTATAGCTGGGCATATCAAATCTATTTTCACTGGACATGGTCTATCAGGGACAGCAATATGCAACAATAGGTCACAGTTTAGTAGTCATAGTTGAAGCAATTTGTAGAAAAGTACAGTGTAGACATATCACTAGTGGGCTCCTCTACCTTGGCCAGTGGAAAATTGTGTGAAAACACTTGGGGGGGAAAAAAGTGCCAAGTCAAATTTAGATCTGAAGTTAGCAGAGTTAAATTGCAGAATAGCCCAAATGAAGAAGAGGATATAACAAGTTTATATTCTGCTCACTGGAAACCTGAGTGTCTGGACTGCTAGAAACTAATGTAAGGGTGACTGAAGACAAATAGAAAATACAAAATACTGGGTATCATTTACAGTCATTGAAGCTCTCTCTCTTTTTTTTTTTTTTTTTTTTTTTTTTTTAATGACACATTCTAGCATTTTTGACAAATGAAACATGTAGAGAATTGTAGGAAGTTCTTATCCCAGATGCACAGCTATGGAGTTTCGCAGTGAAGAATCAGTTGTCAAGGACATTTGAGATTAGTTTAGCTCTCTTAGACTCTCTTAGCATTTGAGATTAGCTTTTTTAATTAGCTTAAACAATAGATTTCTTTTAMGTACTTGAATTTCTATTATCATAGTGCCAACTGCTAGTTGCTGTTACTACCATGTTTGTCTGAGAAAAAGGTTCCAGCGTGAGCATTTTGGAATTGGACTGTCATTCGGACTATGCCATATGCTAAACCAGCAATAACTCAGATAAGGAACTAAGTGGAGCTAAATCAAATTTCCTCACAGGCAGATGAGAGAGGTCTGAGCAAAGACCTTCATTCTTTCCAGTGCTTCAGCCATCAATACTGAAGGACTGGAAGTCATATGAAAGCCAAATCCATAGCATTTAGGGAAGGGATATGCTAAAAGAGATTACCTAATCTCGTTACCTAATGACTAGTGAAAGAAAAGACAATGGAAAGTGGGAACAGTAACATTAGTTGGAAATCARGTCAAATTACTTCTAGAAAGAAACAGAAAAAGGAGAAATACTTCATTTTCCAACAAATTCTAGTATGCAATGTCWCTACTTTCTTGGTGTTTTCTTTTTGCTTAAAAGTGCTGTGATAATAGAAAGATCTACTTTAAAATATAGCTAGTCTTTTTGGGACAATATGAAAATCAAAAAAAAAGCCCCCAAAAAATCAGTTAACAAAACCTGTAGAACATTATTACTAAAGTGTATTTTCAAAGAAGTGTTGCATGTAAAGAAGAGAGCAAAYTCTGATTTGGTAGATAAGTATTTTTCTTCTTTTATATCTATTTTAAGCCAGCCTTTAGGCTTTTTCTAAAAATATGCTACTTTGTACTGTGGGGTTTTTTATTTTGTTTGGGTTTTTTTCTTTTTAAGGTGAGAGGGCCCCCACCTGCAGGATCAGTAAAACAAAGACCAGCAAAGCGCACAGCTTTTCGCAAGTTTTATGAAAGAGGAGACCTTCCCATTGCTGTTCAGCATGAGGCCGTAGCAAACAAAATCGCCTGGAAGGTAAGTCCTGGCACAGCTATGACAACCAGCTGAGCTTATTGAAGTGACATCTCTCATTGTCAGACAAAGTCAGCTTGCAAGTAAATACACTGAAATAATTTCTTAGCAAATGGAAGATGGTGGGAAAGTCATTAGAGAAAGGCCCCTGAGTCAGCTGTCTGCCTTGGCTAACAATTAAATTATATGCTGCAAAAAGGAAGATGACAGAGTTGCTTTGCCTTAGAGAATTGTCTCCTGCCCAATTCATCTCTATTTTTATGAGGACTTGGCAATGCAGCCTGTTTCAGGCAGTCCATCAAATGATGGAAGTGGCTGGATACAGTGAGCAGCAGCCATTTATCTCCCCCAGATTTCACCTTCCTGCAGGACACTTCCAAATAGAAGCTTTAATTACCTAAATGGATAGGTCAAGATTGTCTGCTCCCTGGAAATGCAGAGCAGAATACAAACGAAGGCAGATCCTCATTCGGCGGCTGTACTCTCCGTCTCCAGCATATGTCAGACAGCGTAATCGCTGTCATACGTGCCTCTGTTACAGGCTGACCTCCTCTGCTGAAACCATTACAGCTCCGACATTTCTCTGACAAAAGGTTAATTGGCTTCAAAATAAATGTATTGCCTAATGACTCCATTCTAATGCGGCTGTGTTTCTCTCTAAAATGCTTGGTGACGTTATTTGTAAAACTTGCCAATCTTCTAAGTAACTACAGCAGACTTTTAAATTTAATTTAAAAAATGAATGCTGATCTTTAACCTGCTCCTACTGTTTAATTATTTTGGTTATCATGAATTACTTTATTTTTTGTCTCATTTATTGGACTAGAATAAGATTTTGCTGGTAGCAATGTTAGTTACAGAAAATGAACACGATATGCATGAACAAAATGTGTCAGATTTGTAGAATGTTTTAAACTGTTCATGTCAAAAACACGATACCAAATTTAAATGTAAAGCTATGTTAATTCAACAATAAAAGGAGGGACTTTGCAAATATATTATACTTGCAAAAATATAATATATTTTATTAAATATTATAACTGATTCTGCTTGTAATCAAACAAACAGGATTGGCTCTGTAGTGTGATATGTAGTACAATATTTAATAGTAACTAAATTTTTAAGATAGCTCCTTTGCTTATTGAAATACAGAAGAAAGATTTATGCTACTGTTTTGTTGCATATAGCAGTTTTGAATCAGCACAATTAATTGTTATTAATAGTTCTTGCAGCAAAGGGAATCTCTGTCTCAAAAGACTTTACCCATAATCGAGATGAGATTCCAGTGCAATTGGGCTTTAGGCAACACTAGAAATTCCCCTGCTGGACTAAAACTCACAGGCTTAAAACTTAAGCCTGCACTCTGATCTTTCATCACCAGGTAAGACCCAAAGATGATTTTCAAGCAACTGCAAAAAATCTGCAGAATTTGGTTTTCATCTTGAGGCTTTGTAATTTCAAATTTCTCAAAATCAAACTGAGAGGCACAGAAATACTACTGGACTGGCATTCCACTAGATGATGCTAGTGACTGCTTAGTTGACTTAGGACATCAGGAAATAAAATGAAGCTGCATAAGAAGTTTAGATGGGACATAAGCAAAACGTTTTTCATTGAGAGGGTGGTTGGTCACTGGAACAGATTCCCCAGGGAAGTGTTCACAGCACCAGGCTTGTTAGTTTCTGGACAAAGCTCTTAGTCAAATGATTTAGATTTAAGTACACCTGTGAGGAGAAAGGAGTTGTATTTGATGATCCTTACAGGTCACTTGGAGCTTGCTAACTTATCTGCAAGCCTTCCAACCACAGATGCATGCTAAAGTAAGTGTTTGATTCCTATATCTGACATATTCAGTTGTTTGAAAACGTACTGCCTTGAACAGACACAACAGCAGAGTCTCTAGTCAAAGATCCAGCATGTGTTTTTTGTTAAAACACTTTGCAGCCTTCTAGACCTAATGTCCACCTACTGCAGTAAAACACTGGCTTTAGCTACTGCAATGTAGGACTGAGATGTCATGCAAGAATTATTTTTGCTATTCTGCTAATCCTTTCTTCTGAAAAAAATATCAGAACTTCAGCATGAATGAAAGTAAGTAGCACAGTTGTGGACTATTTCATTCTTATATGTTCCCATTGAACCTTATTTCCTTATTCCACACCACTAAATTAAGTCACAAATCAATGCTGACTGAGTTCTGTGGAAGGCAGGCACTCAAGAAAACAATACTGAGGTATTAGAGTTACTTGAGGCTATTGTTTATTTTGACATGCAACTGTCATTGATTATTGTGCAGTTTAAATACATGAAACTGGCATTTTCCAGTTCAAACTTTGCATTAGATACCTTCTGAAGTCTTAGAGGCTTGCCCAGAGCTGCAAAAGAGTGAGAATATTGTTCAACATTAGCTGATACTTAAAGATACAGATAAACTAAGGTCTGTATTTTTCAACTGTTTTAAGGACATAGTCCTTAAAAGAGAAGACATCTAATGGATAATTTTCATCAGTTCATAATACTTAATTGYATATCTAATTAAAGAAGCTAACTTTTTAGTAATATATTTTACTCAATACTGCTTAAATTCCTGACAATTGAAAATATATTTTACTAATGAAAGGCTAATGCTTGGCAGAAGTATACTTATTTGCACAAATCAAGATCAAGTGTAAGGATAAAAAGAATAAATAAATGGTAATAGTGATATTTTGATCCTGCTGTAATTACACAACATCAATGTTTTATGCTGAGAGCTTTTTTTTTTTGCTCTGTTTAGTTATAATGTATATYATGGTTCATTTCACTCTTGTTTGTTTGTCTATCAAGTGGTGCATGAGAGAAAATGCGGGATGGTCACAGAAACCTGATTATTTTACTGGCAGAAGAAACTGCTACAGGATTTTGTTCTTTCCTGCAAAATGCACAGCTGTATTTTATTTGCTTCTTTGTTTGTTTTTATAATTACTGAATCAAAACCATAATTGTCAGACATAATTTTTTTTACTCTTTGAACACTTGTTCATTATATTTTAATTCTGTGGACAGAATCCAGTCTTTTTCAGCCAGAACAGGAAAATCTGAAATGCTTTAATATACATGAATTGTATTTGGTTAATGTGCACCAAAAAATTCACAGAAATTACCCTTGATATTGTGACAGTTCTGCATATAATTTTAAGCCCATGATTAATTACCTGTAAGGGCTGGCTATGTGTAACTGTGGTTGTAGACCTAGACGAAATAAAAATTTAAACTTCAGGAAATGTATAGAACCATTTCTGAGTAGCTGCATGTGTTGAATATTTAACTATGAAATAATAGTGCTTTTCTGTTGTGACATAGCTTAATATTTTCCAAAATGGATGAAACTTAGAAAGAGGCATTCTTGCTCTAAATTAATCCTAAGCATAAACAAGATTAAACAGTGCAGATAAACCATGGTGTTTACCTTGGTGTCTTTTCTTTAAAAAGGCACCAAAGCAAGTTAGATCTCACGAGATCATTATAGGAAGATGTGTGCTCTTGGTGAACTTTCAGACTAACTCTTTACATGCTGACAGGCATCTCTTTCAATATTTCTAAAATGCTGTAATTCTGGTCAGTAATTTTTACTATTGTTGCAAGTTCAAATAAACCTGTTTCAGCCTTATGGAAGAAAAAAAGTGAAAAGATAATATACATTTACAACATATTATATACAAGAACAGGAAGTTGAACCTGGTTTTAAAGAAAGCCATCAAGAGGACAAAAAGTAGGACCAAAAAAATACTGATGCCTAAGCAAAATAATGTGATTCTAGATGATACAGTTGTATTTATTTCTGAAAGAAGAAGCTATTGCTTGTCTTGGGGTTCCCAGTGTTTGTTTTCAAATCTGGAGAGAGGTTGTCCTTTTGTCATTTTGAAAAAATGAATGTAGAAATGACTTGTTAATTATGTCTGTGAAAACAAGACATAACTCTCTACACAAGTTTCTGGCTTTGATTGCAATTAAACTAACAAAATAATTTCAAAGGTATTCTAGACTTTTCAGCCCCATTCAGTGGATGAACTAGCAGTCAGTGAATTCTTCACTAAATGGCAAACACTCAGTGTAACATTTTAATATCTAATTTGAAGCCTTTCTTTTTAGCCTTCCTCAGTAATCAGAGAACTGTATAAATACCAGTGCCTTAAAATTTCTGCAACTATTTAATGTTCATGTTTCTTTTGTAAAGTAGTTTTTAAGATCTGGAAATAAACAACTTCTTTTCTTGAGTTATTGAACAAATGTTCAAGGGTCTTTCCAAATATGAAGCATTTGATTTTTTCCACTAAAAAATAATGAATAGTAATAGTATAGTTTGAAAAAGTATTTCTAGTGTGTATTAAACATAAAACTTGGGAACATAAATTTTTGTTAATTTAGAATTAGATAATATTAGAAAGTGATCTTTATATCAAAAGAATGTACTAAAATATTTATAAGTCTTTTGACTACTTTTGTGGGATCCCACAGTTCTCTTTCAGATTATGTATATGGCAATTGTATTTCAAAATGTATTAATACATTCTTTTGCACAATCTCATACCAAGCTATGAATAATAAACGCTCATAGTTCAGGTCTGAAAAGGACTTTCATTTTTAAATATACGATACTGAATTAAAAAAGGTCAGAATGCAATTAAACCTTTGACTAAGAAAGTTGATAAAACCAAGAAAGTATTTCTGAATTATAAAGTATGTGTTTGAAATGCAGTCTCTCTGTTTTAAATGGAAAGTCATCAGAATGTTTGAAAAATTATTTTTTAGGGAGTGGAGTTAATTATGCAAGTCATTATGCAGGGTTAAAAAAGCTTGTATTCTTCAAAAKAATTGTAGCAATTTCAGAGAAATGAAAGCCAAATCCAGAAACTCAAAACTTTCTAAGCAAAATGTCAACATGAACAGGATTTCCATCTTTTACGGTTTTCTCCCAGAGTATCTGTATTTCCTAAGGATATGACTTCTGCCATTTTAGTTTCTCTTCATCTTCTCTTTCCTACACAGTTTTTTGTTTGTCTGGTTTCTGGTTTTTTGGGTTTTTTTTGGTTTTTTTTCAGGAGCTATAGTGTAAGCTATGGTAGCAAAATTATTTCTTTATGATAGGAACTGAATTCAGGGCTGAAAGAAAGTGATCTGCCTTCAACATGATGAATTTAGAAAGGGCATACACTTTCTCCTTACACCTACTACTGAAAGTTGTTTTTAGTAGTAGGGAGTAAAAATAGTTTGAACTTTCCATAGAACTACAATTTTTATTAGTATGTTGTATACTAGTTTACATAGAATTCTGAACTTCTAGGATTAAGCTGGTACCTATATCCAGCACTAAGAAAAAGTTTTTTGTTTATTTTGGTGGTGGTTTTTGTTTTGTTTTGGTTGGTTGGTTGGGGTGTTGGACTTTTTTGTGGGTTTTCTCTATAAAATAACATGGTTTTAAATGTTTTTTCTGTTTCTAGAAGTGCAGTCTCTTTTGCTTGTTTGAAGGATAAGTATCAAGAGAGAGAAAATACTTTTTTTTGCATAACAGCCAATAGAGTTGGAGGGTAGAAAAGTTTTCAGTTGCAGAGCTTTCATTTAATGTCTTCTATTTTTCATTTTTGCACCATTGTTTTGACATTAAACCAGATGAATAAACACTGTATGTTATTCACTATGTAGTATCAAGTAAAATTAGGTAACACTTTCCAAAGTTCAAATCTCCAAATAAATTAAAAGTAATTGGATGGAGCTCATTTACCCTAAAGAATGACCCCATTATTATACTGTCAGCTTGCAATTTCTGTAATTCAAGAAGTTGAGGAGTTTTAAGCATATTGCCATCTAAGGGGGAGGTTCAGCTTTGCTTCACCTCTTCTGCTTTCTATTTCTGAAGCATACTTGACACTGGCACTGACATTTATCAGAACCCTGTTTGAGTAATTTTATCTCACTAACTCAGGAAGAGAAGGTGGGTGTGTTTTTTCTTGATAAGCAACATGTTCATAGTCCTGGAAACTCTGATTACATGACAATCCATGAGTGCTAATGCTGAGTGTTGGTGAAGAAGAGAGAAACAGTAGCAAAGTACAGTGAAAAATGTAAGAGTTGAGGGCTTTCAAAACTGTTGTCTTCAGCAGTGATGATCTGCTAAATTACTTTAACTGTTCATGGAATTGCAGCCTCAGATATCTGAAAGCAAAGAGAAAACTGCTGTGAAAATTGAAACTTTTTAAAAACTTACTTTTAGATAGAGACATATTTTTTCTTCTTCCACTTTTTGTTAAACTGTATTTATTATCTTCTTAGTAAAAGATGTTGAGAGGACACAAAAAACTCTGGCAAATCCCCCACAAGTGTTTTCATGCAGAATTAAAGCTTTTTGCAAGGTTATGTAGAAAGAGGAACAGTCAGGTATCATGGGTAGACTCATTCAGTACAGCACTGAGGGGTGTTAGTTTATATTTTATTTAATGCCTTTGTTAGTGTTTTAAGCAATAGTTCAGTTTTCTGCTGCAATTGACCTCTGTTTATCTTTCCCGGAGGGCTCCTTTTTTCAAATCATTGCAGTGATCCTTTATAAGCCTGTCTCCAATACACCTGTATTGGTATAACAGAAAATTGCAGTGTGGATTCAAGAAAAGGCAACTGAAAGCAAGAATTTATTAAGCCAGAAATAATACATAATAATTTAGAGAAACTAGAAGTATGAATTGAGTTAAAGAAGTAAAGTCTTGAAGAAGCAAATTTTAAATGCTGCCTGTGGGGAAAAATAAGCCCCACAATTGTATTAACAGATATTGTGTAAACTAAAAGTTTGGATACTAATTTTTTTTTTTTTTTGAGGTAAGTAAAACCCTCAGTTTTCTATGAAGACAGCAATACAGGAAATTGTGTGCTGTGGTAGCAAGAAAAGTATTCATCTGTAAACTAAAAATAGCAATATTCAGTTGCATCATCTTAAGTCAGAAGTTATTAATTAACTGTATACTGTGGTGTACTGAAGCAAGCACAAGCCAATACTTTGCATAAACAATCGTGTTTAGACAAATGTCATTCATCATTCTTCATGATTGTGATTAGTACCCAACTAATCACTATCAGAAGTGTTATTTTGGCTGATGTACATGAGACTTTTCCATAGAGATTGTTAAAAATTTCCATCACAAGACTGTTCTTGTTTTGTTTTTTAAATGCAGAATACTAAGAAATAGGCACATCTTAGTGACTATGACCTGGTTTTCCTGTAAGGAAAACTCCTTTAAATTTCTTGACCAATGTTATGTAGTGCTCTACATATACCCATTCTATGACCCTAGGTCATACAAAGAGAGAATAAATGCAAAATATATTCTAGGAAATATAACAACAAAATTTCCATTGACTGCAATAGAATGAGATTATTATTGCCAGATGTAAATATTCTTCATCCTGTCCCTTTTTCTCCCTTTGATATTACAAATTTTCCTATGATCTACTAAGTTTTTAGTTGATAATGCTCACAGGAATCAATTTTTGATCAACTGTCATAGAATCATAGAATCATGGACTCATACAGTTCTAGGTTTGAAAGAGACCTCAGTGATCATCTGATCCAACCTTTCTTGGCAAAAGCATAGTCCAGCCAAGATGGCCCAGCAGCYGTTCCAKCTATAAATTATAAAGACTAAGACAGYTGGGATTTTTCAGGCTGGAAAAGAGGAGGTTTTAGGATGACTTAATTGTAGCCTTTCAGCATCTGAAGGGAGCTTAAAAGAGAGATGGAGAGAGATTTAACCAGGAGCATGTAGTGACAGAACAAGGGGGAATGGCTTTAAACTGACAGTGAGTAAATGTAAATTAGATATTGGGAAGAAATTCTTTACTGTGAGGCTAGTGAGGCACTGCAACAGGTTGTCCAGAGAATTTGTGGTTTCCCTGTTCCTGGAAGTATTCTTGGCCAGGCTGGGCAAGCTGTGGTGTGGAATGTGTCCCTGCCTACAGTGAAGGGGTTGGAACTAGGTGGTCTTTAAGGTAATTTCTGACACAGACCATTCTGTGATTCTATGATAGTGTCCCAAGTTATGAAAGTTCCAGAATTTATAAGCATCCTTTTTGCAACTGCCAATTCAAATCCCTGTCTTAAATGTAAGACGGTGTTAGTTTTGATCTAATTTACATTTAACTGTGTGCTAATTTTATATTTATATGCAATACATTTGTGGCTGGATTTTTTTGAAAGTCACTACGTATATTGACACTAGCATTTTATATGACATGGCTAAGCTTAATAATCTTTCAGTTTAATAATTTACAGACTAAAATAAAGTACCAATCTGTTTTCCTTCAATTAAGGCAACATTTTTTAAGTTGTTGAGCAATTCTGGGTACTTCAAACTTCCATTCCATGGTACATATGGTCACAGAAAGTATTACAACAATAGGTTTCTCAAATTTGAAAATTCTGCATTGATTTGATACCACCACTAATAACAATAATAGCAAATAAAKTTATCATATTCAAATCTTACTTTTCAAAAGCACTATGCTAGATTTAATTCTCTGTTGAAAAAAATGTCTTAATAATAGTGCAGGTCTTAGAAAAAATGTAAGATTTTAGAGATTAAAAAAGAATCTTATCAAAATCCTACTGCAAAACCCTGTTGCAAAATGCCATGAAATCCCATAAAATCATTGTGACTATTTCAGTRCTTACCAAAATTCTCATTGGGTGATTTATTTTGTACATTTACACTAGCATTTGTCGTGAAACACCAAGGTAATGTCACATTATGCATGAGAGGTTACTCAGTGCAATCCCTCTTTTTTACCACTTGTGGCTCACAAGTAATGTGATTGTAAAATGTAATTCTTTCTGGGGTTAGATTTTTTACACTCCTCTAGTCCTTTTCATTTATTTAATATTTATAATGTATTAATTTAATGAAATGTCTCTTTTCTCTGTGCTCAGAAAATGTACCATATTTTTTTAAATATGGCATGTCCGTTTACTTAACAGCTGAATAATGTTTTTCTTAAGAAGTAAAGATTTTCCTATAAATGTGTGAGATCTCCTTTCTTTTAACAACATTAAGTGCTGAATGTGGGACTAGTGTTGAGAATGGAGCCTAAAAAAGCCTTGCAAACGATAGTGACAGTTTACCTGATTCCTGTAGTACACAGCAGGCATATTTCATTCATTGACTCCTCTGTGGCTAATTAATAGTTGCAACTTATCCCAGGATCCTAGAAAACAGTAATGACAGTTGTGACAGTTAATTTACTGTTCTTTTTCCCCTGAATACACAATTAAAGCCATTCCTTTATTTGATACAATTTGCCATCTCTGGAAATTGTATGGAATGAAAACTCAGCCATGTATCAGAAATAACTTTAATTTAAATTTGCTAAATGACCTCTGAAAGCTAGATGAAAGATTTTCTGCTGAACGGGCTGGTGCTCCCTGCCTGTATAATGCATGTGAGAAATTAGTGTGAATGGTTCACTTTTATGGAGCAGTGCTGCTTGTAGTAAGCCTGCAGAAACAATTTTCCCCCAAGCCTCCATCTGTTCTTCAAGCCAGGGCATATGCCATCTCACTGAGCTTGAAAGTCAACTGATTTATAACTCCTGAAAAGTGCATAGATTGAAAAGAAAGGTCGACTGCTGCTATGTGACAATGATTTGCTAGGTACTTGGATAAAGACAATTCATGTTAGTATGGACTCCAGAGGACACAAGTGGTGGTGTTAGCTTTGGAGATTGGTAAATTGACATGTAGGACGAAAACAAATTGTTCCTCCTCCTTCCAGATACCAGATACCTTTCTTCTTAAAGATGAAAGTGTTTTAGAAAGTAAGTAGGTAATACAGCCAAGATTTCTTGTTATACTTGTTATATTCAGGCAGAGTGAGCTTTTCCTAGCTACAAAGGTTGCCCTCTAGAAGTGCCAGGACTTGTTCCACTTTAATCTTTAAGGTACAAGCAGATACATCTGTCTTTAAAAGTGCACCTTGTTGTTTTGTCAGAAATTTTTGTTCAGTGCCACAAACATAACACTGATGAATTTTCTCTATCTACCCTGAAGGTGATTTCTGAGCCCTATCCAATTAATGGATGACTTGGTCTATGGCCATTAGTTATCAGCCTTCCTACTTTTACCTAAATATTGCAGAGTTCTCTGGCAAGTGACAAAACAAATGGAATTGACAACATAAAAATCAATGTGTGTTTGTTTGATGTTTTCATTTCTAGTAGTCATATACTGTGACCAGTCTGCTCTGAGTCTCAGATACTGAATAATGTTCTTCAACTACTTTTTCTTATCAATTCTGATTTTTAATAACATTTCAGGTAAAAAATGGCATGGAGTTAAGTGTATTTTTATTTAACAAATAAATGTAGAAATAATACAGTCTTTCAATATGAAAATATGGAGCAGATTTTGCCTTGAAAACCACAAAGGTGAGGTATAAAAAGTTCACATGAATAGCAGGAAGAGTCATCCTCTACAGTTACAAACTTTTTGCTTCTTAAGGTATCCATAGCATCTGTTAGGAATACAAAGGCTTTGTAGCTTTCCACAATCATCTGATTTTGTGCAGCCATGGATATCTTGACCTAGCTCACACAAACAAGTACACTTTCTGAACAACATAAAATGCAGTGAAGAAAAGCAGAGCAGTGCAGATTAACTAGATCACAATTATAAATTTTTTTTTTTGTATAAATGTAAGTCACTACCCAATATAGCTACTGGTTATTCATATATTGTGTATGCTATTGATTGACTAAAGATGATGAAACTCTTGAGCTAAGAAACTGGCAATTACATACAAATTGTAAGTACCTTATGTTGCTGCAAGTGTTGAAGAAATGTTAAACAGTAGCAATGCAGCTTATGAAATTGTAAGATGTGTAAAGAAGAATGTGAGGTGTTTAAGAAAATTTCATAGTGTATGCCTATAACTTTACAGAGAAGAGTTCACTATCACTGGAAACATATTCTAAAACCACATTCAATGAATGTGTCTTCTTTGGAAATGTATTTTTTGTGGATGTCTGTTCTCAGTTATGTGACAAACACTATATATTTTGTTAGTTTTTCATTGTTTCATTTTTGTTGTCCACTATATATTAGGCAAATGTACATGAGGCAAATTTATCTCCTTCAGTTCCATTTCATTTCCGATACTACTTTCAAAGTATGAATTAATTCATCATCATTTCAGTATCATTTTCTCATCACTAGCCTTGATGAATGTTCCACATCAAATTCAGGTTCACATCTACTATACTACTGAGTTCTGATTTGGCCTAAGCACTGCTCTCATTTCTCACATTGTTATTSTGTGAAATAATAGTATCTCTTTGCTAATAATTCCTATTTTATTGTCCTTTTACTTTCTTCAGTCTTGGTTTTTTCATCTGTATTTCCTCTTGTTTAACAATGACAGGTTTGTTTTCATGTGAAGTTATTCACAAGAACAACTCAGCAGGACCTGGTTTAAGTAAAGAATGCCTTTTGCATATTTTTTTATGAAGTGTGTTGTTGGACAGAAATAATTTCGATTAAGATTGATGAAAACTTCCTAAAACAGCAAGACCTAAATTTTAGACTTTTTTTTCTTTCCCTAAATTCCCTCATCCTTTGAAAGTTGTTGACAACTTGGTTTGATGAAGTATAAATTTGGCATGGAGATCTGTTCCTGAAAATATTTAAGCATGCACTTAATGCCTTGTGATTAAACCCCCTGAAGTCAAACTTTTGCTTGCACTACGTAGCATTGGTGTGAGATGTACCTACCTTTACAATGAGAAAAAGATATTTCCATCTGTTTATGTTTGATCACAATGATATAACTCCCTAAAGATGTGCTAGTTTCAAATTAATATGATTGCATCTTTAAGACATTAAGGATCTTAAAAATTCAGCTCATTTAAAAGTGTCTGATAAAACCTCTATTAGGGTGATTGAGTTATGCATTTTATGAAAAGAAAAAGACTGCATCTTTATTTACATTTCAAATATCATTGCAAATTTTTGACAGTAGTAGTAGCATGTGGTAGTTTATCAGAGCAAAAATAAGATAACTTAAATATTTAAATGAGCTAGTGCCTTTTGACTTTCAGCTTTGCACATTAACACTGAGGAAACAGACGAGTGTTGGGAATTATAAATACTGCGGTTATACTAAGTGACAGAATCTGTGGGTTGCTAGTACGCTCTACTAAGGCTTCCTTCAATACCGTACAAAAAAATGTGTCTTAGGTTTTAAAGCTACGTAGTTTCCCTACAATGAAAAAATTTAAAGGACCTGGTAGAATTCTATATTTAGAATATCAGAGTTAAGCCCCTCAATAACCTAACTGGCACATGAGACTTAAAAATAATTAATTTAAATTTCATGCATTATTATCAAATTACTATTATATTCCTAAATGCAGATAAATCCATGCCTTATTTAAAGAACTATTACAAAAAGACAAATGAAAATTACAAATATCTACTTTAAAGAGATACAAATACTCAGATTAATATCTTCTCAGGTATAATGAGGTTAAAAAAGGGTGTTGCTTCCACTGTAATTGAAACTTGAGTCTGAATGCAGATCTCCTTAGAAATATGGGTTCTATTGTAATGTAGTGGATCTTGTCTCATAATGAAGACCTTGTGCACTGAAGTACAGTTCTGCTGTCAAAAAGTAACACAGTCAATACTGTTCTGTGCTCTTCATATCCAAACAAATTCTTCTAGGGTCAGAATCCCGTGGTGGTACACTGCAGAACCATAAATACCTACATGAGCCTGTACTGTAAGTGCTGTTCCCATTCTGTGCTTCTAATCTTGTCCTTCCAGGCTCTTAAAAAGGCCAGTTTGGATGGGAAACCCCCACTATGCTTCTCCATTTAATAACAGCATTGGAACATTGCTGTTCTTACTATTCCTAGTGTGGTAGACAGGGCCTCTGGATAAAGCTCAATATCTGAGGCAGAAACATTCCTTTTAACAAAGCTTGAGCTAGAGTGTCAATTTTACACTTGAACTCAGGCGAATTTAGGTTTCCTTTGAGTCATTGCTTACCATGTGCTTCCACAGAGTGAAAGACAAAATGCATTAACTTACCTGAATATGATTTTTTTTGCTCAATATGTTCACAAATCAGTTAAAAAACAAACAAAGAAACAACAAAAGCCAAGCGACATATTAATCAGGTGAAAACTACAGTCCTTTTTATGTCTGTTCCAAAATCTAACCTTCTGTTCCTGTGCAGCATTTTGGGTGAAACCACAAGCAACTATAAATTGATACAAAAGGGCATAACATATATTTGTTTGGAAATTTTTATTCCATTTTATTAAGACTACTTTACTCCATTCAGAGTAAAAATACTTTCCTGTTTAAAATTGTTGCTGTCATACAGCTCACGGGGATTGATTCATTTTGAGTTCAAATAATAGTTGCCAATTTTTAATTTAGCTGGAAATTTCTAGCTCAAGCTAGAGATGAGGAAAGTTGCATTTTTATTTTCTAGAATTAGATCTGTATTTTTTGTCTGCTTTCTGCTTTCCAGTTTTTCTTTCCTTATATGCTTTGACGCTTTTCTGAAAAAGTTGGGAAAATAAACTGTCTAAAACTCTTCAGTAATATCACTGAATTTGTCCTATTCTTTTTTTGATGAACTATAAGAAGCATATAGCCAGAGTCATGATAGTACAAACCTTCCCCAAAGTGGGAAAAAATTTTATTTTTTTTAGCTAAAGTTTATTTGATAAGGAAAAACCTTGATCTTTTTTGAATTTATACTTGGATTTTAATAATCTTTTAACTTGAACTTAACTGAGAAAAAATCCTTCACAAATTAGATCAGAAATGCTTAGCCTATTATTTGTATATACTGTGATTAATTTGATCTATTATTTCTGTGGGATAATGTAGTAAGATAGGTAAAGAGTGTGGGGAAACAAAGAGTTGGTACTGAAGGTAATCTTGCCTCTGATGAAATGCAGCTGTGTTAATTATCCTAGAGTGGGAACAGCCTTGCCCTCCCAGCTATGGGTGTGATAAAGAGTGAGCTGGCTGGAAGGGCTTTGGTTGGGGTTGCAGTTGCAGCTCAGTTGGAGTCTRCTGTTGTGCTGTGAAGCCCCAGGGACAGGAGGTGGTGCAAGGGACAGATAAGGTAAGACTTTACACTAGGGATTGACAAGGACAGTGGCTGGGCCAGGGCCAGGCTGGAGTGAGCTGGTGCTGTGTGAAGGAAGAGAGAAGAAGGAGAACTGACTGATTGGCTGCTGGCATAAATGGGCAGACCCTGAGAGCTGCTTGGAGCTGCCTTTGGGAAATAAGATAGAGACTGTTAAATAGCAAGGTGTTGGTGCCTGAAGCCTTCTGATTGATATGAAAGATTTGTAGATAATGAAGTCCTGATACTTGGAGCCCCTAGAAGTTTTTAAGGAAGTAGTTTGTGTGTTTTGACCATCTCGACTATCACTGGGGCCCATTGGGATGTAGTGGGGGAGGTGGCATTGGTGTAGCTGAGAGTGGCTGGTGAAAGCCACAGGGAGGTCYGGACCCGATTTTCTCCTATCGAGACACCTGGAATTAGGTGAGCCACCAACTAGCAATAATGGGAGACTGCCTGTAGTCTCTGCTTCGTGTAGTGACCGCCTTGACAGGATAATAAAAGAAGTCTTCTGTCCACCTTCAATAGAAGTTCTTAAGCTATGTGTAAAAAGTGTGGAAAGATGAATTGAATACAACTTCCTGTTCCCATAGCTCCTGACATGAGTCTGTGATCTCTTGTCTCCAGACATTCACAGTAACAGAAAATAAGGTTATGTTAATGTGCTCTAGTGTACAGAGTTGCCGCTAATTAAGACAATAGTTTCTTTTCAAGGGTATGGAAAGTCAAATTTACATGGATTGACCACCTCAGAAGCTGATTTAGACCATCTGGCTGATGTTGCATGAAGTTGATTTCGAGTAGAGTAGAATAGAATAATTTCAATGGAAAGGGACATGCCATGATAATCTAGTCCACTGCCTGACCACTTTCTCATGCATTACTTAGATAAAACTAGAAACCATCAGTAATAACAATCATGGAGAGCAGGAGCTTCAGCCCCATGCCTTTTCCCCAGGTAATTGTTTATCTATGCATTAAGAATCCTAGGTTATTAATCTAGGTTTTTTAAACATAACCTTAAGTGGTGATACCATCTAATATGTTGACTATCGAGTCAGAATAATCTTTCAAAAATACCTTTAAAGAAGTAACTTAATTTTTAGATTTGCACTAGCTGTAATTCAAAATTCGTTACTGGTTAGCATTGGATTATTTGATGAAAATTTACACATTGGGACTGCAAGAATTGTGCTGCTTCTCATAATCTTATTTTATCAAAGAGGTTTGCTGCTAAGCCTTAGAATGTAAAAGTGAGTTCTCTCTAAGAGTGAAATATGTTTCCTCTGCTTTAATAATTAACTCTCTACCCATGTATATTTCATTATGAAGTGGCAGCCTTTTTTACTGCTGTTATTTCTGTGAGGAAGTCAAAACTATTCCATCCTTGCACAGAGTAAAAGATGATGTGCACAAGCACGTTAGAATGGCTTTTCCTAAGTTTTTATGTTTAAAACAATATTTTCATATCAACTGAGAAATGTATTTGCTTGTACCCACATTCTCACCTGCAGGTTATGAAATTGGTGGTATTACAGGATAAGCCTCTACTATATCATCTAGATAAAAACTACTGCCTATTATTTTTTAAAGTAGTTGTTCTGTTGTGATCTGATGATATATGAAAATTATTTGATTCAGACCTTCCATATCATACCATACATATAAAATTTCACTAAACCAGTAGAAAATGGTCTATCTAGGACCTACCAAGAAATACTGTACACCTGTGTGAAATTAGTTACAGTTGCTCAGCGATAAATAGTACCTCAGTCACTTTGGTGAGCATTTATTTCAGAACCCTTTAAAATACTTGGTGACGTTGTTAAATAGTTATGTTCGTTGTTTACAAATTCTCATTTAAGTCAATCTGTCTAAGTCACAGATGTAGTGGGCCAAATATTTTGTTCTAACTGTACTTAGTTTTTACTCCTATTCATTTCTAATTTTAAATGTGTGTGAGGTTTTTTTTCTCATACAAATGTTTAAGCCATTCTCCAATAAATGCCACATTTTTATGAAGAAACCATGACAAAGCCATTTTCTAGACTACCTAAARAAACACCTTCTAGTTAAGGTGTAGCCTATAATATCACTTATTTCCCCATCTGCCTACAACTTTATATAAGAATTTAAATAAGTTCAAACCATTCAGTCCTCCTTAGCAAAAAGTGTTACATCTATATCCTGTCCAATGTTCATCTTAACTTTTTGGTTTGGTATGGGCTTTTTTGTAAGTTTCAATGTTATTACCACCTAGGGATGTAATAACTATTGTTCTATAATTTCTGGAAGGTTATTACTTTTCCTGGTCATCAGGTCTTTGGGCTAGTTGTTACTATTAATCACTGCATGAACAGTTTCTGGATCATTAACCACTCTGCAGTCCTTTCAAACTCCCACCATCTCATTTAGTTTGTGAGTTTATTCCAAAATCTTCTGTTCATTTTATTGGTTGGGTTAGTCTAGGCAAGAGAAAGCTAATTGAGAGCTAATTGCAGTCTTCTGGTACCTAAAGGAGTGTTGTGGGGGAGATGGAGTCASACACTTCTCAGTGGTGCTCAATAGAAAGCGAAAAGGCAGCAGTCACAATTTCCACTAAAGAAAATTTCAGGTGGATAAACAGTTATCCATGTTTGGGAAAGGGAACTGAATGAGGTGATATCCAGAGGTATCTTCCAAAGTAAATTATTCTGTGATCCTGTTAAATTAGATGGGTGAGCCTATTGTTTGTGTATTTCTGCATTACCTTTCTTTTGAAAATAACATACTGCTGCTTAAGGAATAGGACTTCTCTGTGCTTCTAAAATATAGATGTTTTACTGGCAAAGAAAGTGAGGCACAAAAGTAATGGTTCAACTTAATTGTGTTAACAGACTTAATTAATTCTATTATGGTCTTAACATTCCTTTAACTTAAAAACACATTTTTACCATGCACAGTATTTATACATACATGTGTGTTTTTCAGTTTATGCTTGTTACTGCTCTCTAGCCATAGCAGGTAAATTTACAGCTGCATTCATAAGATGTCTGAGATTTATGTTCAGTTTACCATAACTAAATGATAAATGTAAAAAACACCTCCAGCTTTAGATCCTGCATTCAACACAATAAAACCTCTCTAAACTTGTGTCAGTTTACTTCTTCTTGAAAGCTTTGATATTGATGTGGCTTGCTGAGGAATATCCCTTTTTCATGCAGGAAAGCCAGAAATGTTTAAAAATAGCACGATTAGTCCATTGACAATGTACCAAGTGCTTTGGGCCTCTAGATTTCATGTATTCAAATGACTAAAAGACTTTTATCAGTACTTGTCATGTAGAATCAGGTTCTAAAAGTTACTGAAGTGGACAAGCTTGTTTGTTTTCTCTTTACCTTTTTTACTCGTTAGTTGTTTTAAGTTATCTAATACCTCACAAATCTCCTGCAAAGCTATTGAACAGCAGAACCTAGAGGCAATATATGGAATAGTAATTAATTTATCTGATTACTATTTTGGTGACCATCCACTGGAACATCTTTCCAGCTTCTCAATGTATTTCTTAAGGTGTGATGAGGAATCAGCACATTGTATTCTACATATAGCCTTGGCATTTCTTATTAAAGGACAATGTTTTTCCTTTACTTGCTGGCCACATTCTTTTTAATGCAGCCCAGGAGGCAATTTTGCTTTTCTTGTGATAGGACCACTACTGGCTGTTCTACAACGTGGTGATAACCATAACCCTCAAGGGAGCAGGGATGTTACTTGAGCCCTGCTTAAGCCCTGTGACTTCCCAACCTCTGCTGGTACAGGGGATTGTTCTCTCCCAGCTGCAGGGCTTTGCACTTCTTGTTGAATGCCACAATGTTTCTTAAAATTTCTAAAGATTCCTTGAAATTTAAGCTGTATCATGCATTTACTCATCATTCTTAATGTTGGGCTTTGCCTTTCACATTTTGGGGGGATGTAAAATTGAAATATAAATTCCGCATGTTCTAGGAAAGTCAATAGTGCCTTAAGTGCTCAACAAAAATATCTTCTCCAAGGTCTGGTGTGGGTGTGCACATGTGTTCATGCACCAGTAATATCAGAAAGGAAATATGTCATTTTGTAGTTAAAGGAACAAAACATTGATTCTTTGAACCTCCCATTTCTTCATTTGTTTGTGTTTGCTGTTTTACTGTCTCTGAGTGCTTAAATATATCTATGTCCTTTCCTCATATTAGCACTCGGTTTATTTTGGTAATTTAAAATGGTTAATGTGAAGATGAGTTTCAAGCATAAACTATAGAAATTACACAACTATAGAAATGTCTGGAAAGCCCTAAAGATGTAGTATTGGACAAACAGATAACATCTAACGTTAGAGATTCAGAAGTCCTTCCAGGCCCTTGGATCTGCCTGCACTCCTTTGCCTGCAGTTTCTTCTAAGGCAAACCAGGGTAAGGAATATAAATCCAAGTGCCTTTTAAGAAGCATATTTGAGCGTAATTATTAAAGCTGGTAACATTTTGGCTCCTTTTACTTGTGTGTAGTATTATTTGAAGAATAACTAGCGATTTTTAAAACAGACTCCTCAAATGGAGTTACTAGAAAAACTAGGATGAAGTAATGGTGGTATTCAGGATTTTTGAGTCTGTATGTTCTAGTGATACTACTGGATTTGTGGGAAAGTTTCTGTGCTTGGATAATGTTCTGTTACTCCATTTCTGAGAATGGTGACCAACAGCACATCCTTATTAATGTTGAAACGGTCATAGTTTTGGATAATATGTTCTGTCTTTACCAAAAAATGTCCTTCATGCTAGTATGGTAACACATAAATCTGAAATTTTCATTTGCTTTTATAATAAACTAGGAAATGCCATACATCCCAATCAACAAAAACTACACTGATTCATTAATATGCTCTTTTATTGCAGAGGCATATATTTTTCCTTAGGATCKGATTTGATCTAATATGCAGGATGGATAGTTCACTTGAAGTAGAACCACACACTTGCTGTTGCATCAGAACCAGATTAAAGAAGTTCCATCTGTTCATTCATATCCCATGTCACAGTTCAATGTTCCCTCAGTTGCACTTAGGTTTCATTTTATTAATCAGATCACTATAATGGTAGATTTTAAAACCAGTAAAAATGCATTTGTGGTGGGTTTGGTTTTGGTTTGGTGGGTTTTTTTCCTCCTAAATTTGTATTTAGGTCATCACAATAACCTGACAGATGTTTGTACTGGTACAACTGAAAGGAATGTGAGCCCTGGCAGTAGATGAGGAAGCAGAGGGAAGGAGGAAGAGAAGATATCTTAAATCCATTTTATAAATGTGTACGATTTTAAAAGATAAACTATCTAATCAGTGATCTCTAGGAGTATTGCATGAAGAGTATTTTGGCTTATATCTTTATATTCTGTGCTTTTCTATAGTGGCCTCATGTTATATCAGATCACCTCATAAATGTTCATCGGTTTATTTTACACAGTTTATGCTATTAAACCTGTCTTGCAGACAAAGAGAAAGGTCACGGGGGAGACCTTGTATTAGGTTTCTAACTGTAACCTAATCCTGATAATTATTTTAATAATTTAGTGTTAATTAGAAGCTGGTAACTTTATTCTAAGGTGTGACTGTTCAGATTACTTAATTTTATTTGTTTTTTCTCTTCAGCTTCTGCTGACTTATGCAATTTTTATGAGGGCTCTGATTGAAAGACTTTAGAAACTGTTCTTCAAATCTTTAAGTGCTTTAAAATTGCCTAGAATCAAATGATACTATTTCAGTAAAATGAAAAAAATATTTTAGTGAAAAATATAGAAAATGTAGTTTCCAGATAGAAATCAAACCAAACCCTCTTAATTATTCTACTTGGCAATTCTACAAATCAAATCGAGGTCTGAAGTATGGTTCCTGGAATACAAGGAGTAGACATAAAAAATTTTGAAGTAAAATAGTCTATTATGGCATTAGATTTTCTGGTTTTTTCAAGAGGCAGAAAGGGGGCATACAGAGCCCTCCAAAGCATCTTCCAATTATTCTTTCTTTTCCTGAAGTTTTTGTTTCTTAGCAAGAACATGTCTTTCAGCCTCATTAGCCAAAGAATCAAAGGTTTTGTAGACACCAAACTGCTAATAAATGTGCACCACGTATCTTCTCTGATAAGACCTTTCTATAGAATGTGTTAATCATCCCTGTTGAAAGGAGGAAGGTTGATTCTATAGCTAAAATCTTCATGGCATCTTTGTAAAAAATGAAAATATCACATTTTAGATTGTGTAGCAAATGTAACAAGTACTCAGTGATGCAACTGCAGAGCTGTCCTGTAATTTTTGACCACAGTATTTATCTGTCTGTATTTTTGTGATCCTAAAGATAAATACATAATATTTTCTGTCCTACTCTGTGCAGTGCAGAAACAAACTGAAAGCCCTCTAGAATGAAAGTAAACAAGTTTCTTTTGTAATGCCTTATTTAACTATTTGTAACTTCATTCTAGCATCCTGAATGTTATAGATAAGTTTTGAAGGAAAAAATAATATTTCTGCAGAGATGAATATAGGGTTATCTTATTTAAGGAAAAAAAAAMCAAACCAAACTAAAACCTCCTACCTCTTAATAAGAAAAAAAAAATCAAAACCCAAAGTTGAATGTTTCAATCTCCATTAAAAGACTATTTGTTATATCCTTAACTTTTCATAGAGCTGTGAAACCTTACGCATCAATATGTATTGAATAAAATACCTTTCAGTACACAGCTATTATTCATGCCTTTTACTGTTTTGAAGCCTAGTCTTATTCTGATTATAAAAGTAGGAATGCTTTGCTTTTTTATTTCAATAGAGTCAAGAACCAGTACATCTGTTTATGACTAGTTATTCTCAATTGCTTGCATTTTAGTAAGAAATGGAAATATGTTATGTACATGATTTGTGTCTTGAATCGTCCTGGAGGTGGCCAACTTGAAGTGTTCTGCTCTAACTAGAACTCTGACACTGATCTAAGATTAATCACTATTCCTTGTATGAGGTCAGTGAAGTGCATTGTTATATGAAGACCCCAAGGAAAATGAGCTAGAAAAAATCTGATATTAGTATGTGACAAAAAAAAACTGGTACAAAATCTAATTTTTCTGGAGCACAGAGTACAAAGTAAACAGTACAGTATTGTGCTTATGCAACCAGAGGGCTACTTAAAAGTATGGGTCATAAATAGGATCCCATGAAATATGTGGTTTGAGGGAACAGCTTATCTAGAATAGTTGGAGCTGAGAAGAGACTCAAATAATTAAGCATACATATAAGTATTTATGTAAAAGTGCACACTTATACAAAACACATTAATATATATAAATAGAAAAATATTAAAATACAGATAATTATATAAAAATATATATTCTATAGCTGCCTCAGAATATCATCTCTATTGTTTTTCAGACAAGGCTGCATGCTTTCAGTTGGCTGAACTTATTTAAGAAATATTACAGAATAATGAAGTTATCTAAATTTTATTTTACCCTAGTCTTTGTTAATAAACTTTATAGAAAAGCTTTTAATAGCAACTGAACCATTAAATTGCACAAATGTTCAGTTGCTACACAGTGGTAGGAAAAAAAAGCAGTAGAGTAAAAGTGAATCTATCATACACAAAGAAAAAAATATATTGAGACAGTAAAAACTTTCTTAAGAAGCTGACATTCATTGCAGCAGAATTTCAAAATTTGGTGATAAGGGGGTTGGTTGTATAACTTATAACAAGTGTTTCATCTTTCTGAGCAAAGTTAAGCATAAGGGCATACACAGGAAGAATCCTTTACCTTCACAGAAAGAGGCATAGGTTTAAGATGCTCCTTTCCAAAGTGTTCACAAACAGTGCCAAATTTTTTGTTTAACGGTTACTGTTTGAATGGAATATGCAAATCCCACCCCACTCTACCCTAGTTTTTATGTATATTGCATGGGAGAGGTGATTCTTCATTTTAATGGCTTTTGATGCAGAAAATGGTTAAAATATTTTGGTGGAATTTTGTAGTGAAAAATCTATATGGAATAGGTTATAATGAAATTATCAACACTTTTTATCTTATTCCATATTGCTATAATTTAACAATTTATGTATTATGCAATGAGCTAAATGGTTTTCTTCCACTTACCCTTTTAGTTTTAGTGGAATACGTTCTTACATGCACTGATATAAAGAATTTAAAGTGGTTTTTCTCCAGTAATTTGACAAAACATCAGTCAAATATGGAGGATAAAGTCCTAAAATCTAAGTTAAATAGTATTGAGTGACATAAGTCTCACTGAACTGAGAAGAATCTCTTTCACCTATTTCCTTTACAAAAAAGTTACTGAAGAGACATACTGTAGAAGTATCAGAAACTTGTTTCCTTCTACTGATCAGAAAAAATGAACCCAAGGAAAGTAGCACCACTTCTCTGAACTGCCTGTCTCAATTGTGAMATATTTTGCATATAAAGATAAGGGGTTTATTCAGCATGGCTTGCTGAAGGCAAGAGATGATCCTGCAATCTCCTTGGGTTTCCAGTGATGACATCAGAATACAAATACCCATACAGAGTGTTTGTGGCATAACACCAAGATGTACCCAAAGGGATGAAACAGGAGTGCACCAGCTACCATCACAGAACTTTACATTTGTCCTATTTGCTTCCCTGATTTCTGTTTGTCCTAAAGTAATGGGGAAGTCTGAGAGGACAAAAACTTCCCTGTTACTAGATGCCTTTATGTTGCACCCAGCTGAATATTGTTACTTTAAAAGTATTTGCTATTCCAATTACAACAATACTGTTTTTTCAGCATCTGGGAAAGCTTCTTCAGCATGGACTGTAAGGGTTGGCAGGGAAATGGTTGCTATGGAACTATTTTCTGAGCTGGCATGGCAGAGCAACATTTGGCAGGATTTAATTTGCATCTCTTCCATGCTGTAATTTCTTCAGGAGGATCTGACAGTAGACTTCATCAGTCACCCAGAAAGCATAGCTCTGCACTGAAAGTAGCTGTTTCCCCAGAAATAGTACAAGTGTCAACCCTCCCACCCCCACATTTAGCAAGGTTTCTAAATCAGTGAAGATCAATCCACATTATTTGTGATCTAGTAGTTTTCCCATTTATTAGTTAGGATATCTATCAGGATTGCTATCAGGATTAGTAAATCCTAAGCTTAATTTTTTTTCATGAGGGTGTTAGACTGATTAAGAAGAAAAGCTGTGATATTAATTGCAAGAATTAACAATTACTAACTCAAGACTAAGTGTGGAACACTTGGACTTGCCATTTCTCCTACATCTGTAGAGACCAATATATAATAAATATCATCTTTATCTTCCATTGGAATTAAGTTTAATATTGCAAAATTCATTATATGATAATTTGAAGGGACTTTTCTCTTAAATCTTTAGTAAATATATAGTTTATTATTATGATTAATTTTTTTACTAAAAGTGGTAGTTGAATAAAATATTTGCATGAATAAAATACTATTGCATAGCTGCTGCATGAAGTTAAATGCTCTGGAAACAAGAAATTGTAGCCAGAAAAACTAGTGTAACACATTGCATAAGAGGATTATAATTTCAAAATTAAATATTAACAAAACTTCAGTCTTGTATGCTATGCCACGCTCTATTTATATGTTATTATTTTCTCAATAAACAACAACAAAAAAAGCAATTCATAATCATTATACAAGAAGGGCTGGTTTGGGGATTGTACAAGTCAGAATTTCATTCCTGGCCAGAGGTATGGGGCAACTTAAGTAATAATTCTTGTTATTCGACACTTAGTGTGCCTCTGAGACTTGTTACCGAAATATTGCTAAATCTGTTAAAAAGTTAACTAGAGCATCGTGCCAGAGCTGCGGTGTGGCAGAACTGCTGATTCCCCACCTAGCAGGGTGGGTGCTTGGGCAGCCCGTGCGGGCCGGGCGGAGCGGCCGCGCCGCCGCCATCGGGCGGCTCCCGGGCAATGCAGCCGCGCCGCCCCAGGGCTGGACGCTGGGCGAGCCAGTGACAGGAACGCCGRGAAAAAGACCCCGTCTTCGAGTTCCAGAATAAGGGAGACCTGGGTCCTGCTCTGGGGAGGGTGCTCCCGAAGTGCMGTGTGAGGAGAGGTCTATTTGCCTGGCGGTACTGCCTGCCCCTTTGTTCCCTGTGTCCTTGGCAAGGGCTGAAAGAGCTGGGYCTGTAATACTTGGGCCCTGCTGTGCCACTTAAAGAAATAATAAGCCATTGTCTTCATTAAGCAAGCCTTGTTTTAGCAAACAGAATTCAAATACTAAAAAGGGAACATTTTTAAGGGGGGAGAATCAGAGACAGGGATGCTTTACAAAATTCCCTAGAGAAGCTGCTTTGTTTCCACTATTTTATTGCTACTAGCTGAGAAGATTCATATTCAAATAGGTTGGGGTTGTGAATCGGTCGTTTGCACATTCTCATGCACCCAGGAAGGCTATGATTATGGCTAATTACAATGACGAATGGAATCCTAACAAGAGTGCTCAATCAGATTGCTGTTCATGCATGAAGCAGCGCAGACCAGCCAATGGAGGTGTGATTTTGGTAATTACAAACAATGGGGGCTAAGTTGAAAAAAAACCTCCGTAAATCTGCTGGAGACAAAATAAGGTCTAATTAATCACTTTAAGTTTTGAATTCTCCAGATGATCTGCATGCTCAGTTCTCTTTAGCATTCTTTTAATAGACTTAGTCTAAAGAGTAAGAATGCATCCCCATTCGCTCATATTTTCACTGCATAAAATGCAACTGTTTCAAAATATTCCGACTTTCCTTTTGTGATGATCGTGTTACAACCTGTTTTTCAGGAAAGTAGATAGAATGTTAGAAAAATAAACATACTGTTGTTTGCCTTGCTAGCAATGCCATTATCTATGTYGAAAAATGCAATGAAGTTTCTTTATGTTGTCTTATTATTAGTGACCTAATTCCCAAACTTAATTTTATGGAAGTAAATGGGAATTTTGACTTTGCTTCCAAAGACTGCAGATTATAAATTTACCTTTATAAARTTGTGCTTGGGCTAATGTAAACAAATRGCTGAAATTTCATACATTTTTGATTACCTTAGTTTTTTAATGAAGAAATATTAGCAGCATATACATAAAGTCAAATRAAGGCTAATCTTTTGGCAATGAAACTTTGAGAATAGGTCAGTTTTWSTTTGTGTATCAGTATTCATTCCAGGTTTTGTTTTGGATGTGTTATTATGTGAGCCAATATTTTTTAAGATCAATTCATCTATAAATAAGTACTATACTGAATATARTAGCCTGGTTTCAGTACTCTAGGAAACATTTGAGGGACTATTTTTTACTTGTCCATTCAGTTGGTGTGATGGTATCACCTGTCTGTGCGACTTCAGTGAAACGTTTTATTGACATAGACATGTTTTAAGTATGACAGCATGACGTATTCAGAAAACCTATAGAATAAATCCCGTTTATTGAGCTGCCACGTGGAAAAAACACAAACCATAAAGTGAAGAGCAATTGTTTTGGACTACTGATGTTTGTATGTTCACCTCCTCTAGTTTTATTGGGTCTTCTTCTGTCATTTAAACAAGTCAGCGCTTTCTCTTAAGGCCCTTTTCTTATTAGAAGGTTATTTCAGTATACAAAATACATAATTGTTGCCAAAAATTTTGTTGAAATTGATACACCGGATCAGATTTTTTACTAGATATATCAGGTTTTGGCCAGAGAGTTTTAAGCACTGGTATTTTGTCAGTGTTAAGCTAAGGGTTGTATTGGTGCTTACTTCACATGATCTTATAGTTTGTCACTAATAGTAAAACTTGGAATCTTCTGTCAGCCTTATACGACAAAATTATGCATTGCCCAAGTTGCTCTACATCTTTCATTATCAGTTGGTTTAAAACATACRATTATAATTGTGTGATTTGGCTGTGTGGAGGCCTTGGTGGCAATTCATAGGAACTTTTTGGTGTGACTGGTAGGGATTCTGTCACATTAGGAATTGTGTAGGATCCAGCTGTGCACAAGCCTCTCATTAAGGTTCATGGAACAACTACTTTCAGCCATAACCAGATTTGTAGACKTCTCTGGAGAAAGCATGATCCATAGTATCTCATGAAATGATGAGCCAACAAAATAGCTCACTGCTGCCAAAGTGATAATTTGTCCCTGCTGTCTCCTGCAGTTTCCCTTGGGTAAGTTCAACTGTTCAGCTAGCCTGAGGTGAGTGCTGCTCCCCTCACACTGTGTTGGTGGATGTTCTGTTGGTTTGGTGAGCTGAATCGCTCAGCAACGGATAAGAGAACACCAGAGCATGCAGGACAGAAAGATGGTGCAAATTCAAACAGAGAGAGAGAGGAAGTGAGACCTCGTTGAGTGTGTCGCACAGCCAGATTGTTTTAGTCATGGTTTGAAATTATGTTCATATGGGCCTTGATTGTATTTAGTCCTTTTGCTTCAGTTCCCTCTATTAACAAAATTGTTCTGGGAGTGTCTCAAAAGCTTTATACCTCCTTTGATTGCATCTAAYGTGTCTTAAATAGTTGTGTTTTGTATGGAAAGTCTTTAATCTCGTCCTTCAATTTTCCAGTAGTCCATCAAAGCCATCTAGGATCATATGCCAAACACTTGGCTAATCTTAAATGTRATTAGATAACCCAATTGATAGCTCAGTCTCATGCACTGTATTTATCTAACAAAAAGTGGAAGTAATCACTTTGCCTGGCTGCAGTTTATTATTTGATGTAATATAAATGAGGAACTTACTTGAATGTGGCCRTAATTTTAACTTGAAAATCTTACAAAAAGCTCTGCATGTGATGAACATATAGTAACCTCATCTGTGAATTTATCCACTGGTGAGATCAGTTACTTTTGTCCCTGCTTCTGTGCATCTTCAAATCATTCCTTCTTATTTTGAGAAAAATACAGGACTAAAAGGGGTATTTAAAACTTTTCTCTCTATGAAAGGAATCTCTGTCCTTCACTGACAGGATATCTTCACCAAGATAGGAAGAAAGAATCGTACATCAAAAATTTGTCCAACAATTAGATAGATAGACATAGCTATATTCCAATGGATTAAAATATTTTCTAGCCTCAATAGGTTGTGAAATTTAAAATAAAGACAAATACAAAAATATTTTAAATGTATTTCACTTAGTTTATAGAAGATCATTATTTTTTTGAAGATATCCGCAGTCATAAAGGATATTACAATTGGAGAGAGAATAAAATTAAGACTAGTGTATTTGCATTACTAGTTTATTAATTAGAATTTATTTAAAATAAGAAATATGTATATTATGATATGTGGTGGTATGGTGCGATATAAAGCTTTAATTGGCATTCATTTCTGGTGACTTGCGTATCAACTATAAGAACTTTATTTCTTAATGTTTTTTCACTGAGCTATAGAAGGAAAAGCTTTATAGTTCTTTATCTTACCAATAAATGAATTTAGCAAAAAAGCTTACATATTACTTGAAGTAAGCATAAAGAAAGTCTGATTTAATTTGTTTTGTGTATTACTATACCACAAAAGTGAGCCATATTCTGCTGTATGAAATTACTTCAGATATGAACTAGAATACAGAAAAGAAAAAAATCTACAGATTGCTTTAGCTAGGCACTCTTAATTTATTCTGCTTGTCAGAAACTTTTGGGACATATGAAACTCAGCTGGTCTCATGGCATCTCTGACAACTTATTCCCACCAGAATCAGCTGGCATATTTCATTTTTGGAACAGGAGACACTTAATTGTCAAAGTATCATGAAAACCACACTGAGATTAGAACAGTATCCTATGTTCTTCAGTGACAGAATTACTTCTGAATCAGGGAGCAGTATCAGTTTGCTATCTGCCTGTCTCTATGGCATTTAGGGGACAAGGAATAAGGGACCCTAATAGCTCTGTAAGTTAGTGATGTATGTAAAGCAGCATATGAAAGATATTCTACGGGTAATGAATGAGTCATTACATGTTTGATGTTGCCAACCGTTTGCTTCATCATTTTCTCAGTCTTACAGTAAAATTATTTKTACTCTTAATTTCAGTCTAATACCAATGCCATCTTTTTTGGTTTTGCTGGGACCTATTACRCTTTTGTTTCCTTTTACTTGAGGTATTTGCAAATCTTAGTGAGAGTTAAAATATTACAAAGTTGGAAGGAATTGCAAAAAAGCCTTAGATAAGAARAGTTAGACAAGTTTCTCAGCTGGAATGCAAGAAATTGGTTACATTTGACACCAAAAAGTCACAGAGAGTATTAATAAAAGTTACTTATGGAGATATTCACTTCATTATTGAGGATTTCTTTTTCTGTGATGTTGGTGGGAGTTTGTGCTTATCTTACATAAAACTTCTTTTTAAAAGTCTGACAATGGCAGTTGAGTGGAAGATGGTTGTGGGATACTGGSATGATGGAAATATAATGCAATTGCATATTCCCTAATGTATGCATTAGGGAATTTAGTAGAGACAGGAAATGTAACTTTGTACAAGGCATTGAAAACATGTAATTTTATTATTCCATAGCTCTAGTCACCTGTGTTCAAGAAAGATTAATTTAAACAAGTGTAGAGAACCTCAAGGATGACTAGAAGGATAAAGTATCAGTTAGAGAGACAGARAGAAAATTGGTGTATTTAGCTGAGGCAAACAAAACTTGAGAAGGAAATATGGCCACTCAAAATAAATGCATGGTTATAAATTGTGACTAGAAATTGTGTCAGTAGTGAAAGTCTGGAATAATCTTCAAAACTGTGTGGCAGCAGTCACTTGAAAGGCTTGTGGAAGAATTATATGTCAAAATTGTAATTCCTGGAGATAACAAATTGTGTTAGATAATAAATTATTTTGTGTATGCCTTCATAACTATGATTTTCTCAAAGGGTACTAAAATAAGACCTTTACTTCTTATGTGCACTGTATTTATTCAGTTCTTCAGAATTTCTTTTTCTTGACAGTAGGAGGGCAAAACAAAAAGCTTTTGGACTAGAAATATTTTTTCTCTTGTTTCATTTCTTTAATTTTTTGTTTATCCATTTGAAGTACTCAGCATTGCTATAATTAACAGTAAGTTATTGGGACAGGTTTTCTCCAGAAGTTCAACCTTTATTTATAACATGGAAACCCTGATTTTCCCCATAATTTTGTTTTAGAAAATACTTACCAGCTAGACAAAGTGAAAATGGGAAAGGTTATATTTTACTACCGAAGTGAGAACTGCAAAATGGAATTTCACTGACTAATATTCAATTTGATTAGGTAATTAGGAATTTGTATTTGATTTAGCAGCKTATCACATACAGACTTGTATGTCTACGAAAATTTGAGTTAGGACAGAAACTAAGTAGAAAAGCTAAGTCCTCCAAGTAGAAAAGCTTAGTTCTCCAAGTACTTTGACACGTGATSTTATTTGGAAATCTTTTTAGTTTTAAAGCTTGATCTATGATCCATTAATTTATAGTCATTTACCATGAAATGYGTATTGGAATGCCATAAACTATCAATTTCAAAGTGTATTAAATAATTCATATCCTATTACTATAAAGGGCTTTGTTTGTCCTTTATGTAGTACTGTTACAGGAACCTATTTGAATGTTTTTCACGACATATTCTGTGGGAGCTTTATTCAGCAAACGCAGTTGCAATCTTCAGGCAAAACCAACTGAAATATTTGTTTGTAATTAGGTGTAAGCTGTTGTCAGTTTCTCTGTTTAGGACTTCATGTATAGTGTTTGCATTATGACTGTGGAACAACAGTGTTCCTTTCTGAAGAGTTTGAAAGGAGGGAAATAAGACAGAAAGGCAAATAACTGGTTTCTTGCTCCTGAAAGAGAACCCAGCTGGAATTGATACAGACATATTGCTGGGTAACCTACAGCTGCTTCAGTAAGAATATCTTACTGCAAGCATTCCTCTGGGCACTAATATCTAGTACAATCTCAGGAATTAGTAGAAATGCAATCTAAATATGAGTACTGAAAAATATCTTAGTTCTGATGGAAGTTATACAGAACATACTTATGAGTGTTTGGATTTTATTATGATTGTATATTTATACGYTTTAATTGAGATATATGTCAGCAACATGTGCCAAATCAGTTGTGAGAAGCAATAGTGCCATGTAAAAGRACAGAGGTGTGGCTTAATTAAGATAGTTCAAGTTAACAAGTTAAAGAACTCTTTAAGATAGTTCTAAAATATTTTTAGTAATTACTTAGAACTGTCACATGACAGTAAAGACTACCTTAGTAATTAGGTAATATACTACTATAYAGTCTAGAAGCTAAAATAATACATTAAAATCAAACCCAGAATTGTGTATTGTTTTGCTAAGAGCATTTTAATTAAATACTTTTAAKTCACAAACTTGTGTTTATATTTAATATCATATTGTGGTTGGGGTTTTTTTCTTCATCCTGTTCAATGTCTCTTACTGAAAGTTTCTGAGATCTTGCCATGAAAATTAACTTTTTAACTGGAGATGGGTCTTATTGACTGGTAAGTGAGAAGAAAGCAGACATCCACTGGTAAAATACCTTTGTATTTCACTTTTAAAACAGGAATTTTCTRGAAGTAGCTACAAAACACTTTCCATGCAACTTGGAAAAAATTTGTAGTACAAGTCTGATAGTGTATTCAGACATTAAAGCAATAGATTAAGGTAATTGACATTATAATAATGATCATAACRTAGAGAATGATACTATTCTAAAAGCAGGCTTAAATAGAGACACTTTGAAATCATGTGTGCACAATGCATTTTATAATATCTGTGTAATTCTTTTTAAAATGTGTGTTCTTTAGTGGAATCTGAGGAGGCCAGAATGCTTTCAGTGAGATATAACATAGTGAAGGATTAAATATCTGACAGGATAATAGATTTTGAAAAGTAGTCGTGTGCAGAAACAAGAATCCTTCACAGCCTACTCTTCATGATACTGCCTACAGAAAGTTAGCAATTCAAAAAAAACCCTCTTGAAATGAGACTGAGCATTGTAGGGATGYTTCTAATRCCTTTCTGTGATAAATACAGCTGTGTAAAACAAGACTTGTTTYATATTGCAGTATGTGAACATGTAAKAGTTCAATATCAAGTGAGAGATTTTTTGTTGCATACTTAAATTTTTTCCTTAAGTGGTATCACATTGTTTTTTGAAAAGTCTTATGGTTCTTACAAAACAGGCTTTATTTATCTTAAAGTAGGGATATTCCTAATGGCTAAAACAGTTTCYAGTCATTATTCTACTTTTGAGATAACATTATGTGTAATAATAAAAACTTTCTTCTGGAAATTGAAAAACCCATCTATTAAGTGTTACTGTTAATGAATTCTGCAGTAAATTCAGTATTCCACCTTCATGAATTTCTCCATTATTTTTTCCAAAAGTACTTCTCTAGTATTTTTTTTTTTCATTTTGTGATTCGTTTCAGAGTGTATGGTAATGAAGAGATGCTTGTGTTTTCTGTTAGGGAAAGAAGTAAGTTTCCTTGGTAGTCTGATTCTACAATCACTATTTGGTATCTTAAAGTTACTTTGACATGTAAATAGATGTAATTTGCCTAGTTGTAGGGTTAATAACTGTTTTATTTCTACTACTGAATTGTATGGAAAAAGAATTGACCTTCTCTTTTTTAATTTTTTACATTCAATTAATACATTTGACTGACAATTATACATGTCACTTCAAACTGAATTTCAGACCTTTTACTGAAGTTGATAAAAAGCCTTCTGTTCATTTTTAATAAGGACAGTCCCAGTCCTGAATGAGAACAAAAAAGATTACACTTGAATTCAAGTGAATATTAAAAATATAGATTCAGAGTTGTTACCCAAAATAGCTTTAAAATTCCAGTGATCATATTCTCCTTTCAATTCAGAGTCCAAGAAAACTTTAATACCTTATTATTCATAAGAACAAGACCCTATTATGCTCAGTCAAAGGTCTGTTTGTCTAATGTCTACAGGGTATTGGCATGCAACAGTTGGGGAAAGTATAATCAACAAGGTAAATATTTCATCCGTATTCTCCAGTATACCCTTCCAGTTTCCAGCTCTCAGTAGCTTAACAGCTTCCCAGTTGGGATGTTGAATAAAAACTTTGCATTTAGGGAGACTGGATGGACCTTTTCTAATCCTCTTAAATGTTTTAAATGATCTCTACAATATACTTTTTCAATAAACTCTGCTGTTTTCTTATGCATTTTATGAAAAAAAAAAAGAATCTTCCTTTGGTCTTAAATTTATTACTGATTRTTTATTTTTCCCTTGTACTATGAAAAAGAAAATTGAAGTATTGTTACCACTTCACACTTGTACTGTTCATGGTTCTGATGCTGTTCGGTCATCACTTTATCTAAAGAGAGCAGTYCTAGCCTGCTTAGTTTTTTCCCTCTTGTATTACTCTGCCTGCACTGATAATGAACTTAATCTATCATGCTATCACCATTTTCTAGTTATTTTTTAAATATAGTTAACAGCATGGGCCAGCACATAACCCTTTGGAATCATGCTAGTAACTTCTCCACATTACAGAAACTGAATACTCAGTTCCATCSCTCATTACTGTACTTCAACAAGTTACTACTATATTAAAGTACTTTCCTTGATATTCTGTTGCTCTTCTGTCTCTACAAGAATCTTTTGATGAATTTAGTGCTSTATATCTGCAATTTCAGACACCTAACTGTGCTAAATATCCTTTGGAAGCATCTTCCRTAGACAACAGAATAAGAGGAAATTTCCCCTGGGAAAAACTCAAGGTATCATCAKCTTAACAGTAAGATGCAATAGAAGCAGGTCTGTAAAACAGTCAGTCATGGTAACTTTGCACCATACCATATGGGTTATGGGAGATTTGTGTCTGGCTATTTGTGCTTGGATTTCATGCATTGAATACCCATTGGCAGTTGGAGTAGGCTAAGCTAGCCCTTGGAGCACATCTTTTGATTTAGCTTTATCTGAATGGAATCCAATTCAAGCGCTCCAAGATCACTTTTTTTATTAGTGAGGATAGTAGGGAGGTTTGCTTCAAAAGAAACATACTTCCCCTAGCTAATGCACTAACATAGACCTTTCTCAAATGGAATAAGCTAGACTCCCATTCAGAATCACCCCCAGAATGTCTCTTCTGTAACTCTTCACTCCAGAGGTATTAAAGTAGGGTTTCACAGGTAGGAATGCACCATTTTATCAAAGATTTCTATTAATACCAATACAAACACAGAACCATCCATGTTCTTGCAGTAGATGCCTGCTATCTGGCTTTTAAGATGTTTTGAATCCTTTGAATTAAATAATATTTACATGTGTATCCATTAATTTTATGATGCATTTTACCTATTTGAGTGCTGTCCTGTCTGCCATGTTCTGTTCTATTGCTCTCAGTATTTGCTTATGTAATTGGATGCACCCTACTGTAGGAGATATAGCAATTTCGTAGCTATATTGACTTTAAGATAAATTGTTGTAAGTAGCTTTGAATAAATAAATTATTATTAAATGTAGCATTTAAACCTTTAGAGCTTCTGATGTATCTTCATACAGTTACCATCTACTTCACAGTATTTTTTCCTTTAATATCTAACAGAAGCCCCCCAACAGTAGGGCTCAGTTATAGTTTGTACTTTGATAATGCCTCTCACTGATTTTCTTCCTTCCACCRCATTTCCAGGGAATCTATTTTTCAATCTCCCACTCATCCCAATACTTTGGAAGGATGTAATTTTCAAGCAGAGACAAAAATTTTCAAGTTCAGTACTTATAATCTCTAGTGCRTCTGAAGAGCTTCCCCCAGCCAAATCAACAAATAAGGCAATGAAAACAAAATGCTGCTTTATGTTTCTGTGCTGCTTTATGTCTTTGAATAAGATGGTTCCTAACATACAGGAGCTTCATGAGCCTSTGAATAACTTACTTCCCTCCTTACTGAATCCTCTACATTGTCCAAAGTTCTGCAGCAATTTTATCTGTATTTGTAGTATTTTGAACATGTCTTTTACCTAAGAGGAATATATGATCTTCAGCTTAAGTATTAGAACTTGTACAATAATGATGAAACACATATTGTATTTAAGTAGCACGTCTTCAATGCTTATGAAAACATTGAGAATATTGTTGCCTGGCATTTTAGTGCAGAATATAATTTTTGTTCCAAAATACCCATACAGTAGGTGACTGCTTGTCACTACTACAAGGAGATTTAGCAATTAGAAACTACTGAAACAAGATGTTTTCTTAAACATGCATGATAGTTAAGTTTTGGGAAAAAAATTTTTAAATATTCTAAATTCTTGCTAATCTTTTGGAAGAAATGGTTGAAAGTTTGAGTTAGAATTTGCTACATTACCCATAATGATATGACTAAGGAAAAAGTGATATTGTGTATCCGGCAGATTGGCAGCAAACTAGGAGACAACTCTGTATTCCATGGGGACATAAGCACTAAAAAGGGTTCTTTTACTCTGAGAGTGCAGAAGTACAGGCTGAGATAGATACTCCTACTGGACTATTATAAAACTAAATTATACTTTATGATTGGAGGGGACCTCTAAAGTTTATTTGGTCAAAACCCCCCTGCAGGAAAAGCTTGGATCAGGTAGCTCAGAGCTGTGCCCAGGTGAGTTCCTTTAAAATTTCCCTGTATCAAGATTCTGTAACCTCCATGGAAAACGTGCATTTTTGCTGTCCTACTGCCATGCTTGCTTGACTTTTGAAGGGTCTGTCGAGCCCTTTTGGTCCTCCTTGTCCTGCATGGGAATTTTTTCATTCTAGGGTATTCTTACAAAAACTTTGGCACACATTACTAATGACAACAACCTAAAGTTAATATGACTCTTGAGGAGGTTAGATTTTTTTATTTCCCTAAATACCTTGATGAATACAAGATGGAAAGCAAGGCCTTGGTATTAGTTTCCCTGAAGCATTGTTTTTTTGGTCCAATTTTTCGTCGGTACAGTAGCACTGCTTCTGCACCCTATGTACTAAATACTGAAACTGTTCTACTACAAAAAGGAAGACTGGCCATAACCTGTTACAATTTCAGTTCTGGTTCAACCAGAACCAGTGAGAAGAAAGAGAAACCTCTCTGCTGAAATGTAGAATTTTCTGAAAATTTCTTCTTGTAGTTGCAAATGGACCAAAACATTGAAGCACAGGGTATCCCGCATTCGTAACTCTCCAACATACTTTGTAAGGGATTGACTTYTGTCTTTTGTTGTATTATTAAATTAATGATTGAATATGTTTTCAGTAAGAGATGAAAGAATGATTATTCAGTTGTTTCAGTCTCTTTCTTGGAACATTATTTGATGAGTTCCATGCATAAATTATGCATTTATGACTAAATAGCTACTATTTTATTTTTTTTCTTAATTTCTCTGCCTTTGCTGATTTTTTGCAACAGGAAGAGCAGAAGCTCCCAATCAATTTTTGCATATACCATCCATTATTTCATGTACTTCCAAGATAATAATCTCTATTCATCATCATTTTGAAATGGTCAGGTTTWAGTTCCTCAGGCTTTTTTTCTAAACCCTTAGCCTATCTTACTATTTCACTATCTCTGAACTTTTTAACCTTGAAGTTTCATTGGAAGGGAAGTAATCATTACTTCCTACAATATTCTGGATTATTTGCCTTATATTTTTTCTCTGATTTTCATTCTATTCCATGTTTTCCAAATTCTAACCTTTTGTTTTGCTGCTTAGATGCAGCTCACTAGTGAGCATAGTCTTTTTTATTTATTTTGAGTGATTGATGCATTGGCCTTTTTCTTGAGGTCATCTTCCCAATTTGCTGGAAGTTTTTTTTCACCTGTATGGCTTGTTCTGCATTTAGTAACACTCATTGCATTTCAGGTCATGTGTTCATTCAGTTACTTTGGAAATGAGCAAGACTCATATTACTGTTAACATTATTGCTATTTTGTCCTGTCCAGTTTGTAGATTTTTTTGAGGAATTCAGTGTGAGAATGATGTCCCTTTTTCTGAAAATTATGTGAAAGTCCACTTTGAGTTGAGCAGATTAGACTTCTGGAGCTCCTGCATCTAAAAATGTATTAATATACAAATTGGAGTAGTGCTTTGCTATACGGGCAAAACCAGTTTGTGTTGGAAACTGTGTCGTTACACAATTCATACCATAATTTTCAGTTTGATACAACTTTTTAAAATCTTTCTGAAGTAGTGGTTTTCTTTAGCATCTGTTATTAGTATGTATTTGTTATTATCCATAGAATCATGAATCAAAACATGCCTAGAATCATTGTTCTTTTAGGAAAAAAAATGCATACGTGTAAGGATATTTTGAGTTTGTATGAAACTCAGGTTTGAGAAAGACCTGAAACAAACCAGTAGTAAAACTGCAGGTCTGTAGCCTCATAGCACTCTCAGCTACTGCATTAAGCAATAAAAAAAGTGATTTATTGGAATTTTAACTTAGATCTCATAGATATCTTTCCTGCAATAAAGAATGCAGACCATTGTTTACTATCTAAGTCAACTTTGTCAGTGAAAAAGTTTCCAATAATATTTTTAATAAAAATAAACAGATGGATTCTTTTGTGGTCTGTGATGGAACAATTATGGATGGCTGTTTTCTTTCTTATATTTGCATGTTGAATTTGAATAAGACACAAAGAGATCTAGACTGAAGTACCTTTTTTATTAAAAAAAGTAAATTTGACTCACAGTCAGTCACTGTTTTAATCAGTAGCTACCTAATAAACTGATAGGACTTTTATATTCTAATTACTTTTTATTTGAAAGTTTCTTTTAAGATGTTTGGAGTTCATGGTTATGTTTATTATTAAACTTTACCTTATCTGTAGAACAGTGGAAAGCAATGTCAATATATTTTTAGATATTTTCTTTGTGAGATCAAACTACAGCAGTAAACAACAGTGTCATGAAACTTTTTGACCCCCCTAAAAATGAAACAAAACAAATTTTTTTTCAGGTGACCTTAATATTGGTAGACATTTAGCGAAGAAATTACCAGGCACTATTGCTCAGATACCCAGCTTAATTAGAAGACTTAAATGTATTTTACTGTAGGAGAAAAGATGTTGTAAACTCTCAGTATGAGAATTCAGTAGAAAACTTCCCTTCCCTTCCCTCAAATAGGATGAAAATCTACCTCACAGTCTTCAGTATGGTAACAACAGTTCTGTGGCTATRTTTCTCAACCAGATCTCATAGATAGGTTTCTTGGCAATTTTTAGCTCAAGACAAAATCACATTATACACTTCATGTACTTTTGAAAGTGCTAATGTAGAGAAATAGTTGGCTATCCCAGGATTCAAAATCACCTCTACATTTTATGACACTTAAGACAGTGGTACTTCATTATCTTTGTTTGGAATCATATTTTGTTCTTTGTAGTGAAATGTCCACTTTCCATATGTAGTTAATAAAAAAACTTTGAGTTGCTACAGTATGGAATAATGGAGAATAAAAAATCTGGTACTAAAAGTATAATGTCAAGGGGCTACATATGACAGCCAGAATAGCCTTATTTAGAGTGAAGCTTTTAAACTTGAAATTCAGGAATAACAGGATTTACAGCTGCCTGAATAACTCAAATTCTGATCATTTGCACTTTCTTTCTTTGCATTGAATGTAAGGTTTAAAGTTTGCAAAAGTGTTTAATTCAGTCGTGCAGATATACAAAGCAGGAATTTAACATTGTGCAGACAATTAATACAGTGGTTTTTTAAATATTGRTTTTTCATTCTGATTATTTTCTTACTTTTTTTTAAATATTTTTGAAAATAAATCCATAGGGATATGTGCTTATTTCCTTTTTTTAAGAAAAGAGGCAAAATTTCTTTTCTAAGAAAGTATAACTTTATAGGACCTTAGCATTTATTGCACCTGTAAGTCTTCAGCAGCATATTAGAAACAGTGGCAAGAGGAGAGTGTAATACAGACTTGTTTTGTCTGCTCCACAACATCTTCTTTGATGTCTCCTAAGTCTGTCTTTTGTGACATCTTTTTCCCAGACTTAGAAAGTACATATTCAGCTAGATTGGTAATCCACTAAAATTTGCTTTTACCTTGCGAATAAGAAAAGGAGTTTATAATATTTTGTGATTTTTATACATTGGTATAGCTGAGTTTTTCATCACAAAGGAAAAGCACTTTTCCAGCCTGAGGGAATTCCCTTGCTAAATAATAAAATCATGGAATAGTTTGGATTGAAAGGGACCTTTTAAGGTCWCATAGTCCAACCCAGGAGCAACTTGTTCCAACAGGTCCGTGTCCTGCCTGTGCTGGTGACGCCAGAACTGGATGCAATACTCCAGGTGGGGTCTCACCAGTGCAGAGTGCAGGGGCAGAATTCCCTCCCTCATTCTGCTGGCCATAAAAATTCRTATTTGACACAGTCAATGTTCCTGCCTGTATTGCCTTTCATACAACATTCTGTGTTAAGTGTTATGAAGCAGGAAAAAGTTAGTTGATTATAATTAATCCTTTATTATGTTCATTAGAGATCAAAGAATATTTCCTGAACAAATTAGCCTTGAAAAATTATATTTATGGAAAACTTCCATAGATCTCCAGGAATTATACTTGCATAAGCAAGTATACTAACAATTCAGTTGATACCCTCTTCATAGGTCAGCTTCAAGTAGAAGACCATTGTTCATGTAGAGAGATTTTAGAACCTGTTATCACTCAAGATAGGTAAACACAGATTATACCCTCTCACTGTATAGTTATATGTGTATATCTAAAATTGCCACTAATATTTGTTTACTGATAAATTATAAGATACTGATTAAATAATTATAGGTCTAGTTATAGGAACAATTTTGAAATATTAAAGCTGTGCACATTTTCAGACACCGATATCCATTATGTTATTCATCTTACAAACAGGAGTTTTGCAGTTTAGTCTATGGGAAGTAAAAGGTAGTCTGGAGTGGTAAAGGGAAGTCTTCTATAGGGGTGAAAATTACAACAGACTCCCTATATTCCAATATTAGTTAATACACTCTTCTATTCTGTTATTCATACTTGTTCTTTGATCTATCCCTTTCAGAGTTATTGCAGGCCTAAACTAAGAACACGAGTAGCCACATTGTAAAGTTAAAATCATGCTAGGAAGCCCAAATTACATCTTTAACAATGACAGTACATAAAGGATTTTTATAGAACTTAGACACTAACCCTAAAGTAAATCAATTTGACAATATCATGGAAGAAAACAGTGAAGGAAAAAAAGCATGATTTTCTATAATCTAGATAATATTAGACAGCRTGTTTTTCTGATTGAAAAACATCTGGTGTAATGAAACTAATCCATTTTGATTGAAGTTTTTTATATAGTCTTGCATAAAAAATTCTAAAACAAAAGCATTTTTCCATTTGGTTATTTTGTATCCATTTAATTTAACAATAACAATTAATATATGTCTCAACTTTTTTAATGAGATGAGTGTCTGACTAAGAGCCCTTACTGTTACTTATTCTGTCTCTTCTGTCATCCCACCAATGAATGCCAATTACTGAGTTCAATCAGGAAGAGATGACACCTTCTGTACTGAGGTCATTGCATAGGCAGCTTTGATTCTGTAATGCATAATTTGTGCTTTCAGAAGCACCCCAAACAAACCCCATTAAAAAATTATAATTCTGTAGAAAGCATGTAGAATCTATATCATAAGGCAATGGGAAATTAAATTTAATTTTAATTTTTATAGGGAAAGCTTGAAGAAATCCAAGTAATGTTCAAGCAAAATTCAAAGATTTTTTATTTGCTCAAATGTGAGATGTATTTGTATTTTTAAACATAATATTTCATTAAATACTGGTCTCTTTTTGACCCAAAGTGTTAGTAATGGGCCAGAATTAAACCTGAATTTAATACATTGTTTTCTGCAGGAGTGAAATAAAGGGGTCATGAAATAAGTTTACCTTTACTTCTGTGGTGGACATTTCTCCATATGAGAACAGTTTTGAAAATTATGTTTCAATGTGTCTAGTGGAAAAAATTATATTTCTAGTAGTATCTTTTCTTGTCTGTGTAATAAATCAATATATGTTCATTAGATGGATTTCCACAGTAAATTTATTTTGTTTGAAAACCAAAATATATTTATTACTTTTTTAAATACTCAGATAAACCATAATGGTGTCTCTATCAAACTTGTTACAATTACTTTAAATAAAGAACAATAAACGTTTTTGCCTTTTTTTAGTAGATGCTTGCTTTTTATCAAGGAATTCTTCTATTCTGTGCCAGGCTCTACAGCCCTTGTGACCTGCATGCTTAAGTTAGCTCTCTGTCAGTGAACCAGTTTAGTGCCTGTATATGCTGCAATTTTTGATGATACCTGCTTATGGCCAGGGGTCAGACTTCCATTGGTCCTGTTCTAGTCAAAAATTGTTCTTTCTTTGCCTTTCTAGATTTCAAGTGTATCCTGGCTCACTCCAATTGCCATCTGCATTTCTGTAGACTGACTGAACCTGACCTCTCAAAATGGCTGGATGAAATTTCCTATTTCTGTCTATCTTTCCCAGTAATTCTTGCTGTGATATCACAGTGTTCCAAGTCAACATGTCTTGTTTTCAGGGTTAGTAGGTCGGGTTTTGCAGAATACAAGTCTGGGAAATGTGAATTAAAAAAAAAAAAATAGAAGTGGAAGACTTCACTGCTTCACTGGATTGATTAGACAGGAAAAAYATCTTATCTACAGAGGAAAGCTGACTATAAATGGAGATAGTGTGTAATATATAGGAACATTTAAATCCTCTTACATCAGTTTATTGTATCTATTCAACTTGAATTAATTCTTTGATAAGTACATTGCATGACAGTACAGTGTTATATGACTGTGAAAATAACCTTGGGCTATTTAATTTGAGTGTCCTTACTGTGTTCCTCTTTGAGTATATTTACACACATGAAAAAATAATTCTGTTCCAGTTAGATACATTACTTGTTTGTTATGATTTTGACCAAAGCAATTAACTGGTTGTAAACRTTTTGCACATCTTTCTACTTTGGAAGAGAAAGTGTTCATGAAGTTCATGTTTTACTGCAAMGTTTTTTATTTACAATAAAGTGTGAAGTCCTGTTTTCCTAAATACTAGAGGAATTCAAGGATGGTGAAGAGCTTCAACTCACAACACCAGCTTTTTTAGTCTTCCCTCTGACTAAAAGCTTAATTTCAAGCTTTCTCTATAGGAGACACTTTCTGCATAGAACACATACCCCAGAGTTTTTATCCCTTTCCTAAAAGATTATCAACACTTCARAAACTCACCTGTCTCATTCACACACAAACATAAAGCTTTCTCTGCCCAATATGATGCTCACAAAAGCTGTTAGTTCCGCAGAGATCATACAGTTTGTCAGTAAGAAGCACCATACAAATAAAGAGTTTTTCTAGAGCTTGATCCAACTTGTTACCTCATCTTTAATTTCACAGTAGTTTAAAAAATTATTAATATTATAGAACGTAATAGCAAGTGAAGAAAACAGCATGTGGATTCGTATATTTATGCAGGCCTTTTTCTTGATTTTAARGCTTTTTAGGATTTATCGTTGTAACTGTGGGTATATAATATTTTGACTGCAAAAAGTTGTTCATATGGTATGGGGATCACATTGTACAATAAAGCTGTTCAGATTTTCAGAATCATTTCAGACATTCAAGTTTCAGATGTTTGAATGTCCTAATGTCTAATAATCTGATTTTTGGCTTGTCACATTGTTTGCATGCTACTGTTTTCAGAAGAATTTTATTAAGAGGCATTAAACCCACAATTTTCAGGAGGTTGTGGGGCTGAGGATGCGAAACCTTCTTCAAAAAATTAGGGTTTTTTCCACTTTGTTCTTATCAGTGGTTTTCTACTCTCTCAGCCATCTGGAGAGTATTTTTATACTATGGTAGGAAATCTTGTGAAACTTTTTTCCTTGCCTTCAGCTTTTGTTTACTGTTGAAAAAAAAAGGAAGATATAAACGCACTTAACACACAAGGGTTTTTAGGGGCTTCACAGTGTAACGGCCTTCTTTTGTATAATCTGGAAAGTACCATAATTATTACATAAGTATTACTCAAAAGTTACATTAGTCTTAGACTTATAGAGGGATTTGGTCTAAGGTCCTATGACTTACTCTCTTTCTCCAGATAAAGAGAGAAAACAACCCTAAACAAGAGAAACAAAACTTGTTTTCCATGTTCAGGTAAATTTAAAAGCTACAAAAAAAGATAAAATTAAACTTCCACATACTACAACCTACTTTTCTACAAATCAGAATATTTTAAAACAAATATATAACTTTCTCTGTTGAATTCTGAAGTGTTCTGAAACATTCACAGCCAGAGCTTGTATTGAGGCTGTGTGTTCAGAAAGYTGTCAATATAAATATGTTTACAAAGCAGACATAAATAGATAATAGATTACTATATGTTACATGAAAAAAGTGGAAAATGAAAGTTTAGAAGAAGCTAGTGTCTCAATTCTGCTTCCAAAATATAATGTTTAAATGTGGAAACACTAAATCACAATTCAGTTGGAAGTGTTTGATATTTTGAATTGTATATTTAAATCCTCATTAATATATTTCTATGGTATTATAGTAAAGAACCCCAACCAACCAAAGCAAACAAACTAGCTAAACCCCACAGCTGCAGGTGACAGAAGTAGATTTGTGTCTGTTTTTCATTATATAAACTTAACCTGTTTTGATGATCTGAAAAAGAGTTGTTAACTGACGAGATGCATGTGATTCCTTTGATTTACACTGTTAGAAAGAAGTTTTCCTGACATGCTGGTTTGATTCAGCTCTCACAACAGCTTGTAAGAGATAAGGAAGTTGTCAGAAAGCTATTACTGGATGCTCAGGGACTGCTTTTGCATTTACTCTGATCTGACAACAAATGAGAAACTTTTTTTCATAACTTACCCTTCAGTATAGTTAGATTTCTTWTATTTTTAGCTTTGTTTAAAAACTTAAGGATTAAGTATGGCTTTGTTTGCTATCTTTAACATAAAATCCACCCTACCACCAAAGACACTTTTGTTTATTTCCCATTTCTGTTTTGTGGGGTTCTTTTGTTTYGGTGTTTTAATGGTGCAGATCTTCCTTACTGTGTGCTATGGCTAAACAGCAATGGTTTTGCATATTGARCAGGACAGGAAGTTTGAATTCTTCAGAACTGAAGTGTTAGTGTGATTACAAGTGAATATGCTTGGCATGATRACGAGAAGTATTTCTTTTTCCCCAAAAATGATAAATACATTTTATAAGATAAGCCTGTGCTTATATCTGAGAACTCATAATCCTATGAAGAGATCATTTATAAGCGTTTTTCTTGATAGAAGTTATTTGGGATGTATTTGGCTGAAGTTACGTGAAGAAGTGGCAACTGGTTTTRCCTCCAGATGTACTTTTAAGTAATCCTTGACCTTTTTCTTTTTAATCTGAACATGGCAGTTAATGATGCTGTTGGCAGCTGAAGGCACTGTGACATGGAAGGAGCTATTTTTAAAGACTTGGAATTGTCATTCTAAGAATTTATAAGAGATAAGGTATTTAAAGAAAATATAAGCAATGAAAGCATGGAACAATGCAGTAATAATAATACCTTCAGTTTCTGTGTTCTTCCCCATTACTTTCCAAAACATAAGTTGTTGAAAACTTTCTCATACAAATGAGGAAATATATTTATTAATGTGGTATCAACCATGAAGAGTTTAAAATTAAGCCTTAAATTTTGTATGTGAAATCATAAACCTGGCTAAATAATTCCAAAAGACTAGTTCTGATATAGCCAGGCAGTTTTGCCGCAGAGGAGGATGGAATGTGAATTCTTAATTGTTCTGRTCTCACAAAGAGTGTGAGAGCTCTCAAAATGAAAGTTACTAGATACCATATCTGTTTTCAGTAAAWTATCCTGTATTGAACCATGGTGGAGTTAGTGCTCATATAAAATTGTTTCCTTTGTATCGTGAAATTGGTAATTCAGGACATCAGTTTGGTAATCGATGACAACAATTCATTAATCCATTATTTAAAAATTAGTGTAACAAACAAGCCTTTGGAATAAACTGAGGATTTGGCTTCTAACCAGTCAACTGGGATTTCCACAGACATCACTGGTCACGGAACCATGAATATGAAGATACAGTCTTAGTTTATTTTTGAATTGTGAAATAGATGCTTACTACAATATATCTTGGGACACTGCAGGGCCTGGCTTTATTGGGAACACTTTCCAGCCTCCCTGTTTTGGTGCCTTTTCTTCAGAAAGAGGACAGAGGTTGAGAGAAGAAATGATTACATGCTCTCATACTTTCTCCCTTGTGTGGAATCTGGGCATAGCTAGGAGTTATCCTAGTGCTGAGGAGCTGAAAGCTATTCTTGTTCACTTGCAGTTTAAACCTCATCTTGGTCACTGGATGAGGCCTGAGAACTTTTATTTGGCTGGTGATAAGAAATTGGAGGATTGGATATTACTGTCACTGGCCCAAAGTTTCGCTCTTGGAGTTTTATTTGAGAGCATATTCCACTGGCAAACAAAATACAAAATGTAGTGATGAGGAAAACTACAATGCTTGCAAGTATGAAATTAAGAAAAGATCAAATGGTAATAATACAATGCATAAGAAATTCTCATGCAGTGAAAAGTATCCTTACAGGAAACCACTGAGGCTAAGAAATTATTCATCTCAAGAATCAGAACTTTAGCTGTTGATTAAATATAATTGTCATTATTTGAATGATACACTCTTCCCTATAAGCTTTTAAGCTTCATCCATCTGTGTGAGAGAGAAACAGGTTTTCAACAGGCATTTTTTTGTCTTCTACTGAAGCATCAGTGTCAGCTATTAAGAGATATGAGATAGTTTGGTGCTCTGACTTATAATGGCAGATTTACATTTCTTTATTTCTTAAATCTGCTAGCCATTATCACTTTATCTTTTTCCATTTTTTCCACTATCTCCTTCCTCCCTGCAGGACGTGTGCACAAAGATGAGTCTTTGGGGTTACGATGTGTGCCAAACTCCCTAACCATTCTACCTCAATCTGCAATGGAGACATGGCTTTTGGTTTTATAGTGTAAATTCATTCTCTGAAATGAGAGCTTAATACTTACCAACCTTTGACTTCAAAGACAAGCTCACTTTACTTGAGATGATGAGCTAGGAACATCAACTGAATTTGGAAATGACATGAGGCYTAAACTAGTGGCTCAGTTATATTTAAAAAACCCCACAAATGACAACTTTGCTCTCTTGTTCTTGTACAGAATTGGCCCAACATCATATCCTTAATTCTCCATTGAAATTCCAGGCCTTATATATGAGATAATTTTAGTTAATAAAGTGAAATAGAATGTTTTTGCACTGGAAACAGTTGGTATCTAAATATTAAAGATCTTATTTTGGTCTCTTTGGGTATTGTCAAGAAGAAATCTTTTGTTATAATGATAATACCACAGCAGATAAAAACAAAACCATCAATCTTAGGAGATTATTAACTCTGAAAGTTGATTATGATCACTTAAATTTCAATATGTTTAATTATTTTTAGTGTTCTTTATGAGAATATTCATCTTGAATGCTTGTCTKGTGTGATTAGAGGAAGTTGTTGCAAAGTGTAATTGCTCGTACTGAATTTCATAGAGTAGGAACAAAGCTGTAAGTACAGTAGCAGCTACTGAATGGTCTATCAAATATAATTTGGATTATTTAAGTAGAAAAAATATTTGTTGTTCTTTAAAAAAATTGATTAAGCCCACTTAAAAGCCTCTTGGATTCCTGCAGAAGTTTGATTATTGTCCTCCTCTTAAGGTATTGTCTGGCATAACTAAAACTGAATGATGGTATTGGAAATAATAAAAAATAATATTGTGCAAAATTTTCTATAATATTCCAGCAATGTGTGTGCACCCTGTCTTCAATTTACATTCCACAGCCCATTTGATAGTTATTAATATGAATCTTTATCAGATTCCAATTTCCTTTTTTTTGATTATTTCACTTTTTGGGGTTTATCTTACATTGCATAAAARTATATGTTTGTATTAGTCTTTATAGTACATTTCAATCCTAACTGAGCTTAAAAGCTGCCTGGAASCTTACTGAAGTAGGGTGACAAGTAAGCCTTCACTGACAAATAAAACATACTTTGAAAAATGAAAATCTGTGGAAAAAACCAGAGTGACAGGCATTTGGTTTTAGCTCCTTACACAGCAAGGTTAATTTCCTGCCCCAATGCCGAAGCAATACAAACAGTGCTCATGTACTGATTTGGGAAAATGCCTCAGCTTAGTCCAGGGTGTTTAGTGTAGAAAAATCACTGACACACCCATTTATTTCACTGCATCTTCCAGACAGCAAATGAAATTACTGAAGTATCCCTACAACAATCTAAAACTTGGACAGCTATGCAAAAATTCAATTAATTTTTAAATAAAATACATATTGTAAATATTTGCATGATCAGTGACAAATTAGATGAAAATTTGCATTTTTTTTGCATTACATAGCACTATTTTARTAGCTAAGGAGACAGTGGAATAACTTGAGTGATCAAAGCCCAAATGCTACTGATTTGGAGCCCAGTCCATGATAGCCTCTCTACTTTTTTATTATTTTTCTTTTTTTTTTTCTCTGAAGTGCAGAATTCCTAGTAAGATTGCTAYATTATACCTTACTGCATAGTAAACACATCATGTTGTAGTAATTGCTAAGGAATTAGGTCTGTGGAAGTAAAAGCACAAGACATTTCTGTATTGGATGACTATTGTATACTGAGGTTTCTAAAAATTGAGATCCCTATTGCATTAGTAAAGTCTTTTTATAGTTGTAATATATTTATATTATGTAATGCCTTTGAATTATTTCTCTAAATAAGACTTTTAACACCTTTTGTCCCAGTCTGACYATACTGTATTTCATTCAGAACGTAGTTTGAGATTCATAAAGCTAGTATGTTAAGCTTCCACATTTAATGATGCTAGCAGTGCACACATTTAGAACAACTCCATCAACAAGTTATCTTGCATTCTGATCTGTTTCTTAGAAATTCAACTTTTAAGAAGTTCAACTTTCRCATTCAGTTTCTGTATCCTGGATCTTATCTAGGATATCCCAGTATTCAAAATAAATTTGAATTTCTTTCCTAACTTTAGCTATTCACTTCTGAGACCTTGTCTGTTCATTCGAATCTGTAATGTAGYGGTGAGATTTTCTACTGGTTTCAGTGATCCTGCCTTGGTAGTGAGGGGCTTTTACGATTGTCACTAATGTTATTTTGAAGATTAAAAAAAAAAAAAAGCATACCCTCCATTTACTTTGCATGGATATGCATAATTTACATTGTTAGGATTTAATGACTTCTGGATATTWCTATTAGAAAAATTTAATTAGATTTCTGCTAATAAGTAGTGACCAGATCTTCATTGTCGGTCTCTGTTTTCAATATTASTTTTATCTTGAGAGAATGTGCAGGAATGGTTATATTAATAGGGTTACCCCAAACTCTACAGCCCTATTAACCAATAAAAATTACTTAGGAATTTAGACCWAAGAACCTGACTATTGATTGGGCATAAAACTGTATAAACCATAAGTCAACTATGAGTACTGATATGGCAAAGTAATCCAATATAGGATTTCAACACAAAACAGTGTAAAGCAAACCAAAAACAGTGGCTTATTTTACCTGCATTCATTTCCCATCTGGCACTATTAGGGAGTTATATTTCATATGACCTGGAAACAAAGTATTTTTTAAACTTGTAATCTTTCCTTCATGTTTGACAATGGTTTTAGTCCATTTAACTTTTATGTTCAACTTACTGACATTATTTATTTATATAATGCTATTTAACTGTGAATGAATATTGCTATGGCCAACAGATCTTCGGGAAAAAAGCCCACAGGTATAGGCATAATTTCTCAAGTTTTTTGTGCACAACTTGTTGCCATTTTTTCTTTTGGCCAATGTCAAAATGGAAAAGCATTCCTTCTGAATTTAGAAGCTCTCTTAAACATAAAATTCTTAGAAGTATCAATYAAAAATCATCCTATGAAGTAAACTTACAAAGATACATACCTAGGACACATATCAATARCGTGACTTAGAGACACATACAACATGATGTGGTGAACTCCTCATTCCCTTTTTTTTTTAAGGGCAGTTTGCTGATCCAGTGACCTGATCTTGTTTCATCTAGTGAAAAACTTTTATTATATAAATCTGTTCATTTAAAATGCAGACTGCAACACACAGAAAGGCAGTGTTCGTGAATCACTGATAAACTGAAGAGAAAAGACAAAAGACTGGGCAATGATCCCATGAAATATACTCTGACTTACTGTGCTGTGTGATACTGTATTTTGTATAATGTAATTCATGAGGCTTGCAGAGATATTAAAGCATTGTGCTAGCAACCATTTTGCTGTTATTTATTTTACTTTATTTAAGTGATAGTTATTTTACAAAAGTTCCGTTTACTTTGCACAAATATGTCTTTGRCTTGCACTTTTTATTACCTTCAAAGAAAATAAAAAATCAGCCAGAACTATCATTGCTGTGTTCTACAGTGGTTATTTATCTGAGCTTCTGTGGTAGTTTGTCATTGCCCATAATTTTCAGAAGAGTTTCATCCAGCCTGAATAAAAGTTCTTGAGTCAGTATTCTGGATGATTAAAATTTAAAGCATTGCTGTTGCAGGTGAGTACCATAGTAAATAATCTTAGTAAACGTGATCCTCATTTTTTTTTAATGGGGAGAAGTCTAATTCTGATCTAAAACCACAAACTTTAGCTGACTTCTTAATAGCTTCTGGTTTTGAAAGGGGCTGATTAGTATTTTCAAAAAAAAAAAAATATATGTATATATTCAGAATATTATTGTCTTGCCTTCAATTCACGTATATTCGTGGTAGGATTTTATATTGGCAACCACTGTCACAATATCTGCAATATGTTCAGATATTATGTTCAGGTATTTTAAAAGTTGTATTTTGCAAGTTTCTCTAAATACTGTAGATATGCCTGCAAAGTAGATCTCAAAATGTAAGAAGGATTCTGGAATCTTGGGAAAATAATTTGAAATTGTTTCTTTGTTGTTTCCAGAATTAAAGACCACTTTTAAAATAGAAAAATGCACTAAAAAAATGTTTTAAATGTCTTTCTTAAATTTATCTAGACTCTCAGTAATATGCACTCTTGTAAACAAGAATCTATCTAAAACTAAATATTTTTTCACATTACAGGACATGTGAATTTTCAAGATAAATTTATTATTGAAACAAATGRAATACATAACATATGTTATGCCAAAGAGAACAAGACCCATGCTCTGATATTTAAAGCAGGGTTGCTAGTCATGGTTCTAATTAGAAAATAATCCTTTACAAGCTTGTTCAGTTGCTAAGTCAGAAAACACATTTTACTGTAAGAAATTTCACTTAGGCAAATTATCTTTAGGTTTACCCACACTASAAAAGCTTTTTAATTTTTTAAATTTAAAGAACAGTTTTATCTGTTACTTTTCTAACCCAACAAAATTAAGCCTTTGAGTRCTGTAGTCCATTTTCGTGTTTTCCACTTTACCAAAACTGCTCCTGGGTATTTACTCTGTCTTGATGAAATGAAAACCGTTTGGAAAAAGTTTCCTTGAGAGAGCAGATAAATGCTTAATAAAGAAATCAGAACTAYATCAGGAAGGAGTTCTAAATTCAATGTCATAAGTCATTTGGGTAACTTGAAGTGCTRTATTTGTATACCTAAATAGATTTTTTTATGAGTATTGAGAAATTGAGAAAGATCTGTTGAATTACCTGATTGCTATGAGTGTACTCAGTTATCATAACACTAGCATTGTATCCAACATATAAAGAAAACATCTGGATGGGCTGGTATGGCAGTGTGCAGAAATCCATATTACTATATCTTGATAAATTATCCCAGGTAAATGAATATGCCTCAAAGAAGCAAATGAATATTTACAATTTAATTTTCTGTTGAATTTGTACACAGCATATTATTTAAAATAAAAGAAACCAGCAAAGATCATATGGATGTGTTCACTGAAGGTCATCTGAAGGCTTCTTTCCGACTGGTAAATGACATTTGCAATGACACTATCAATTAACAGTTATGTTCAGGTGTCTCATTTCACAGACACCCATGTCAGATGCCACAAGCCACTCTGATCTCTTCCCAAAGCTGGGGGATTTTTTAGCTTTCTGAAAGTAATACTGTCTAATCAACTCAACTTCCTTAATAGTCTTGATTGATGCATCTGCACCTAAAATTTTCCTATCTACACTTTGATATATTTAATACAACATTGATAAGTTATGCAAGGCAACTTCTATTGAATTATTTTTTCAAATGTATTTCTGCTCTTCATTCAGTCTCCGTTTGTGTAGGCCATGCCAACATCCACATGCGTCTTAGAAAACTAACAGGGTTGTTCCTATCACAGTGTGGCCTTGAGCATTGACACAGCACTGTTTAAGTGCACAGATAGCACRGCCTCTGCTGTGATTCTATCCAGTGCTTATTTGCCTAGATAATGCTCATCTATGATTTAGGATAAGCAACTACCAAGACTATTTACAGCATATAATTTAAAGTCAATTACCCTGTCTTGTACAAAGAATCAAAGAATTTAGCTGTACAGAAATTCTTCCATACTACTGAGCATCGGGCTCAGAGAGTGACTCATACCCTGTTTTGGTTTTAAGCATAGATACAGTTCATGCAAACATCTGTTAGTCGTGCTGTTGCTTATGAGTTCTGAAAATTATGTGCTAGTCTTGAATTTTTACTTCCTTGAAATTACATGGATTTTCATAAGGGGAGGATTTTAACTTTTCTATGGTAACACAGACAGTTTGTTCCAAAATCTGACCTTGACACTTTCAGTAATATCCTGCCTGTTTTGTTTCATTGTTTGCTCTTGAAATAGAGAGAACACCTTCACAGTGTTTGGTGTCAGCCAGCAGATGGTGCAGTATTCCCTTCCATTTCTGGGTTCTGTCAATATCTAGAATTTGTTCACTTAGTATTTGATTCACCTGTCTACAATTTACCTTTGAGGACCTTTCTGTGTTGCTAGCACATTGTCTCAGGTATTTCATTCCACCARGTTATGACTGAAAAATATTAAGTAACTTCAGAGCCATCTCCCAGKRCTCTTGGAARCCATGAGACAAAGGGTTCCTGGTGGTTGACCTCATCTCCTCAAGACAGTMATCTGCTCCAAAACTGCTCTTGGTCCATGCTCTTTTTCAAGCAGTCTTGAAGGCAGCGAGAGCATTTTGGTTTTCTTCTGTACTAATCCTGAAGTTAGTGAAAATGACATCTTGTGATCCTGCTTTGTCCAACTTGTTTCAGGAAGATTTGACTGCATAAYTTCTTTGTTGGCAAGATGTAAGAGTTCCTGGCCTAGATATACAGCATTTATGGTGATTGTCCCACTGTGTTATAGTATCTTCCTGGATTCTGGGTGRTTATGTGGAAATGTTCAAACACTGCTCTTTCTTGGGGTGGAGTGTCATTTTCATACATGAGATAGATGTCAAGAGTCAGAACTTGATAGGAACTGTGTCATAAAATGCTCTTAGCATAGAAAAATCACTATTATAATTGGGTTATGTAATTTCTGTTATTTTTTTGAATTGTGTGTGAAAATACAAATGATAATGTTTAATGCTATGTTTCATAAGTTTCCACAATTACCAACACCATAAAACTGCCAGGTTGTCATTATATGTCAAACATGACAAAAATTGAGTGGATGGACAATTCTAGTTGTGCATTGCATTGTAGAAAGTTTTGTAATATTTTATGCTATAGTTTAATTATTACAAGATAAATCTTCAGAAAGTTGTATTTGACTTTTCCTACAGACACTTTTTTATATGTGCCTTTGTTCCAGTGATCTTCTTTTTTGTGCTTTGTGTTATTTTGATTAAATATTTTCAATTTAAATCCAAATAATTTCAATTACTTTGACAAACAGCTATGCATGAAAAATTGACAAAGATAAAAGAAAATAACATTAAAAAAAAGAAAACAAACCCAATAATTTGGCCACTAGTTTCACTAATGGGCTACAATCATTTGACACTCTCCTGATTTGCCTTTACAATTATTTAAAAATAACAAGAGGTGTTAGGCTTCATACTATTGAAATAGTAGCAAACCTTCATGGAGCAAAAGAATATTTRTTTCCAAATTTTAATTAGTTCGTCACTGACATACTGTATTTCTTTCATACATCATTGTATGTGTTTCGTAGGGATGAAAAAACTGGTTCATTCTTCTGATGATGATGTTTAAGATGAACTTCCTACTGCATGAAGTAAATAAATGAACATGAGTAGATCTTCCTCAGAAGGTAGTGGGAGAGTCTTGCAGCCACCTCCATGTAGTTCTTCTGCCTTCAAACTCAGCCTTGGAGAGTGGGCTCTGCCTTGCCTCCTCCCCTTGCCTGGGACAGTCTTAGCATCTTTGCTTTCCATTTCAGAGAAGAGTTGTCCACTGGTGTCTGCAAAATTGAACATTTCTTCTTTGCAGTGATAATCCTCTGTGTGTAAAGCTCCAGAGCTTGTCCTCTGCTTCTTGCTAGTGCCTAAGAGAAWCTGGGAGAGTTCTTAGATGTTGCAGCTTAGGGTGGAACTTAATCTACCACCAGGCTATAGACTCCAGTGGAGTCACTAATCCCATTTCACCTCTCAAAGTAGATGTATGTAATAGATATCACATGGCTTTAAAAKATGCAATTTATCTTTATATATCATGTAATGCTCATATTAGACAATTGCAAACACGAGAGAAAAATGTAGAGAAATAATGTTCTTTCTTGTAATCAAGAAAGGTTTACATTACTGTGCTTCTGAAACTCAGAAAACATAATAAATCACATAAAGAAAAAGGAGAACAACTGAGTGTCAGCAAGCCTTTGTAGTGCAAGAAGGGTGTTACTAGATACATTCTGAACTAACAGAAATACTTTTGTCTGCTACTGAGGTTATCATAAAGGGTCCATTATTTACTTCACGCGAACAATTCTCAGGTACGCKCCACATTTGTCAGAGTCATGTTTACAGAGCCTTTTTCTCAGGATGATTCATCTTCTATTTATACTTCTTCCCGTCAATTAAAAGAAAGGAGTCCTTGAAGTGTAGTCTGCAACTATTTGCTGTATTGAAAGAATAGCGTATTTTATAYGTGTTTTTAGAAGTCAGTTGACTCAGATAATCTAATGTGATCAGAATCCAAATAAATAAGCACAAGTTAGCACCTAATTTCCTTTTCAGTTTTGTGTATTGCTATATATCAGTTTGTCTCTGTCATTTCCAATGAGAAATCAATGAGAATAAATGCTATATATTTTATATTAGGGCAAATTGATGATAATGACAGGTGAGCTCTCTTGACTGCCTTGTGTAGTAGCTGTATTGCTTTCCTATCTGTACTAGAAGTAGCTCATACATTTTAAATAATGTTTAGCCTTTTCAYAGCTGCAATATATTGGTAGCTCATAATGATTAATTAGTTGGCTCAACTCTATTTCCTGTCACACTATTTCTATGTCACACTGACGAACTCCTATACTGTAGCAGAAGTCCTTCCTGTTAATCTGTCACTTCAATATTGTATATCATACTTYAGGGCCTTTAGGTTTATTGTCATCCTGTTTCTTGCTGGGTATACACTGACCCTCCTCTATATTTGGCAAAACTTGCCTGTTCTGTATTATCAGYGAGGTGTATATTTTAAATCCCAGCAGTACAATTAAAAAGATTTATGAAAATGCAGGATTAAAATCCCCTCCTCACAGAAATGTGCTAGATTATCTTCTGGATGGCATGGCTCACAGACTTTGAGATTCACATTTCTTTAATAAAAATCAATTTTAAAGTTATATTTATAGGAAGAGATTTCAGGCTGGAGAAGATTTTACACACATTCRTATCTTCCTTCTCCTTGCCTCTATTTCTGAGCCAGTCATTGATCCTCCAGTTATTTAGGGAATAATATGACCTTCAAGTTGACTATTAATTTCCCTCACCTCAGTAACCCCAGTAAGATTAGATTGTCACCTTCAGCTGTGGCAACTGAAAAGAAAATATTTTGGTTATCATATCGTGCTGGTTTCAGCTGGAGTARAGTTAACTAATTYACAGTGGCTGGTATGGGGCTGTATTTTGGATTTGTGCTGAATGCAGGGTTGATAATATCAAGATGTTTCTGTTATTGCTGAGCAGGGCTTCCACAGAGCCAAGGCCTTTTCTGTTTTTTGTTCTGCCAGACTGGTGAGGAGGTTGGGGATGCATGGGAGGTTGGGAGGAGACACAGCCAGGACAGGTGACCCCAACTGACAGAAGGGATACTCCAGGCCATATGGCATCATGCTCAGTGTGTGAAGTGAGGAGAAGGAGGAAAGGGAGGACATCTGAAGTGATGGTGTTTGTATTCCCAAGTAACTGTTTTGTAACTAACATGGAGGTAGTAGAAAATACAGTAAGTTTAAAATTATTGTGTATTAACATGTCTGTATTTTTAGGGTTTTAGGTTTTGGGTTTTATTTTTAATGAGGAGTTATTTCAAAGCTAAATTCAGATAGCCAATATAATAACACTCCAATGACATTTTTTATTATTGCTTCTCTTAATTGATCCATAGGAGGCAAATATTTCCTTTTGTTACTTCTTGTGGGAAGTTAAATATCTACAGAATTGGTTTAAAAGGCTCTAAATACAGTTTGACTGAGTTAAATTATTTCTATTAAGTCCCTTGCTATAATCTGTTTCTCTTCAAGTCTGATAATCTTCCACTTGTTTTAAGATAAGCATTTTAGTATTTCATTGTAGAATGGAAAATATAGGGACAACTGTCTTTTTTGTTTGTTTGTTTTGATAAGACACAGGTAATAACTTATACCAAAACTCTTTCAATAGAAAATCTTTGTAGTATGACCCTATTGGAAGGTGAAATACAGCAGACTAAAAAGAGAAATTTTTCTTGCTAAAAAACTTGTAGGGAATAAACGCAACAGTGGAATTGTGTTTTGAACCATAAGCAAAATAACTGTATAGAAAAGTCTATATTGGCAAGTCTKGGAAATACTAGTGAGCATTACTTGCTCCATAGTGAAGATTAAAACTAAAATACCATTATGCATCAAATATATTAAAAGCAAGAAATCAAAAACTGTGAAATACAGGCTTCATCTTGACTATTTGTACAGGATATTGGAAGAAAAAGAAAAGAAAGGTTGAAAGAAATCTTGGAAGAAAATTTGGAAAGCGAGTTAAAAACTGAGACTGCTCAAAAATTTTTCTGTTTTTTCATTAACCTAAAGTAGAGACATGAAAGTAAATCTTAAGAGAAACTATTATTTTACCAAAGAATCCTTACAAAATCTTTACAAGTCTTACAAAAACTCCTGTTTGTCCTTATCAACTCAACAATTCCAGAGTTTCTTTAGTTAACTTTAATGCCTTAGACAAAGACATTGAGTACATACAGTTAGATATRATGTTTCTGGGAGATCAAACCCAGGTTTTGGATAATCAGATCAAAGACACGGTATTATGTAATCAGCTGTGTGAAATGAGATGGAAAATTAAATTATGTGTCTTAAACACTACTTTCTGAAACTTAGGTTTGTCTTATAGTTTACTAGATYATTTTAAATAAAATTCTTTAAGGAAGACCAATGATAMGATTATTATCAAAGTTCTTCCATACCTTAAGTTCTCTGTTTGTTTTCTTCATCTATCAGGGAAATTAGCCACAAATCTCATTTTTCTATTGTCACTCTAGAATCTTTATCTGATTTTTCTTTGTCTCAGCAGACTTGCCACTCACTATGGGCTGTTTCATAGGAACAGATTATCTCCTGGATAAATTGACTGTTATTCTGCAATTAGTTTCCTCCCATCTTGTACACTAGTTTATGTAATGATAAAGCAACACTTRTTAACTGTTTTCCACCTAGGGAGCTTTTAGAACATATTAGAACACTTTTAGAAGCCTGGAAGTTTCATGAAACAGAAGGTTTTATTCATTCTATGGTTGCTTTTGTTATTTAATCATATATAATATATTAATTTTTATTATGACTATTTACTGAAAATTCAGAGACTATGTCTGCAAAATTTACAAACCACTAGTACAGAAGTTCATCGTAATTATTGTGAGATTACTTCTTAAAATCCATAGCTACAGCATTATTGTCAGATGTGGACAAGTTTTGCCAAGAATTTGAGCATTAATCAGCATTTTTTGTGGGTGGATATAAAAAACAAAAGGATTTTGTAGGCGTAAACAGAAAAATCACATTTTTCTCTGAGCAGCTGTATAATAGCCACTTTTAAAAGCTAAATAGTAAACACAGAAGTGAAGGGTTTCACACCATAGAATGTAAGACAAAATATTTCTGGCTTCCATATTGTGGGAGTTATTATAGAGCAGAAAAAAGCTAAGTAAAAATTGTCTGTGTGCTTGGACAGCTGACACTTCAAGAAATAAGTTAGAAATCAAAATCAATTTCAGAGCCATGCTAGTTGCCAACCACTTAGGGATTTGAAACAAATTGAGAAGTACACACAAATACTTTATCATGTACAGCTTGTCATTTGTCTATTTTGTAAAAGATTTCTCTTAATAAATCTTTTCTGCTGTGTGTAAAAACTGGAGTTGTTTTTAAATCCTGAAATCATATTTACCTTAAAGTCGATATATCATTCCTATGTATATGTACTGTGCAACCATAATACAGAGTTGATAGATAAGGACAATATCTTTTATTGACCAGTCATTATTGCAGAAAAACTTGGCTTCTGAATACTGAAGCTTTCTTCATATCTGAAACAGAAAAAGCATATTTCAAGCACAAAAATAAAGCTAGAAAAAAAATTGCATAGAGGGTCAGAAATACCAAATCTTTGAGAAGAAAGATAACTGGAARTTACAGTTAGGGGAGGTATTAATGAAGAGTGGGAGAAAAGAAATGAGAYATACGTGTGTTTGGAGCAAAATAGATATAAATCCTGATTCAATAACCTAATGTGGATGTATATCAAGGATTTTTTCACTGTGGAAATACTTTGTMATTTTGAAAGARTTGTCAAATACCCATTTCAGGAATTCATTCTAAACCCCATCTCAATAAGACAGTGTGGTAAGGTGTTTTGCCTTGTGAAACATCTCCCATTAAAAAGGAAGAGGAAAAAAAAAGCCAACATATTACTAATTGTATCTATTGCTCTCTTTAACATCTGAAGCTTCTGMCAGATGCAAGTTGCTGTTACAGGTTTTGGTTTTGATTTTCTGGAATTAAAACAGTCAATAACAAAACATTATAAATTACAAGCTAAACATTAAAAAGAAATATTATTTTTTTTTCCTATTGACTGAGAACATGAAAAAATTGCTTCTTCATAGTCCTGCTTTTTTTCAATGATTTTTTGACCCCCCTGGTCCCTTGTTACCTGATCCARCTTTCTTGTGACTTTTGGAGCAGACTTCTTTTATCATCTGATGAGTATTGCTAGTAGCATGCTGRATGTGCTCAAGAAATATGAATCCCATACATTTAGGAAATTAAACGTCCTTAATTATTGTTATTTATTAATAATTATAATATTCATTTTTGTTAATTATTTTGTTATTTTTGAAATTTCTCACAAATTTATCCTGGCATATTCATGGAATTAAGTAATCATAGAATCATTAAGGTTGGAAAAGACCRTAAAGACCAAATGTCAACCCAGCACCACCACCATGTTCACCATTAAACCATGTCCTCAAGTACCATAGCCACACATTTTGAACACTTCCATGGCTGGCAACTCCRCTACTTCCTTGCAAAGTCTGTTCCAGTATTTTACAACCCTTTCTGTGAAGAAATTTTTTCCTAATATCTAATCTAAACCTTYCCTGGAACAACTTGAGGCCATTTCCCTGGGTTCATGCTGACTATAAAGGCATCTGATAAAGGCATCTKATTTTTCCTTATGAAGCAAAAAGCCAAAGAGAAAAAAATTAGAAAGCGAGCAATATCTGATGTTGAAGAAACAGGAAATGTGATTTTCCTTTGTTCCTTCTGCATGATCCACTATTGGTACTTGATTTCATTCACATGGSTGAATAGGTATTATGCAATTGCCCTCCTAATCTCCTGTAAGGGATTAACAATCAGTGCACATGAGGCTATGTTAGTACATCATTGGCACTGTGTCTGCCAATAGTGAGACACTCACAGCAAATGCRTAATACTGACTTTCAAGTATCAGATCCCGGTAATTTTGATTTACATGGGTTGATCTGTTTCAACATGAAAGATTGAAGTCAGTAGCTAAGGTGTGCAAGGTCAGGATTCAGATCTACTCAGATCTACCATGGCTTCAAACAGAGAATATCTATGTGCTACTTCCTGACTAGGGGATTTACCGAAGAACTGTAAAATTCAGTTCTTGGCTGCTTCAGCTCACAGCTGAAGTGAGGCTGTGATTTCTGTTCTGAAATCAGTGGGTAGGGTTTTTTTTGCTGAATCTGACAGATTTTAACTAGGATATTTGGAGCTTCAGTTTGGCCWATKTGACAAAGCTTGTTAGGTGTGAAGAATCTAACCTGGATACTACCAAATCTCACTGGAAAAATTGGGTAGCAGCTAAGCAGTGTTTTAAAGGTGGAAGTGCATTYTTAAAGAGATGGATTGGTCTCCAAGTGATTTGGAGGATCATATTCTTTTCAGAAAAAAAAAAGCATTGCTGTTGAGTCTCTTCTCAGCTGTATTCAGAGCTTTGACAGGCCATAAACAAACTTCTGATTCTCCCTGRCTAGCCTGGGTGACTGTGATAGAGTTATATATGGGTAAAAGAAGGAAAAGGGAAGAAAACTAGAGTGTAAAATCCCTCCACAGCTTAGTTAAGTTTAGCATRCTTTGTATTTTAGGATTGGAAGTAAATTCCTAGTAAAAATATGTACATAATTTCTCTACCTTTTCTTCACAGTAGAGAAGGGTGGAATTTCTTTATAATTCTGCTCTTGAAATTAATGGGAAATGAACTAGGTCAATATTCAACAAATTAGGGAATCATGTACAAATACTCATATTTGCACTGTGCTGAATATTTGTTGCTTACAGGATTCCTTTATTTGTTGTTTTGAGTGTCCAAGTGAAGATATATCAAATTTTTTTKAAAGAGGCAGAATATTCTTAAAATTACTGGTTTGATTCCTATGAGTAACTTGGAAAGTAAAGTTTGTAAGCAAGAATATAAGGATCTGGTACTGACTTAGCAAAAAGTGCAAATAGATGGGAGTATGTTAATTTTCATTCTCTTCTTTAKATCTAATATTTCTGTATTTTARTATCTTGTCATAAACCATATTTGGSATTTAATATATTCTGCAGTGATAAAAAATGAATTATTATTTACTAAGCATGCCTGTGTAGGTGGCATGAATTATCTGTTGGCCTGTTCACATTGTATTAATACTGAAAAATTGCATTTATCTGTTTATTTATTTTGTATTTTCAGGTGGAGATTGAAAATCTGGACTATCATTACTTTCTGCCTTTGTTCTTTGATGGGCTTTGTGAAACAGAATTTCCATATGAATTTTTTGCTCGTCAAGGAGTCCATGACCTGCTGGAGCATGGTGGAAACAAGATTCTTCCTGTTGTTCCTCAGCTCATTATCCCAATAAAAAGTAGGTGAACATGTAGGGGAAAAATCCATCAGTTATATTTATGTGATGTAAATTTTTGRAAAGTTGTTAATTAAGCTGTGAGACATGATAGCCTGAACATCACATAGAGTTTATTGCAAGTGTTAGTAAATTTTAAGATATAATGCTCATTTTGGGGGGAAATTATTACTTTTAGTATTACATTTCCCATACCAAATGGATCAGAGAAGCCATAAGTCCTTTTGATTGCTTTCATTCGGCTTCTGCAGCTCTCAGATTCCTGATTCAGGGTTCCCCTATGTTCACTGCATGAGACACACTTGCAGACATAAACACTGAGGGAGCACCTTTGTCTATTATTTCTATGAACAACATCAGGGACATGCAACACAGTGCGTGGAAGGCAGTGAATATGCTWGATTTGCTTTGCTGACAATGTAGTTGTAGGAGTTTTCAACCCTTGCACGCAAAAAGTCACCAATTTTTCCAGCTCCCACACTCTGACTTTGGCTAATGCAATTGTTTGTGGAGCAACTTGGTGATACTCTCATCTAGATGTTAAAAAAAAAAAAAAAAAAAAAAAAGAAAAAGCCAAAGAACCCAACTCTAAAATAAATCTAAAACATTTTAAGAGTGGCATTACTTTTAAAGTCAGATCATTTCAATGCTTTAGTTTATAAATGCACTACCACAAATGAAGGAACAGTTCAGCATAGCACAGACATTCATGTGAGTGGGTAGAAATGATCAATAGGAAGATCTTCATATGGCTTTGCTAATGAAGATAATAATGTGAAATTAAACACTTAAGTATCTTAGATCACCCAGTTGCCAGAATCTTTTCTGTTCTGTGCTGTGAATCCTAAAACAGATATGTAGACTGAATCTGAATTTAGGTCTAAAAGCCAGAAAAGCTCATATTTTTTGCGCTTGTATCTATTGTAGAAACAATACTAGAAGGAAGTATTGTTTCTACACAGTTCCARTCAGCAGACCAATTCTGATTGAATACAAAAAGAATAATCTCCATCCTAAAGAGCACTGAAGTTTTCCTTTTTGAGGCTTTTRCTATGCTGTTAAACATAAATTCTGTGATACAGTAAATCAAGCATACCTTAAACTTTGTTAAAAATGTTTCATTAAGGAAACAGATTTTTTTGTGAGTCAGATCTAGAGAAATGAAGAGAGCATTCCTCCCTCAGTGTCACCTATAAGTCCTTTTTATTGTTTAATAAATTTCCAAATTAAACTGATTTCTGTTTTCTTATTGTTCACATTCTGATTGCACCTGATTCCTCTTTTCTTATTGTTCATTTTATTTGCATGTAAAATGTTGTCTTGGACTACAGTGTAGTTAATTCCAATTAATGTCAAATCAGTGTCACTTTTGCATTTAGATTTGTAAAGTTGAATGTGTTGCTCACAGTTGTTCTAAGCACAGTTATATTTCTTACATGTCTTCACTGTATTCAGGACTGTTAAATACTTCCTTTCACAAAATGCTGCAATATTTTTATGGARTAAATATGGTTTTCTGGTCTGTTTTCATTTTCTTTCTGCAAATCATGTAAGTTGATTTCTGTCACCTACAGAAAGTAAGTTAAAACCCTAACATAATTGTAATTTCCCTCTTGGCTGACTGTTGCTCTTGAGAACCAGTTCTGGTTATTAAGATCGCAGGCTGAAAGATAAAAGTAAACAAGCATACTTTTATAGACTTTAAATGCTTTTAAAGGAAACAAAGGTCTCTGATTTTTTTTTTTATTGTCCTGATGTTCAACTACTAAAGCATTTCCCCTGCAGGTTTCATYAAGCAGTACAAGTAGTTGCAATTAGGTTTATGTTAGAGTCTTTTGCTCAAAACCGGTCATTTCAGGCATTTTTAAATGGTATAGGAAGTAGATCCTTTATTACTCCTCTTTACTCTTGTGTGTGAGKAGAAACTGTTTCTTAGACAATAAAGATAAATCTCATCCATGATTGGAAAGTGAAATCTGGAATTAACATCTGACTTTTAAAGTTGGAGTTGGAGYTATTCATTCCTGAATTTATAAATGTATTTAGCATTTATTAGTAATGAATTTAATGTGYAATTTTATCAGCCAGTTGTTCTGTACTGTCAAGTCCTTTTACAGTTCTTCAAAGTCAGTCCTTGTCTTTGGCATCTGGAATATTTTGATATCATCAGAAATCTTTGTTATCATCAGTAAAAACTCTTCCAAATCAYCTATGGATTTAGTGAAAAACATGAGCTTCAGCATGGGTTCCTGTAAGACCCTCCTAGTGATACTCCTCCTCTGCAATCATTTATTGTTGCCCTCAGTTTCTAAATCAGTAATTATTTGTTTCTATGGAATCYATGGCAGTTCAGAAAGGGACTTTATCAAATACCTTTTGAAAGTCTAAGAAAACKGTATTRTCAGGTTTTTCTTGTCCACATTCTTCATCTTCAAGGGTCTAGAGCACRTTTAGAATGCTATATTAAGTTTTGCAGTACAGATGCCAGTACTAATTTGATTCCACAGACCTTTTTTGTAAATGGCATCACATTTCATTGATAACAGACCTGTTTTCATCAGGAGGGTGGGTACTCAGTGCAGTTTTAGTATCTAGGTACAGAGRRAGGAATGCACATCTAGGAATGGATAGAAACTAGACTGGCAGAGTCAMTGAGCAGGTTTTTGGGACTCTCTTCTAGGTGTTCTTTATACTACATAATTAAACTAGGTCCACAAATGTTAATAGGGTTCAAGCTTTATAGGAGCTGATCTAGTAAAATGATGCAATTAGAAGCACAACTAAAGCTCAAAAAARCCACTAACTTTCTCTTCCATATTCTGCTAGATAATGTTTGTTGCAARCATCAGTGTTTCACTGATGTATCTTAGCCTTTTCTGTGCCTCTGATTTTGGCTTTACARAAAAGGGTCTTTGATGACAACATTGGCATAAGGTTTTCATGCCTTAGCCCCTATTTCTCCTTCCCATCATTTCACTGTAACACATCACTCTTTCAGTCGTACAGAAAGAAATATTTGTACATTTGTATTGGTATTTGGATCAAGCTYTAACTGGACTTCTAAAAAGTACAGAACACAAGGTTCKTTTTCTGGTTTTTATTCACTCTTGATTGAAACRCTATGTTTTGTAACAGCCTTCATTACTGTTCTGTAAGTCTAGCACAATACTATTATATAAGTACACATAGTTAAGTATTATGCATTTTGAAGATTTTGGACAAAATTTTGTAAGAGAAGTATGTATCACTTTAATCAATTGCATTTTGAGAACACTTCATGTTAGGACTTCTTGAAACTTGACTGATTTAAAAGAAGCCGTTGATCAACAAGATTAAGTAGATCACAACAGTCAAGCATTTTTATCCTGAGTGCTTGCTACCTCACAGGTTACCTTCTCTATGTATCTTGTTCTGCTTCAGGCAAAGAATTTTCTAAAACTATTGCCTCATTTAACAGTTGAGTTGATATGAATGCAAAATAAATTGCTTTTAATGTTTGGTTGTGAGACCTAAATAGAAAATGGAAAGTGTTGGTGCACTTCTAAGCAKAGATTCACAGGTGTATTTGAAAAAGAAGTTGAAGAGCATTAAATAATCAACATAACTTTTAATATAATGACTGAAATCTAAAGTTAGTATTTAGAAAAGAGACAGAAGTTTAGGGAAACTGATTTGATTCTGTAAAGCTCAGGATATCAAGGTGCTGCTTTGGAAGAGAATATTCTGGTTGGATCTCTTGTGTGGAACTACATTGTGTCATAAAAAAGATCCACTGTGTACTGGGAGAAATGCTGTCATGTTTCCTGGTTTATAGAATCTATCAATCTCATCTATCAGATGAGAACTGTGGCTTCTATTATAGACAACATCTGGGACTGAGATACGATTTTCCAAACTGCCACATAAAAATAAAAAATATCAACTTRCATAGCTTCTAGGTCTTTTCTTTGAGATGTTGGAAGTGTTACTCAAGAAAAAGACTTGAATGTTTTAAAATAAAAAAAAATTATTTCTATTTCTTTATATGTAAACATTTAGCTAAATGGATAAGCAAAAAAAGTGGCATGTATCTTAAGGAACGTTTCTGCTCTTAATGGAAATTAACAAAAGAAACACTAAATTTACATCGATTTACATTAATTGCCAATAAAATGTATCTGAAATTAAAAAATACAGTGAATTAACATTCACTGAAGTCAATGAATTGGTATCTTATATTGTCTCATTGCTAACAAGCTTTGATAAATAGCACTACATTGTTTTAAATATGCTTTCAAATTTCTTAATTATCTCTTACTTTGGCTTTGAATGGTAGAAACAGAACAAACTCAGATACTGAGCTTTTAAATCAGATATTAAGCTGCTATCATTGTAAAATTTTATTTAAGAAAGTTATGATGAATTTCAGAAAATATTTGTTTGGAAAAGCTATTGCAGTACATGATAACATATGTTTGAATTAAAAATACTTTATTATGTACCTAAATTCAGCAATTATTTAAGCTGGAGGAYTTTTTGGAAAAGTGTATCCTAAATCAGAAGCAAAATCTTCCAGTTTATACTATTAAAGTAGAAAACATCAAAACTACCAAGCAACAGAATCAATTTACTGGGTTGGGGTTTTTTACTGCTTAAGARTATATTACAGTACTCTGAATGAACCAAGAGAAATTACTACCAATGAGAGCAGAAAGTCCTCTCAAAACCCTTTAGGGAGAAGAAAGGTACCTTTAACTGAGAAGCAAATCCCTTGTGCACTTTGTTGTTATTGTGAACATCCATGTCTTACAGCAGACTTCTAGACCAAGAGGGAACAGCCTAGAATGTTTTCTAGATTGGAATACTTTGGATATTATGCATCTTTCCTTCATTTGGGCTATGTAGCTGTAGTGTACTAAGATTCTTAAATGGTCTGCTTTATTGTTCTGTATTTGTATTTGAAAAGAAGTTGAAGAGTTCTGTAGGGATACTAGTACTTACTTCAATGTCTGTTAACCTCTGGATACCACTTACATTTTGCAATCTATTGGAATGTACTTTTTTCATATACTGCATTAATATTTTCTTCCTTTTATTCATGTGGGAGAATGGTCTGTAGTGATGGTAGTACACAGAAAATAATTACCAGATTATTAAAAGATAAACAGATATTTGAAAGTGGTGTGTTTGGGGCAAGGACTGCCTTTAATTGAATGTTTATAAAGTGCCTAATATAATCAAGCCAGGAGCTGKTTGACTGTTATTGATGGAACAGTCCAGAAATTTAAGAAGAACAACAGTTCTGTAGTCATAATGATCTTTCTTTTGATATTTACAAAGGTATTTGATATTTAGTGTTTTCCTGACACACGCTGCAGATTTCTGCAATTTGAAGGGATTGAGGCTCAAGTTCTAAGTCTGTTTGATTCTACCGTATCCCTCTGCAGGCTGCAGTGTGGGCCCTACTCTTACACCAGTACCAGGCAGCAGTGAGCACAGCTATGGGAGGTGCACCCGGGCAGAGGAACTCCTTAGCTTAGTGACAGAACTCCAGGATGAGGTGGGTAGGCTGAGGTGTATTGAGGAGAGCGAGAGAGAGAGACTACTGATACTGTACCCTGTCTTCTCTGAGAAGACACAGTCAGACACACAGGTTGCCTGTCCTTTCTCCACCTGGGAAAACAGAATGACTCAAGGGATAGGGGGTGATGGTGACGAGTTCCTTTGCAGGCACAACAAGCACATCTCCTCTGGGACTGCCCCAGCTTCCCAGGTGCCCTAATCCAATAGGTACAAGACTCTGCAAGTAGCACCAAACAGCAGCAAGCAAAATGGTTCATCTAGCAGGAAGGTGTCACAAAGGTTTAGTTGACCTGTGCCCTGCAACAAAACTGCTTCCATAAAAAATCAACTGGTCATTTTAATAGGAGGGTCCCATCAGCACCTAACAGAAGGCTCAATATCCAGACTGGACCTACTTCTTGGGAAAGTCTGACGAACCCCTGGGGCCCGCAGGGGTTAAAGATATGAAGAGAAACTTTCATCCCCTCCGATGGCCCTCAGATTATTATCCATTATTTACTTTTTAGACATGCAGTGATAAAGTCCAAACAAGACATCTGAGGACAACCGAGATACAAGGCTATGGGACAACTGGTTAAGGGATCAGGAGTAGAAGTAGTCCTTTCCTCTACTTTTCCAGTTACATAAAAGGATGAGGAAAGAAATAGGAAGAGCCAGCAGATCAGTATCTGGCTCTGAGGCTGGCGTCACTGGCAGGATTTGAAGTTTTTTGACCATGGATCTGTTTAAACTACGTGAGGCCTACTGGTACCTCTGTCAGAAGGGGAGAAGGATCTTTGCACCAGAGTCAGCAGGGTTCACTGAAAGAGCATTAAATTAGATTTGAAGGGGAAAAGGTGTCAAACAGGGCTCACTAGATGTAAGCTGGGTGCAGCACTCTTCKAGTCCTTCAGTCTTATGTTACGGTAGAGGTAGGGGATAGAGATCCATGTGGGTGATGTGGTGGCTGAAGGCCATCTTGGGCACAGTGTTCATGTAAGGATAGACTTTTCAATTATCAGAGAAATAAGGAGACAGGTCCGCAAAACTGCTGTCATGGACTTAGAGAGGGCAGACTTTGGCCTGTCCAGGAGCGTGTTTGACAGAGATCCTCAGGAGGTGGTCCTGAAGGGCAGTGGGGCCCAGGAAGGCTGGATGTTCTTCAAGGAGAAAATCTTAAAAATTCAGGAGCAAACTGTCCCCATGTGCTGAAAGATGAGCCAGCAGATGGGCCTGATTGAACAGAGACACTTGTCTGGAATTCAGGGGATAAATAAAAGTTTATAACCATTGAAGAAAGGGCAGGCAACTCAGGAAGAGACCAGAAGRTTGTCATAAGGTTATGCAGGAGGCAAATTAGAAGTCCCAAAGCCCAAGTAAAACTTAATCTGGATACTGTCATACAACATAATAAAAATGTTTCTATAACTGTATCAGAAGTGCAAGAAGGGCTAAGGAGAATGTCTTCGATCTTTTACTGGTTGTAGGGRGAATTATAATGACAAAGCATGAGGAAAAGGCTGAGGTACTTAATGCATTTTTTGCTTCCATCTTTAGTTGCAAGACCAGTTATTCTCAGAATACCCTGAATACCCCTGAGCTGGAGWTAGGGATGGGGAGCAGAATGAAGCCACCATAATCCAAGGAGAAATGGGCAGGTACCTGCTGCTCCACTTGGACAGAGACAAGTCTATAGCATCAGATGGGATCCTTCCAAAAGTTCTTCCTAGGAGTATTTGGACAGCCATTTTCACTTACAKGACATACTCCGCATGACATGACATGCCTAGAAATAAGATTTCTCATAGTCTGAGACAGCTTCTACAGTTCGGAAGTACAATTCCTGGGAGTGGGTACAATTTGTTAAAAATTAAGAAGCAATTATTTCTTTCAAATATTAAATTTTATATCCCTTAATTAATTGTGTGTGTATGAATTATTAATTTTAGTATTTTGCAATAATTCATAAAATTGAGTACAAAAAAATCATTCTTGTATACATGACATAACTATTGTACTGAACCCCAAAACTTGCTCTTCCAACCACTCTTTCATGCAAATAAATACTGGCTGTTTCTCTCTGGTATTTTCCTACCAGAGACTTGGACCCAATCTTTAGAATTGTATCTGGGTGTCTCTCTTTGCTAAAGCAGCCTTAGAACATCTATCCACAAGAGCATAATTTGGAATAGCTAGCCTCTCTGCTGGAACTTAATGTTAACATGATGCAATGTTGGGCTTCTTGTCCATACATTATCATGCTCAGAGACAATATGAAATTAAATGTAACCTGGTGACTACAATAGGGACTATTGTAGAACATAAGAAATATGGAATTCAGTCTGTATTTTCATTTAGCAGTACTCCTTTAACTTGGATGAGGGGTAATAGTACCTTTATACCTTGGGCTTTTTGTTTTCTAACAGTAGGTTCAGTATGTTGTTCACAAGCATGCCAAGTGGCACGAAAGGAGATCATTTACTAGTTGATTTTTGAGAATTGTTTCTTTCTGTTCACACAACCAATGTGCCTTGCACTTGGTTTGGAGATCTCTGATTTTTAAGACTCAGCAGGCATGTGATAAGCAGCAGAAGCAGGTGGGGTACAATGCATTTCCTTAAAGAGATAGAGAAACTGACATTGCTCCTTTGTGAAAACACTCCTTCATTCCCTATGAAATGGTGTTCCTGTGCACTGGTAAAACTCAGAGCAGGAAATACTGAATCATGGAATTGTAGAATCATAGAATGGTTTGGGTTGCATGGGGCCTTCAGAGATGATCTAGCTCCATCACCTCTGCAATGAGTAGAGATGTCTTTGGTCCTAATACTTCCATTTGAAGAGGCAGTTCTTGAAGAAGTTACTAAGGACTCCTCTTCAAATTTTGGTGTGTTCTTTGCTACATTTTTTTTCTAAATGCTTATACTTTGTTATGGTGTCTCAAATCGCATATTTATATATTTCTCTGTTTATGAAAAATAGTAATGATTATGAGCTGATCTTTTCCAGTTCTGTCCCAGGGCAATGATGTAGAAGTCTATGTAACTGGGTAGAACACTGGAGTATTAGACCRATATATAAAACCATACCAAATTTGACAACTGCTGACAAATTTRTGTAGCTGCATAATTTCAGAAATGCTTTTATAAATAGATGGATATTGCAAGGAAAAAAATACATGTATTTCAAGCATGACTCATTTTTAATTGCAAGAGAGAATGCAAAGTACTTGCTTTTAGTAAAATTAAAAGAGAAGAAACAAGAGGCTTTTATGAAATGTCTTAGTGTCATAGGATTAGAAGCATGACACTGAAAGCTGAGAGAAACATCTAAGTAGGCTAGACAAAACCTTTTTTTTTCCCTAGAATGTTTTTTCTTTTGAAAAAGCCTACAAGGTTTGTTTGTGGGTTTTTTTTTCAATAAACATTTGCTTCATTGTAGTGATTTTCAGAATAGTAGGAATTGTCAGTTGAATGAATAAAATGATCATGAAATAAATTAGTACAAACATACAAACAACAATTGTTGCTCAAGAATGCATCTGTTGTCAACCTTAGCAGGTTGTCTTGCAGTTGTATGGTTCCATTGGCCCCAAGTGGTACTTACTGAACATTTATTTTTCATTTGTTTGGACCACGCCAGTATTATACAGGCAGCGTGAGGGAATAATGAGCTGCATTCTTTGGGTTACTGAAGAGTCAGCACAAATTGTGGGAACAAATAACAATCAGACAAGGCAGTGTTTTATAACATCAGGACTGCAATCCATCTTTGGGATCTTTCTAAGCTGGGCTAATAAAGGCCCACTTACAATTCCCAACAGAGTATAGTTTAATTAAATTTGTCCATTAGAGGACTCCTCCCCCTCCCTCTACATTTTAGAAATTAATTCTGATTTCTGTCTGTTGTTCTTTTTGCATCACAGATGCACTGAACCTCCGTAACCGACAGGTCCTCTGCACCACACTGAAAGTCATCCAGCACCTGGTGGTGTCAGCTGAAAGGGTGGGGGAGGCCTTGGTGCCCTATTATCGGCAAATTCTCCCAGTCCTAAGCATCTTTAAGAACATGAATGGTGAGTTATCCTAACAGACACTGTGTCTTTCAGCTCCTAAGGCAAAAAGGGGCTTGAGGCAGGGTTAATTAACAATGTAGTTAAGATTTATTACTGTATATAAACTCAAATCCATTTGGAGCTCTAAATAATGTAAACTCCCCCTCTTACTATTCCCTAAGGATGCACTGAAATTAACAATTTCATTTATTACTCCTTGCACGTACAGTTTATTTAACACGGTACAGAAGCAGTGAAGCAGTTCTATAATCTTCCAATAATTAAATTGTAAAGTTTGTAACAGTCTTTTGAATACATTAATAAATTGCAAAGATTTTTTCCTCCCTCCAACACACTAGTTTAGTCCAGCTGTTTTATTCAATTCTGTGTTCTCAACAAGCAATTTGCTGCTACCAGAAGGTTTAGGAAAGATTAAAAATAAAAGTAGAGATCAAACTAATTAATTTGAGGGTCGAGAGAACTCCATGTAGTAGAAAAATTTCAAGTTAGATAATATCAAGCAAAACAGTGAAGTTTGAAGTTGTTGCTGCACACTTAGCAGGTTTTATTATAGAGAAATTTAGAACTAATTTATATCTATAGTTAAGTATGTGTTTTCTTTGTAGTGCAGATCCTGCCAGTTTCAGTCTTTAATAACTGGTACTATGAGTTCTATATACTGTGAATACATTTACACCACAGTCATCAGCTGAAATCAATAAGATGTATATTGCTTTTGCCAAACTAATTTTTGAAATGTTTTTTGGTAGTAAATCTATCTGTACTTATTTTCAATTATCTCCAAAGTTMCTGACTTTAAAATTTCTATTATTGACTTGTGGCCACATAGATGATAAGAAATAAATTCCTCACAAGCTTTCAAAAGAGAGTTTTCATGAAATTCATGGCATTTTAATAGTTCTCTGCAGACTCCTTCGTATTATACTTTCTGTTTGCATTGCTACAGAATATAATAACTTATRCTCACTCCTTAGTAAGTATAAGGTTCAAATCAGATTGAAAAATGTCTRTTCAGAGACTGACTTGAAGACACAAATGAAATTTACATTTTAGATTGGTTTAAATACATATACATCTCTGACTTAGTGAGATTAGTGTTTTACTTAGTAAGAAAAATTCAGTAACACGGAATTTCACATATGCAAGTTATTTCTGATGACAGTTGTGACTTTCCAGAAGTTGTGGGATGAAAGGTTATGAGTGAAATCTGTTGGCTGAACTTAAGCAATTTCAATAGGCTTTCTTATGAATTGGAAGATATTCCTCTAACAGATCTAATTACAGTATCTGGCACAAAACAAGATTGAAAAAATTACTCTCATTGATTAATGAATATCCCACACATGCTTTTTTCCAGATTTCAGCCTGAAGTAGCCCATAAATTGGGCTGCTTCTTGACTGGGCTTTTCTACAGYGATTTCAGATGAATAATAGGGAAAACTCATGCGTAGCCAGATACATAGCTTGGCAAGGCATWAACCACAATCTAAATATATCTTCAGTTTTGATTGTATTGTGAGGAAAATAAAACATATTTTCATGAGATCAATGCTCTGTTAATTTGCACCTGTATAAAACTACACTAAATAATGATATTTGACATTTAAGAACTAAAGCCCCAAAGATAAATGAAAAGTAATAGTCCAAAATTAACTGATTTTATTAAGTCATAACATTTTCAGAAATAAAAATTTGAAACTTTAGTATTACCAAGAAAGAAATAGATGCTATTTGCAAGGCCTACSATGTGAAACTGTTCAACTTATTCAGTACTTCTACGTGGATGATACGGAATACCTCTGTCTCTTCCTTCCGAAAAAGAGTATRTTTCATTCCTCCTTCATTGRTGGTTGGCAGAAAATACAGGGCCCTTTCCTCCTCTTTCTATCTCTCATAAGCAGCTGAGGTGCAGGTGTTTGCTCCAATTATAAGGAAATTGCAGACTGATCTGGGCCATTTTCTTCACTGTTTATTGACACAGGTGAAAGATGGGGTAAATGAAGTGTACTTCTTTTCTGTATAGCTTGTGAAAGTAAGAACTGTGGTGCATCTTCCTGGCTTGTGTGGTTTGCAGTCTGTTAAGTCAGACACTGTGGAAGTTTGTCCAGAATTAAGTTAACTGGAAGAAGCCATGTTTTAGTCATTGCCACCTTACTAGATCAGTATTTATCTGATGAGGGGAGCTCTTTTCCAAATTCAGCATCTGCGAATGCCACTCTCAGTAAACAAGCTTATAGTCAAAAGAATATTAGAAAAGAAAAAAAAGAGGTATTATTAAAAAGTTAAGGTCAACTTACCTTAAGTTCAGGTTAACTTGTGACCAATTTAGAACAAACCAAAATGATTTTTCATGCAGTGTGTGTGATGTGGAGCTCTGGAACTCCCAACCCAAAATTTTTTTAATACTAAGGCTTTCCATACATTAGATGGAGGCTCAGAAATGTCATAAGATTATATTGCTTGTTTAACAAAACACRTGTTATTGATACTGGTAATTTTTGTAAATTATAAAAAAGGAGAGCATTGATGAAAAATAAGTTTTAATTTTTGAGTTTTAATCGTTGAAAGCATATAAAACATGTTCACCCATCTAAGCCACAAGATACAGGTTTAAAATAAATCAATGCAATCTAAATTATAAATTCCAGGGGGAAGATCCAGGCCTCCTKAGACAGTCTGTGTGAAAGCCAGAGGAGGGGGTTCTGTTAACTTCTGAAGAGTCTTGCTAGTGAGCAAGGGGCTTTTTGGTGCAGAAGGCATATTTGGGGTGTCTGAATTTGTGCCCTCTCTGGAACTTAGGCCCTGGCTTTCAGTAGCTGTTTCTTTTCCCTCGGGTTCCCAAGTGCCCTGCTGCAGAGCATGAAGACATAAAAGAGCATAGTTCTGCTGGTGATGTCCCACACATGTCTTGAGAGCACCCTCACCATGTGGGCAGTGTGCCCTGAAACAGGGTTGAAGCTTTCTGCTGGAACAGTTAGCCACAGCCATAAGGCTGGCAGGAGAGCAAGAGAAGGGAACATATTCCAGGAGTATATTCCAGTGCCTGGGGAAAAGGAATAGTGCTGTGATACAGGAGCTGTTTGTTTTCTGGAGACCAGGAGGAGACTAACAGTCTCCAATCAAGCTTCTCAACATAGGAACTATTATACAAACTTGCTACTATATAAGAAATTWAAAATGTCGTTATAGTGCTCACTAAGTCTTATTACATATTCTSTAATGCCACTGTAGTTTAAAGGTGTAACATAAATGTACTCCTATAGAACTCATTTAAATTTTGTGAGGAGGGAAAGAAAATTCAGTTTAGATTCAAATGGAATTATGTTTTTGCATCACAAAACCATATCTTTTTGTGTATCTTATTTTCTAAGCTGTCATTTATAAATCTGTGAATTATCTGGAGTAAATACAATTTAAAATCAAATACAKTAAGTTTGTTATTTTATGAAAGCAGACAGAAGAGAAAAACAAAAGAGAAAAAAAAGAGAAAAAAAATAGCTCTCTTCAGAGCCTAGAATATACTATTAGGGTGCATTTATGCCAGAATTATATCTAAACCAGAAACCTATTCGTTAAAAGGATTAGACTTTTAGGAATAGCAAAATTCTGTTTGATTTACCTGACTGGTAAATAAAAATTTTATATATTTAGTTTAACAGCTATTTTCRTGTTAACAATTTATATTAAATGGAGCAAGAACAGTTTTGCCAATAAAATAAAGTTAGATGAAACAAAGATATTATTAGGATTTACAGGCCTCAAAGAGAGAAGTGTGGGGTKCCACTGCCCTGTGGAAGGTATCTCTCCAGCATGGTAATTTCATCTGTGACTTCTTACAGTCACTGTGAGGTAAACAGTGAAAGTAGGGCAGAYTGAAGTTTCTTTTGGCTGCAATAAAATTTCCTTGACACTATCAGTAACTTAAAGCTAACATAAAGTTTGGACAGTCTCTACCTATGTAGCCAGTCCTTGAAAATAAAATTTTAGAGGTATGGCTGAGAATACCTGATGTATTTGTATTGTAGCATTCAACCAAGTGTGAAGCTGCAAAGCAGAATTATACTGTATGCTTTACAGCACCTGAACTTCACTTGGGAAAAAACACTCTCTTGTCTGAAAGGTGCTTCACATACTTTGGAGAACTCTATTTTACAAAATGCAATGATAATGCATAGACTGTAAAGGAAGAAGCAGGATCTGTTAAGTCCAGTGTTAAATGGCAAAAGCAAAAGACTGTGCCTAGAGATACAAATCCTCCCTGTGTTGGGATTCAAATATTTTCAGAACTGCCTGTTGTATTCCAGAGGCAGTGATGCTCCTCCAAGTGGTTAATATTTACTGTAAGAAGCAGAAATTATTATGTGTGATTGAATATGCTCTTAAAAAAAACATCTCTTGCCCAGAACATTTCAACTGTTTGCTTCTTCCTCTGGGAAATACAAAAGACCTTTCAAAAGTCAGACTGGTTCTAAAATATTTTGCATTTTGCAGACTCTGTGTTCAGAAATTATGTTTCAGATTAAGAAAAACCCACCAAAAAAAAAAAAAAAACAACCACAAAAAAAACCAACCAAACAAACAAAAAACCCGAAAAAACCCAGATGTCTTGAACATCAGTGTTTACAAAGTAATGTATTTGAGGTTCTCCTAATTTCTCATATAAACTCTGAGATTTCAGACTATTCTCAGATAATTTTTCTCAGAGTTCCAGTGCTACTAGCTTTGGCTCTTCTTTTTNTGAAAATGGATATTCCCAGGAAATTAGTTGATTTATGGTTGAAATTTGCATTAAAACTATTTCATGCCATAAGATTATTGATAAAATAAGCCATGCTAGTATACAGGCAACATAAACTGTATTTACATCCAGTTTTCACATTGTTCTTATGCTTCATTTTGACACTTATTGCTTCTATTCCTGTTGCAAGATTTTGATTATTTGTAAGCTTTCTTTGAATTTCATCACTTATAATTTCTGAAATTTGAAAACAAATGTTCTGTTGTGGCTTTAAGGATACACACTTCAAAGGAATAAGATCACAACAACACAGATCTAAGTGAGAAAACTGRTTTTGATACGTTTTCTGGGGGGTTTTAAATATATGCCTTCAGTATAAGAGGATTCAGAATGTTCTGATTCATCAGCATTTAATGAAAAATATTGTGGTTTTCCCAAAATGGCATCTGCCAGTAAATCACCTTTTTAAGCACATGAAGACAGATTGATTGCACTCCAAAAAATGTTATTACCATACTGGTGAGAAGCAAAATATATTTTTGTCATTCCCAACTGTGATTAATGGTATTATTCCAACGGGCTTTCTGTGAATTACAGTTCTAAGGATATTTATTTAACAAATATTCTTCAATGTTTTTAAGAACATCAAAACATTTCTCGTCTATGACATCCACTGCTGGTCTTTTAATGGTATTTTTCAAAAATGTCTCAAGTTTTTTTATCAAGAATCTCATTTTGAAAGTAAAAGTCTCACAAAATAGTGCTTTGTATTGTAATTGAGTAAACAGGAAAGTGATCCTCAGCCATTGTCATCTGTTGTCTCACCTTTTTTGCACTGATCAATCTCATTTTATTTCAATGACCACTCGCATATGGAGCAACAAAAAATTCACTGGAACTCTGCAGCACAGAAATTTGGAATAACCAAGATCCACCTTTATTGGAGCATTTGTTGCTTTAGTATCTTCAATACAGACCATGTAATTTTAAACTGATTATATAGTAAACTTCTAATGTGTAGTCAATACTCTGTCAGGTACTTTCTAACACATTAAGAGAATCATCACACTTAGATCATAATTGCTGGGTAATTTCTAATTACTATCTAATTTCTTAGCTGAAAACACAGCACAAGTCTGTGCAAAATAGAACTGATTCAGCTGTGATTAAATTGAAGCTATTCACACTTAGCACTTACTTTTAACGTGTTAATAGTCTAATTAATTCAGCATCTTGAATTTTTGACAAAAGAAAAATGAAAAGCTTCCCGTCTCAGAGGATCCAATATTTTCTTTTTCCCTTTTCAGTTTTTAATTTTTTGGGTATTGTGAAAGAAAATGAGTTTTCTGTTGAATGACAGACGGGGTGTGTGTGAGTTAGGTCTTCTGAATTCACAGAAAATTATGGACAAGTAAAATATGGAAAGCTTAAATGCTTCCTGTGCTTCAGTAGAAACATCTGTAAAATAGAAATAACCTGAAAGGGCTTGTAGGCCTCAATCAGTATTTTGTTTGGCAATTAATCAGAACTTTCATAAAGTACCAGGAGTGTGGGTATATATGTCAGTATAACATAATTTTCATAGATTAAAGAATTCATATCATGTTTTGCTTTAATACATTTGTTCAATTTGTGTTCCTTTGGGAAGTAATTACCTTTGGAAATACCATGTTTGAGGAAGAYTTGGACATTCAGGACTGGACTGATGCAGAATTACAGTAGCATCTGCATGACTGTACTGGATGCTAATATCTGTCTTAATATCAGCAGACGTGTATCTGGCCTCCAAATGAGACAAGGAAGTTACCTGAGAAGCCCACAGCAAGAAGCATGCTTTGAGCAAATCTAATGCCTAGCTGTAGTACTACCATCACAACACAACATGCATGATAATTTTAATTTATTTTGCTTGCAGCTTTATTTCTGGCTTGTTTGGCATTGGCTTGGCCAAGAAGGCCAATGGCATCCTGGCCTGTATTAGGAGTAGTGTGACCAGCAGGACCAGGGCAGTGATCATACCTCTGTACTCAGCACTGGTGAGGCCACTCTTCCAATCCTGTGGTCCAGTTTTGGGCCTCTCATTGTAAGAAGGATATTGAGGTGCTGCAGTGTGTCCAGAGAAGGGCAGTGGAACTGGGGAAGAGTCTGGAGCACAAGTCTTTTTGCAGCTGAGGGAGCTGGAGGTGTTTAGCCTGGAGAAAAAAAGACTTGGAGGAGATCTCATTTTTTCTCCACAACTGCCTGAAAGGAGGCTGTAGCGAGGTGGGGCTGGTCGGTTCTCCCAAGTAACAAGAAATAGGACAAGAGGAAGTGGCCTCAGCTTGTGTCAGAGAAGGTTTAGATTGTGTATTAGGAAGTTTCTTCATGGACAGAGTTGTCAGACATTGGAACAGACTGTCAATGGTGGGGTCACCAACCCTGAAGCTGTTTAAAAGACTTGTAGATGTGGCACTTTGGGATATAATTTAGTGGTGAACTTGACAGGGTTAGGTTCATGGTTTGACTTCATGATCTTAGAGGTCTTTTCCAACTTAAACAGTTCTGAAGTTCTATGCCATTTTTTAAAAAATAAAATGCATGTACAATTATGCAAGCTGGAGCTGGAACCCACAGCTCTCAACTGCTGTTTGACTTGTATAACTGCTTCATGTATAATTTCTTCTTTGGGTAGGAGTTCTGAACTCTTTGCTGAACCTAAGCGAACCGTACCATAAGGGATGGGGCAGGCTGGCACAGATTCATCTAGAAAATACTACCCACAGAATCAACTAGTTTAGCACATGTYCCAGTTTGGTGGAATTACATATCCATAGGTTCACAGTTCCCTRGCTGTCCTGGGTAGATCAGAACTTCACCTGCCGTTCTGCAATTCTGGATAAAGACCTTTAAGTTTTGGATGAGTAGAGTTCATACATGTGCCTGAATTTCTCATTTTCAGTTGATTTTCTATAAGCAGCTCCCTATGTACTTCTTTGTCACTCTTCTCAGGCTCGTGATTCAGTTTGTAAAGAGTTGAGACACCTACATTTGTTCTCTAGATATTAAGGCTTTCTTTGGATCTTCCCCTTACAATGTAAATTATATAAAATTTGACTAATGCCCCTAAAGCCAGGCGTTATTCCTTTCTTCTGGGTAATTAATTCTGTGTTTTTCACACAGTTGGCTTGCAGTTAGTTGTTGGGATTGAGAAGTGATTTCTTCAGCTAAACTTGCACTKCCAACTTCACATAGAACTACTTTCAGAGTACACACTAAATAATTCTGAGTAAACATTTATTGTCTCTGTAATTCTGTTTTTATATAAGTTTGCAAACAAATTTGCCTTAAGTTTGAGGAGACATATGATTTCAGCTTTTATTAAGGTGGCATATTTTTTTATTTTGAATATACATCTGAAATCTGGGTTCACGTCATAATTTTAAGTGGATTATGTTTGTTTATTGCAGATGTTTTTATTTGTGTGCTCAGTTAGTATTTYTGTTCTGAGAAAAATATTTCGTGAAAATCAGTGTGAGCTTGCCAAAATCAAAGAAAAGTGCTCTGCACCTGACCCTCTGCTCTTATATTAACAAAAATAAACCCTAAAACCAGCAGGTAGTGGGCAGAGAGAAACTTGGGAGAGAGGAAACACCTTGTATGGATAACAATTTTCTTTTGGCATTTCTCTCTTACCCTCAAGGAAAACAGATTAAAGTCCCATATAATGGAATGATACCAGTGGGAACATAAATATTGCAGTGTGATTAAACCACCAAAATACTCAGGTGATTAAAGTGCTTCAGGTCTTTCAGTTATTATTCTGTTATATCATTTCATCTCATTTCAAGATGTTCCTTTTTTCATAGTTTTTGAAGAACACTCTAGGCAACAAAATTGATTTTGTGAGGCCCATAGCTTTGGACTATTGATTTATTTTTTTGTATTGCACATCCATCATCTTTGTTTTCAGACACTCCAGAAAAAATATGTATTCTTGTTATAACATCATCTGGCTGTCCCAATASTGATGAAATTAGCGGATGGAAATCTTTGTGTCTTTGACAGGACTATGCTAGCTGAGAGGTACCCTTTTGACTTTTCCTATTTGAGAATTAAGTGAAGCAGATTAGACATTTATGATCAAAGCATTTGCTTATTCATTTAGTCTAATTCAAAATTTAGAAGTTTCAGCTAGCAATTATATTTTTTGGGAATGAAAAGTCAAAGCCAATCAACCAACCAAACCAAACCAATCCAAACAAAATCCAAAAACAAACAATTCCCAAAACCCTGATTTTATGTTAAGACTTTCCACTTGTACACCACCTTATGTTCCCTGTTATTTTTGCTTTGAATACGTAATCCAACATTCAGCAAATGTAAGAAATGCCAAAGCTATAGTTCAATTCTCTCTCTTCTCACTGTGTTCTGGGAATTATTATACAGTTTCCAAGGAAAAGAATGTTGTCACAGTACATGAGAAGAAATCAAATYAATATATAATTGTTGATAATTTTTCAGATTTAGCAGTTGTCGGAGCTACCCTCAAGCTCAGATGACACATGACAGTGATGGGGTTACTTGTACCTCTTTTCTGCCTTTGATTCTCCAGCTCAGTGATCAGAAACCCATTTAGGGATGAATGAAATGGGAAAAGACTTTGGCCAATATGCAAAGCAGAGGTTGTCAAATGGTATTCCTTGTCTCACTGCAAAATGCCTTTTCTATTTTCATAATGCGGGGTATTGGTTAAGAAATTTATGTTCTTTAGTGATTTGCTATAATGTCAACAGTAATTGTATGTGTTCTTTTTCACTACCAACAATCCCTGTGCATTTATCTTTGTTTCTTACTTTTTACTTCAGGTTCAATCCTCAAAGACAGAAGCAGATGCATTTCTGATGTATTTGTGTGCTCTTTTTTAATGATGAGTTAATAATCCATGGTCCCTGACTAGGATTCTGAAACTCTACAATAGTTCAACTACATAGCAATGATGTGGCATTGAACTGAGCTAGGGATTGTGATTTGAAATTATATTTAAGTACAGTTTTGTACTATACATTGTTCCTCATAWTTCTCTTATGAGTACATTAAAGTATGATGTTGATCAATTTATTCTTTGAAATCCTTTAAGAGAGCAGAAATTCTAATTAGAMATAAAAATTCTGAATATTTATGTAGCTAGCAGAGTGTAAGAAAAAGAATGCAAATTTTAGCAAATAACTACRGAATGAAACTGGATGCATAAAATGGAAATTTTTGTTCTAAGAATGTTCTCCTGCAAGCCTCACCTTTATGTCAGCCCTCTTTTTTTCCTTGCATTTTCCCACATATTTCATTCATTTCCTCATCTCATTGTATTTTATGTTGCCCTTACTTTTGAAAACTTTACATTTAACTTTTTAATCTAATTTTGAGAATAAAAAAATTCTTTCAGTTTTGCTGGTTTACTASTATTGCCAGTGTCTTTGGATAAGAAAGAAGAGTCCTTCAGCCAATGCCACCAAAAGAAGTGAAATAAATTGTAAGAATTAACTTARGAATTGCCTTTAAGAATTAATTCCTGCTCAACCAAAGCAAATAGGAGGAAGCATTACAGAGGAAAGAAAAGGTTTTATTATGTCTATCCAGTAAATTACATGTTTAATAAATCTAACCTCGYTGAGGGAAGTATTATGCAAGAAAACGGCATAAATCTGTTTTGAAACTGAGAAAGAAAATTACCTAACCTTTTCATTGTCAAGGAAGTTCCTGAAATTACTGTAGCTAAGCGATATTTCTGTGATGTAAATGAAGATATTTTCTTCTGAGGATTTTTTGATGGTTTTTCTTCTTGTTATCAGTTTAGTACTAARAAATTTCCATCTCTTCCTTGCCATTGTCTCAGAAGTTGTCCATGTGCGTGTTGATTCAATTAACAAAGCGAGTACACTTTCCAGCCATGCTGGCTGGACTGAGTGTGCGTGAGAGAAATGAAAGGAACTGAGACATATGCCAAGGTACCTGAATCTCTCTTTAGGTGGCTGTATTTTTGTTTGATGAAAACCCTACACTAAGAAAAAGTTTTACTGATAAATGTAAGAGTGTGATATTAAATGCTGATCTGTACTTTAARTGATAAATTATATATTGTATTCCTGACTAGCAATGAAAARAGACAAAAKGTATTTGGAGCAACCTGTCTCCACTAATTGCAGGGAAAGCCTGAAGAGGTTATYCTTTTTAGGAGCAAAATTAGCTTTGGTGAGTACACTGTCCATGGGTTAGATTTCAGAGAGAAGCAGACTATCCYARTAGATTAATCTATCACAAAAATGCYAGTTGCAAAKCAAAGCTAAACAGTGGAGTGGTCATGACAGGAAAATCCTCAGAGATGTTAATGATTATAACTTAGATAAATAAATGTAAGGCATATGGATAATTTGAGTTKCAGTTGCAGTTTCTGTAATAAAAGCATTATGTGGTATGCTATTTGAGCAGCAGCACAATAGTTATCACAGGCATTATGRAAAGGCAATTTCTCTGTGGCACTGGAGACATGCTTGTTAGGCCCCAGAATCTCTTCTTGAAAGAGCTGACATTTGTTTGTATTTTCTTTCTGTTAAACAAACCCACACATACCTCATTTAACCACCTACTAGTAATGCAAACAGTTTGATGAAATCAGACATGAAAGTGAATTATTTTTTTGCTTATTCTATTGTTTCTTTGATGTAAACAAATAGTTGTCATAGGGAAACTACTGTGTCATAGGCCCCTACCAGGAAGAGATCCAGCAAACCTAAATGATCATGAGAGGCTGTCATACACATATTTCTGTGTGAAAAGGAAAATCATGAACCTTCCATCTGAAATAATGCATGTGTAAGGATGGAACCAGAAAACATGAGAAGTGTGTGTGTGCAAATGTCACTTTTTTAATGATGGCAGATCCGTAGGGAAGATTCTATTGAATTATTCTTATGAGTGTAGCAAGTCAAGATTCTGTTGAGGAGATGCAAGGRTTATTTCCTGTATTCTTGAAAATTAAATAGAGGACCTCTTCTACATATTTTTATCACACTTACTGAAAGTATTCTTGCCTCTCTGGCTGAAACTGGTAGGTGTGAAGTTTCACTATTTCTTGTATGTAATACCAGAAAAATCCCATGTAATTTAAAGTAGGAGCACAGATTTTTTTTTTTTATGTGAAGGCCAACTGGAAAACAAGAATTCTATGTGTGGCATTGAAAAAAAAAAAAGAAACGCTGTGTTAATTATATTTCAAAATATTTGGGATGTATAGTATAGGTGTATTGTAGATTTAAATATAAATAGTGGAGTATATGATCATGCAAGAAGTATTCCAAGCYTTTGCTTTTATTTTTCCAAAGGCTTTTCTTTTCTGAAAATAATAAAATGAAAAAACTCTTTGTATTTTCATTATAATATTCYTAATCCAAGACACATACAAAATACATGTTTTGTATTTTGTCCTAATTTGATAAATAAAAGTGAACTTAAATAATAATTCAGAGAGTCTGGAACTGTATTTTGTRTGATTCTGATTTTCAAATTTGAAATGCTGAGAAAAAATTGAGAGAAATTTGCTAAAACCCCTTTTCCTTATTCTGGTTGGGCATGAATGTTTTCTGCATTGCCTTCATAAAGCCATGTTCTTCAGTCTCTTCTTCACAGAAAAGAAAATATAATTTTCTATCCTCAAAAGTGTAAAGAACATCTTCTTACTATATTATGCAGAWATTAGCATATATTATTTTTACACTWTGTGATATTAYGCAGTACTCCCAGCTTGGTTTTTTCATGCTTAGTTTCTGTACTGAAAACAAGYAGTGACCATTTGATTTTTTCACTGCAGCGTTTAGATTCGGGCTGCAGCAGAGACAATGAGGCTGTATTCTTTACTGCAASAAAAATAAGAAATACTGAGTTCAAGCACTGGTTCCCTGATCATCCATGTTACTTAACTGTKAGTGCTGTGCCTGGCATGGATTTGTCCTGTGCTGAGTGGCACAACTGAGACACAATTTTTTATCTATCAAGCATGCACAGGGTGATTCCTCCAGCAGTGGACAAAACTTTGGTGGCCTGGGTACTTTCWTCCCCTCAGTTTTTGAATACCATTACAGAGTGCTTGGTACCATCAGCCTCATCCTTGTTCCACTCCTACTTTTGATGCTGTGCTGTGTAAATGCCACTCTGATGAGCTGCACCAGACCCAACTCTTTATGTCAGACACTTTGAACTGGAGAGAGAACTGAAACCAAAATAATAATTTTCTGAGGGTCAGATAGATGTCACCTGGTCCAAAAGGCTGTGCCAAGTGCTGTGCAGCATGCTTTTGCCAGTTGGCCACAAGAAGATAAACACATTCCAAAAGTTTATTTCTTAAGTAACTAAAAAGTTACTTTGGTCACTTCCAGGACAGTTTTAATTTGGTTTAGTGATTAGGAAGTGAATCTGTGATGGCTTCATGCCTTCCAAGTATTAATGTATYACTGTGTGAATAATTCAGTACTTTTTCTGTGAATTTACTATCCAACATAATGCACCCTTTCTTTGTTCCTTCCCTAAAAATGAAGGAATTCTGCAGCCACCATCTACCAACACCAGATATGGTGTGGCTGGATAGAGTAGGAATGGAAGCAAACATTAGCACAGAAAGTTACTCTCTTATTTCTGCCACTTTTGTATTGGTGGTGTTTCCTGGCACTCAGGGGCTCTCCAGGGTTAGTGTCCATGTTGTTTTGCTGTTGATTTTCAAATCCCACAGTGCAACACACTGGTAAAAGAAATTGACACTTCGTCAATCTGAGTTGTTAAGCAAACAATGGTCCCCAAATATCATCCTACCTTTAAACTGTCTGCATACTCTGTGGCAATTAAAAATGTTTGTCAAATGGCTGGAAGATATGCAGATTCTTCATTGACTTGTTCTGTTTATGGGTTTGCATTAATTAGATACAGAAATTCAGACAGCAAATTGATAGAAAAATTACATTTAAAACATTTGAGGGGCTATTTTTATGAGTAAAGGTATTTSAGTTGAGAATCTGGATACTGCAATAAAAAATATTTCAAGCCTTTTTTGTAATATTAATTTTCAAGAACTGTTAAAACTGTGCTTTATTTTTTGTTCTTTTGATGTAAGTACTTCTCATGACTACAGAAGAAATATATTTGTTTTGCTTTGATGAGTGCCATCTGACATACAAAGTATGTTATTCAGGGGCAGGATTCTGCATGCATTTGCTCTTCTATAATTAATATTTACAATGTTTTGTCCAGTGCAATTGTATGTCAGCATTCAATTTTTAGTATGTTTATTTATGCTATTTATGTGAAGGAGCCATATGGAGGCCATGGGTCCACTTCACATGTCCTTGTTCCCACTGAAGAAACACTTTTTATAGTTATTGATCCCAGTGAAATAAATTGCCAGGGGACCCAGGGAATTTCATAACGTGAAGGTCTGTTGAAAATCTTAATGAGAGCAGAATCTGGTGCTAACCAAAAGCAGAARTGTTTAAATGCACAAGCCCACATTATCAGATGCAGTGACAGTCACCATGCTGCAAGTCATTTATCTGAAGACTAATTATATTAGCTTTGCATATATTAATTATGTATTATGTTTCCCTTTATATAAAATTATCTTCACATTGGTAGTAATTGTGAGAATACACGTTGTTTTAATTCCTGTTAGTTTGGTTTTTTGTGTAACATCTGTCTCTGGCCAGGACAGGAATAAACTGCACTATACTAGTTCTACTATATGTTTCTTGTCAGAAGTCCCATTTAGCTGCTGCTGTGTTATCACTATACCATTAAATKATGATTGTTTATCTTTCACAGTAGGACTGCATGTGTTTTCAATATGAAAATTAGTGAAATTTTGTGAATTCCTGAGAAATGGCAGGCAAGCCCTTCAGCAATTTCAGCCTCTGTACCTGGGTAATTTCTGGTCTCAGAAATTTGTATAGAATTTACCACTGGATAATTTCACTGCTTTTCTTTCAGGAAGAGGCTTCCTTTTAAATTTACCTCTACCACAAATTTGTGATTTCCCATTGTGGTTTGGGGTAGTCTTAAACACAAACAGAAAGTGGGAATGCTCTTAAAAATCCATCAACAACTGGGGACTGAGGTGTAAAGCTTAGCACCTTGGTGAGTACATATGTGATGAAATGTCATTGTGAAAATCAAGAGTCTTTCACAGAACTTGTATGAAGTGTGCAAATTCCACATATTAAAGCTTATAAATTACTAGAAAATCTATAGTGATACATATTGATCCACACAACAATTGTCAACTGTCTTTGGAGAGGCATTAATTTTATTCCAAGACCTTACTCAGTATGGAATTTATTTTAGTTCAAAAACCTACATAAATGGCAGCATTTTTAAGGGAAAATATTTTTGAAGGAACTCCTAAGTTAGACAAAGAATGACCTTTGTGTTTCAGTGTAGGAAATAAAAAATTAATGTCAATAATAGAATCTTCTGTTTCAAAAGTAAGAGCCTGATTTATGTCCATATCTTTTCAGATTTATTTTAAACTTCTTTTCTAAAAAATTACTCTGCTCTAAAGAAAAAAATGGAGATGAATTGCAAGAATGAAATTTCATTTTTTCTTTTTTAGATCTAATGTAGATCTAACCTAAGTCTAGAAGTACAACTAAAAGCATTTTGATCTGGAAGGGTATAARTTTAGTTTACTTGGATGTTTGCTATACTTCCAGTTAATTTTTGTCAGTATTTATGGTCTTTCMCTCCTGAGGACTTGCAGGTATATCTCAAAGTTTTTCTCCTTTCTTCTCTGAGGGAAACATTAAAAACTCCAGATTTCCTWCTTTAGATATGAGAAGATATCAAAAACATTTTATAACACTACATTGAAAATCAAAATATTTTTATGCTTTATGCTGTTTCTGTAAGCACTGCTGTTTTGTAAACTTTATGGAATTTTACTTACTGAAAAAAAATACTTGAAGGGCCTCTTTGGTTCAGTTTAAATAGCAGCTTTGTTGCAGAGTAGAATAATACATTAAGTCTGGGGTTTTTTTTTCTTTTTAATTCATGACTGTTTGAGTCATTGTTTAAAATCTAGTGCTGCTTGCARTGTCATCCAGGAAAGAATGTGACAAACAATTCCCCACTGTTGTGCAATAAACCTAGTTTTTTATTTAGATATCCTTAGTGCTTGTTGATTTTGCTTTATATATTTGCCATTTTATTTGCAAATACTTTTGTAGAAAATAAAAATGAATACAKTGTTATTGATGTTGAGCAAAAATGTATATTTAATAATCTTTATCATTTATGTGCTGTTATGTATGTATTTATTTCTAGAAAAATTGAAATACATGTAAGCAAGCCCTATAAGGATTATTTCTTATGCTACTGTTAATTTTCCTTTCTCCAGCACTTTTAATTGTGGTGTGAAATCTCCTGATCTRCTGCGGCAAYACTGGAAGACTAATTATGATGGTACTYTAGCCTTCCATAAAGAATTTTAGTTTGTGCACAGATTTTTTAAACTTTTATTTTAGATTTTAAGTGTTTACTGAAGTGGGAAACTGTTTCCACCACAATACATATCTGTACTTTATTCTGTAGATGATRAATAGCAGGGATTAAAATTAAATTGGTGATAAGATTTTACAYGATTAATTGCAGAAGAAGATTAGAGCCCTGATAAACTAATTACCAGAGAAGCTCCTGAGTGTGCTGTTTTGCTATGCAGGCTCTGATAAATAAGAAGTGATTGGAGAGGAATGGTGATGTCAGATTTCACAGCAACCGAGTTTACATTTTTGTCTTATTTTTCAATGCATTCTTCATTACCTTTATTGCTCCTTGCCTTACATCCTGTGCCCGATGATTAAGCACTGGCTAAAACCGGGATTGGTTGACACGAGGAAAATATCCAAAACTGATTTTGTGGACATCAATTGCACGTATGCATATGCCTGTGTATGTATATTTACACATATACACTCACACACTTATGTTAATGGGTATGCACAGATGATACCCTCCTTTTCTGGAAGAAATTTCTTACTTTTAGCTTGGAAAAGTATTGAAGAACTTGCTTATTCAGAGTCTATGCCATATCTCCTTTGAAGAGGGCAGGTTGATTCCAGGTGGGAATTAGAAAAGATAGTGCCCAAGTGCTGTTTCCGGGTTGTCAGTTTTCTACATATTTTGGGGGCTGATGGTGTCAAAAACAGAGTGACAAAAACACTGTGAGAAGACCCAAATATCTTGGTAATTCCCTGTTAATATAGCCATCTCCTGCAAGACACATATCTCAAAAATCAGAATTAATTTCTGTATGGTAACRTAGATGAATACATGAGAATCTCTTTGTCATATGGATCTTTGACAACAGTGAAGGAAATGCTGTGAATTTAAACTACCATATTCTTAAGTCTTCAGGGTGTCCATTTTTCAAAGGGCTTTGTTATGATATGCTGTATATTAGAAAGGAAGAATGATACCTCTCAAGTACTGAGTCCTCTAAAACTACCCAGACTGAAATCTACCTGACTGTTACACCGTATTTATATCTGTGTTTGTGCCCTTAAGTGTCTTCAATGTTTTTTTACTTTAATAAATTATATCTTTGTAAAGTCATATCTACTGCTAGGTTCAGATTTTASTAGAGAATTCTAGTATTATCTACTGTGGAGAATATTAAAACTTTTATACGCAAAGAGAAATTGCTCTTTGTGTATAAAGAGCATCCAGTCGCTCAGTCCTACGTGTTTTTCTGGCATTTGAAGCCATTATTAATTGACCTCGGTAGCTTCATTAAAAAGAGATAGAACAACTTTCATTTGTGTGTCAGTGCAGATGGTGATAGCCCCAGAACTGTTGCTTCGAGCCAGAGATCACAAGCTGTTTAAAGCAGAGCATATCCCTCGGTGTGCTTCGTCCTGATCATGGGCCATTAACAGTACTAAGTTCCAGTGGGAAAGTAGGCTAGTGGAGAACTCTGCTTGGCTGCTTCAGGGCAGAGCCTGTGTTATGCAGTTTACTGCACTAATTATATACTCTTGATGAGCTCATTAGAGGACAATAAAGGAAGATGAAAACAGTTTGCAATATGTGTGGTCAAATTAGCCACACAGAGAAATTACAGTTAGTACTTAAACRCTGTATGGCAAGTGTCCATTTAAAAAAATGTAGACACTCATGTATGTACACTGTAATGATGCCTAAACTAATTTTCTTTAATGCGTTTATTTTTCAAATTGGGAATTGGATCCTGTTTCTATCTGATTAGAATGCAAAGAAAATATTTAAATGAGGCAGGCAACAGGATATTTATAGCCATGTTCTTTGTGGAAGTTTTTAATTATGCAGATTTGAGTTGGTGGTCCACTTGCAATGTTTTGGGGTTGAAATCTCCATTTAAGAAAGAGACTTATTTTTAAATTAATACACCACTTAAGACAATCAATTTAAGACTATCCACTTAAGACTATCAGTTTAAGTCTCCATTTAAGACTATTCTATATGTAGTTGAGTGAAAATAAATTGCATTGAAGTGCAGTTCATGGTAATTTAAAGAAAAAAAAAACATTTTAAACGTTTCTTTTGTAACCATTTTCTGCATACACATAAGTACACTAATTCATATACAAAATATCAGCATGTATAGAAGCTGACAGTGGTACTTAACAGCAAAGAATTTTTCTTCTCGGTGGATGTACAAAGGTTTATATGTGCAATTTATAATGGCGAAAGTACAGTAGAGGTAAACTTGTTTTATGGCTGCAGCCAAATCAGATCAAGATGGTTCTACAGAAGACAAATGAGGGACCTTTGCCAAACGGCTTAAAAGTTGATATTCTTGCATGTGTCATTCTTCCTTGCCCCATCTGTCAAATAATTCAGAATTTTAATCCTTCTATTTACCTGCTTCATTCTAACAGAAGTTAGTTAGGAAAGGACTGCAGGTGCAACCATACTGGTGGACTTCATAGGGCAAACTACTTTCAGTGAGGGTTGGGTACTGAATGGATGTGACGGACATCCGTGGGCCAGCAGTTTATCCATCAGGCTCAGCTTACCCAAAATGGAGTGTGYCATTAATGCATGAATGGCTCAGAATTACATTGGCAGGGGCAAACCAGATTCCTGGTGGTTTGACCAATTGAAATTATTTTGTACAGTTTCCAGCAAAATCCCCTTGAAATTTCAGCCCCTTTGCAAATCTAAATTTCTAAATGAGCCTTCAGGTCCRTTGACCAAAGATTTTATAAATTGTTGCTATCCTGAAACTTCTTTTCTATTTGGTTTATTTTAGCTTTTCCACTACAGTTGTTTTCTCTGTATTTTGTTTGATCTGCTATAATGAAATTCTCTCAGCATAAGCTAAAATATCACATGCCTATGGAGTCCAGATGAAGCTGTAAATTTGGTGTCTTTATTGATATAAGCCTGTTTCATTAAGGTAATAACCTGATAGACCCCCAAAATGCTTTTTTCATGCTATTTTTTCTGAACTAATCCAGTGATGTGAAAATGTGGGATGAACCTGTATCAAGAATTCTCATACATTTGTAGATTTTATCATTGTCTGACCGTTCACGGTGTAGCCRTATCATTGACACTAAAGTAATGCTTACACAATTTTTTGTTTTTCAAGTAAGCTCTCTCACTTCATTTCTTCTTAGAAATGAAATTTGACTGACTTTCATGTTAGAAGAGCTAATTCTTTCAAATAARTGTAAAGAAGTACTATTTATCATTTTTATGATGCCAAACTGTAAAATAAAAATCTCAGTAGATGCTTTGAGGATAATTTATTTTCAGAACTTAAATATACCTTAAGATATAACTGCTGAACAAAGTAAGCAGTTATATTTTTTATTGCAGTGAACACAGAATTATGTCAGTGAGAGAACACTGAGTTGCATGCTGGGTTGAAACTGACTGGATGCTTTAACCCTTGTTACAACCAGAGGCTTGATCTGGGTTTGGAGTTTTTGTTGTTGTTGTTGGGGCTTTTTTTGTCCCATAAATGAACATTGATTCAAAATAATTGTTAAAATACTTATTAATATTTCTAATGCATAAAATTTCTCCAARGCAAAAATAATCTGATAGAAAAGCATAGAAAAATAGTCAGAAGTGAAACAATGGGGCTTGTAGACACAGCTGGATGAGTGCAATGGGAACTAAAACTCCTCATTTGCACAAACAGGTGCAGAAGTCCATTAGTCTTAAGGTTCAGAAAAGTATATGAATGAACTTTTTCCATTCTATAATGTGCAAAGCATCTCTTTGTGGTCAAAGCTATGTAACAGTAACTCTGTTAATGCAAACAAAAATATCATAGAAATCCACCTAAACAGATTGTGTGCTGGCAGAATCATCACCATTCTGTAACTGACATATAAATTTTTATCTGAAATATATAGATCTAAATCATAATATCTCTGTTTCCCCTGTTGGTTTTTTTTTTTATATAACCAATCTAAGAATTCTAAAGCAAAACTAGTGTAAAACTTTTTTAAATGGACAAAAATGTTATAATAAATTTTTGTTAAGCTGCACATTTTAAGGTAATACATATGTAGGATATTAGATACTCCTCAATAAAATATATTTTACTTAGTTGTTACATCGATATATTTATCATGTAATTATCATAAAATTATCAACTATTAATTTAAAAGTAATAGGTTTTCCAGTGTATGCACTATTGTACTTTCTCAGGGTGTATTGTGAAAACTTGTGGAATAGGTTATCAGAAAGTACATTCTAAAAAAAAAAGTCCAATTATTTTGTATTGCTCAAATCCAAATAACTGAATTCCATTCTATGCTGGAAACAATAACTAGGCAAAGCTTCAAATTGTGAAATCAATCCCTTTTTTTGCAAAAGGATATTTTTCTAAAGCATTTGCAGTTATGAATTATCAAAGAAAACTGGCCCAGTTTTTCTTTGGGATAACTGGACCATTTCTTTTAACTGGACCATTTCTTTTTTTTCATTAATTAACCAAAGTTCTTTTAACCTTAAATGAACCCTACTGGCTTCCACAAACCAGAAAATTAACTGCACATCTGAGTGAAGAATGCAATGTATTTTTTAAAACCCCCCATTGTGTTCCCAGTGGACTAATTTATTGCCCCTTTTTTCTCCCCTGCACTTGGTGCCTGCTCTGGGTGGCACTGCAGTCCAGAGAATTCTTTTTGTGGTGGCTGGTTGTAACTGCAAAGTTAGTGAATTTTGTGGACTTCCTTTAGAAGTGCAAGTAGGGAGGTCACCAGAACAAAAAGGAATAGGGCTACTTCAGGCAGGAGTTACCAGAGAAAGTTATTATTTAGACTGCATTACTCTTTAGCACTTGATGTTACTAAATTTCTTCTGTCATTATTCTCATAGCRTTGTCGCTCATGTCTTATAGTGTTAATGGTTTTTGAAAGCTGGGCCATAATATCCTTCCAAACTTAGCAACTGGAGAGCAGTTAGACCCAGGAAGGATTCCCATTGATTTTAACTTTAATGAGAATTGGATCAGCCCATAAATGAACAATCTGTATAGCCTTTTAATTAACTGAAGTGGCCAAGTTAGTCATCACAACAGAATCACAGGACTATGCGTACAATTGGTGATTCAGTTTGCCTAACTGAAGGTCTGTATGTGCTATTAGAGGATATAATTCATTTTATCAAAGTGTAATCTGGACTATTCTCTGAATCAATAATCATTTGAAAAGAAAGAAGATTCTTTTTGCCAGACTGCAGAGAACCACAGGTTCAATAATGAAATGATTGACTATGCACTTCCAAGAAAAAGTAGTTAAACTGCACAGTTTGCTCTGTGCTTAGACAAAACATTAGAGACTGCAGTTGTATTCRTTCAAATTAAAAACTGAAAGTAAACTTGAATAAGGAATTAATCTTGGTTTGATACTGTACCAAAGCCTTTCTCCATGTGCTGGGAGATAGGTGCATGAAGCCATTGTCTATCTGGCTGCTACATTTTACAGTCCAGCTTTTGTATTTTAAGAACTACACTGTATATCCAAGGTTTAGAAATTCTTTGGCACTTTGAGACTGAGTTGACTGTTCAAAGTACAGTAGAGTTATAAATTGTATAACTCAAGGAAGGAAAAGTTAGGAAAATATAGTGGCTGTCAGTCTTAGCTATTGAATTCAAGTGCTTTATAATTATTTTTGTAACTAGAATAGCATTAGTAAAAATAATTCAATTATTATTAAATTATTTTAAATAAATTATAAAAAATAAATGTTGTCATTATTTTGAGTTTCCACTTCCATTAAGAAACTAAAAACTACAACAGTGAGAAAATAACAACTCTGAGAGACTGCCTCCTGAGCTGCAGTCAGAGTTTTAAATTCAAACAAATCTCAGCAAATACCCAAAGTAAAATCACAACTTTTCCTCATCCGGAATTAAAGACACTTCAAAAATCTTTTGAATATTTTATGGGTTTCATGCTGATTCACCAAACACCTGAGGTGCTTTGCAATGAACAAAAAGTAAGGTGTATAAAGAACATGAGCCAACCCATGAGTTTGATTCAGATTCTAAATTCTGCTTGAAGTGCTACAATGTAAGCAGTGACTATGTGCATATTGCTGCGATTTTTAATACACGCGGAAATCAATATTTCAGATCTACTGATATCAGTGACTTTAATTGACTCCAGGGCAAATGGAATTAAGCCTAGAGCACAGAAGATGGTATGAACAAATATTTATACCATGTAAGGTGTTGTTAATCTTGTGGAACAAAGTAGTTCAAGTACTGAGAACTTTATGAAAGTCAGTGCTTTTTTTGCATGTAAACTATTTGCAAGTTTTAATTTGGTGATTAGTTTTTGGGGAAAAATAGAAAATATTTCATAAAGAAGGGACTACATTATAAAATTAGCAGGAAACTGGTTCTCCATAACTATTTGTTAAAGTACCCACCAAACCTAGCAAGTAGGGATTTGRATTTCTCTTTGAAAACAGAAAGCAGATCTGAACTGCAATATCTTTTGACAATGTTTCTTTCAGGTGTTATTCTACTAAGTACAACAATATTATTATATTATACAACATGAAAGTATTTTTAGTGCAAGAACTTGAGTTTCAATGTTTTATGTTTTTTGTTTAGAGTTAACATTCTACATCTGTGTCAACAAGCATTTAAATAACTGATGCAAACCAGAGCAGAGTGGGAAAATACAAACTAATGCATAAAACCTAGGCTAATGCATAATATAATGATCAGAGCAGTTTCATTGTGAAGTAGGAAATGCAGGTATAAATCCTGTCAATCTGAGAAGAAATCCTGAGTGGTTCAGTGTTCTAGGTGATTCTCTGCCCTTTGTATAGGTACAGGAGAAGCTTCCACCATCTCTTTCTAATTTCTGAAGTTGAATGTCTAGTCCTTAGTTCAATTTGTTGCATATAGTTTAAAATATATAAGATGGAGACGGTAATCTTCCCAATTTTTATTGCGATGACATTTTTTTAGAAGATCCAGATCTGTTTTTTAAGAGATAAAAATGGAAAGGGAAAGTGATCTTTAATTTTTTTCTGCCCTGAAGGAGAATGCAGCTTTAAGATGATTTCAAGACTTAACTTAATTTTTTTTTAATTGCAAGATCATCTTACATGACTATGAACATTTAAAAAAATCTCTTTTCTTTTTGCTGTTAAATTAAAAAATGATGGCTAAAACTATGTTACTCATACAAGTCATCTCTGGTTGAGATTCAGAGTTGTGTATCACTAGGCTTGCTGCCAGATTTACACTCAACCTATAGTGTGTTTGGATGCCTTCTCATGAAGTAGCACATATGCTGTAGGYAACTACGACAGTTTAAATCTTTGCCTGTATATAAATCTTTATTTTACTTTGTCATATTAGCAGTATAGATTTTAAAAGCACACTTTTTATTGGTCTCATTTGCTCATTCAATGGAATGAGCATTCTTCTTACCCACACAAAGTCCAAATAATGAACTAATTTCTTTCACATCAAGCTGACCATGGTGTGTACTTGCAATTAGTTTTTTATTATTCATCTAATATTAGATGCTGTTAATCATCATACTGATACATGTTGCTATGATAGCATGCATTCTAAACACAATGATCTAAAGGGAATCATAAAACTCAGATGAAGTGTACTGGMTCTCCTAACTCATCCCCCGCTAGTGAAGTACCTTGTACAGTATGTTAGAAGCATAATTGAGAGTAGTAATAAAATATTAATAGCTTTGTTTTTMGCTTCTGAAATATAGCATCCATTTATAAATAGGCAATGCACTGATATTACATATTAAATTTCCCCATGTGTTTTGTCTCTTTAAGTAAATAATGAATTTAAAGGTAGATAGAGCTTGTAAGGAGGAAACATAACTGGAGAGGTCTAGCTTAAAATGCAAATACTTCCATTACTATAAAGTAATTATAACTGTATGGAATAAAAATACTACTGCTATTTTTTTATTGGACCAAAATAACATTGAGAAATTCTGTRGCTATTACTTGAGCTCAGACAAGGAGATTTTTTTTTTTTTTACTACTTCCCCAGCATATATAAAGTTAAAAAGCTTTGAAAAAGGAAGTTAAAAGTATGGCCACTTTTAAAAGTGGTCATACTTAATATAATTTAATTGAAAATATTTAAGCAGAAAAGACATTACAGAATGTAAGTCCTATATTATGCATAAAATGCATGCTTGAGCAATTCAAGAGGCTGAAAATGCTTAAGGAATTTCTAAATTAATTAGAAATCCTAAATTACATTGGCATATATATTATTTATAACAAGACTGCTACTGTATCGTCTTTAGTTACTAAAACACAGCTGAGCATTTTGTTATTTGTGTAAACATGAACAAAGAAAAGATTGTTTATTCCCAGAATGGGAGAGAAAAGTATTCTAATTACAGTTTGCATTGTTTTGCCTGTGGGTTCCCCAAGAGCCAGTCCCTGATGGAAAGCTGCTGCCTCACATTCAGTGATGCATGAACTCAGGCTCTTTGTTCTGCAATAGGAAAAAAAAGTATCTGTGCAGTGCTATTTCTTGACTACTGCATGTAAAAGGTTATTGTACTTGATTCCTCTGCATCTGCACCGAGCTGACACAAAATCTGTCTTTTTTTCTTTTGGCTTCTGCATGTAGCTATTGTTAGTTTCTTTCTTCTGTCATCAAAAGACACAGTGAAAATAGGGTAGAATCAATCTTTACTTTTCTGGCAATGAAAGAAAAGGTTCCTGAATTTATACATTGATATCTGAATAATTGCTTTTTATGTAGACTGTTCAGAATCCGTAGATTAAGGGGAAAGTAAGTTCATAATCACCTGTTCCTTTGGGCAAAATACGTAAGCTAAACCAAGTGCCACCTAATGTTACCTTATTTACAGGTCATACAAATATATTTTCATTTTTGACTAAATATTGGAGTCACCTGTGAGTATATAATAAACCCCCCTCATACTGAAGTTCTCTTGTAAACTATTCTCCAAATAATTAAATCATATGGAAAAATGTCAGAAGACAAAATAAAATGCATTTATTCCAGCCATATCTTCCCACAGCGTGACATGTCGTGTGAAAACAACATTAAGCATTTTATGCCATCTGTGCTGGTTGGGGATACATTTACAAGTATGTCAATGTGGAATATTCCTTTTCAAGTTAGACACAGTCAGTTTATAGCAATAAGCACCTAAATAGAGTGATCTACAAAAGCAGACAGCCATTGATATTTGGTTCACTTTCATCCACTCCTTGAGCTTTGTTTTATCTTTGGGAGATGGGCCTTGTTCATCATGCTGTCATTCACAGCTTTATACAAATAAGATGATACTAAAAAATGTTGTTTCTGTAATGAATAGATTTTAATGAGCTAACTTCTGAATATTAAATATTAACAACATTTAAATATTAGTGTTCCTTCAAAAAGATGCCTAATAGTTCTTTCATTATTTTTCAATATTATGCTAGATTATGCCATAATTTATTTTATGTATTATTATAAAGGCTATATAACATAGATGTAATTTATTTTTGTAACATTTTAAARTACTAATAAAAACCAGGAAAACATTCAGAAAAAGGCCATCATTCCCAAGRAATGTACATAAAACATTTAGCAGATATAAGAAGTCTTAGCTYCTAGTTGAATATTACTGACTGTCATTGTATACCCGATCTCCATAAGTGTTCTGTAGAATCAAAGACTATATTGTTTCAGTGCACATGTTGTGTAAATTGCATCTTTCAAGTCACTTTCTCAAACAAGCTAGTGTGTATTTGAGACTTGTTACGTGCAATTATTACTAATGAAATCACAATAACTTAATGTCTGCATTTTTTCCTGAATTTTCAAGAGTTAAGAAATAGTTTAAAAAAAAATTGCAGATCAAAATGTCTTGATTCTCTACTTTGTCCAGAGCTTTCATGCCTCTGTCAAAGGACCTGCTAAAAAGTGAAAGCTCCCTCACTCAGGAGGCCCAACTTCATCATAAGGTCTATCCACAGAGAAGAGAGGATGAGTCTGCTTGAGTGAATTTATTTTTGTCATTCTACACACAGAGTCCCAGCATGAGCTGGTAGGACTGTCCTCTTTCATGGTGGAGATTCCTTTCTCACCTACCCTGTTCATTGTGCAAGAAATCTCCTTTATTAATTAGTTAGATATAATCAGTTAGATATTATTTTTCACTTAATCTTCATTATGCATTTGGCTTTTTATCTCACCACTTTGCTTATGTAAAGTATGATGCATAATTTCACAGTAAAGATTCAAGTTTCCATAGAAAAAATGTCAGAAAGCTGCTGTGCATCACAGAAAGAATGTATGCATGTTGATTGTTAAGAATACTCTGCTTTTCATGGCATAAATTAATTATTTCCCATTCCAAAATGACTATTGCCAATTCTTATTATTTGTGCAATACCTTAAAGAACATTCAACTTTGAAACATTTAAGATGCAAAATCTTGGACACTAAGGAGTAGTCTGTCATCTGAGGAGAAAAAACAAAACAGTTAACCAAACAGGACACACTGATTATTCTACTCTAAATGAATTTATCACTAAAATTTGGTCTTCTCTCTTTTTTTTTTTTTTTTTTTTTCCACCCCCTGCTAAACCTGTCTAGAAGAAGTTTAGGGTGCATAGTAACTCTGTTATTTTGTCTTGATGATGGTCTCTCAGCATATATATACTGTGCATGCTGTGTATAATATATGTGTTAATGTCTGAATGAGAACATTTACAAATGAATTATGAACAGTTCCATCTGGTGGAATGAGCTGTCAAAGTGACTTTTTTTTAATTAGACTTGAGAGAAATTGCAAGAAATTATGATAGGCAYTGTTTGCAGAGAAAGACCTCTTCAATTGAAGTGCCTGATAAAATTGAAGGAAATTATATTTTCAAATATTCAAACTCCAAGTTCACTTCAGAAAGTTTTGAAAATGTATTTGTTGTTCTACACTGATTGAAGGTTCAGGTATTTCCCATTCACTGTATTTCATAAAGATTGGTAATTAGAATGACCATGAAATATTTCTCCTTCCCAAGAAACACTCTAGTATACGCAGCTTTGCATACAGTTAGTATAAACAGTCCTTGCATGTGGCCAATCTGCCCTTCAGCAATAACCTTAAAATCTACCTTTCAGATCTTTATATTAGCTTATTTCAAGAAAATGTCATGTTTCTTCTACATCCCTGTGAGCCTTCTATGAGCAAAATTATCAGCCTACTACATTCCAAGTGGTGACAGTACCATGCTACTATTCTCTGTTGTTTGCAGATTGTTCAATAGAATAGAGCATATTCCAGACAGATTTAATCTCAAAATATGCAGTGCTAATTGTGAAAAAGGCAGGAGGAAGATAAAATCAGTGGCAACAAGATAAACTCCTAGTAGATCTCAGTCAGGAGATTTCTTTGAACACAGACACAAATAGACACTAAGCTTTGTAAACGTGGTAAAAATTGGAAATGTACATCATATATCAAAGGAAGAGACATATTGGCCAAAGTAAATTTTGATCTGAAATAGCATTACACAATTACCTTGTTCTCCTTTATTTGGCAGTTGCAATATGGCCCCTGGAGATCAAACATACTTTGTTCATGTTGGAGAAGATAAATCTAGGTGATGAAAAACTGAAGATAAGTATCAGATTAGACAATTTAAAGTAATGTAGGCAAGGTATAAAAAATACATAAGGTAGTTAAACTACCTTTTAGTTGTGAAAGAGCTTTATTTCTTCAGTCTCTAGGTAAATACTGTCTATATCCAAACAGCTAATGGAAAATGGGTTGGTTAAGCTTTTGGCTCAGCATGGAAGAGGATAGTTTACAGCAATACAAATCATATACAATAGGAGGAGTAACAAACACAGAAATTTACTTAATCAGAAGCATTTATGCCTTTTTTTTTTCTTACATGCAGGAATTTTCATCCTTGTAGAGTAAGTCCTGTATTCCTTAGTAACATCTGTCTTTCTCCCACATTAATGTTTTTAGATTGAAGGAAGCATTTGCACTTCTGAGTCACCAGTCAGTGGTGACAGTATGCTCATGCCTCAGGATATTGAGTCCAATGGTTTCATGTCTATTAGTCATCTCATTTGCAAGAYTCTGAACATGTCCTCTTCAGGCTTACCTTAGCACACAGATTTTTTGCAGATACTGGTTTCACAGGCTTTCAGAAACCATACAGCAAAAGAATAAATGCAATGCTGTGAGAACCTGTACTTGACAGTATATGAAAAGTAATTTTAAAAACTTATTTTCTTTTTCAGTTTTGGAGAGCACTTCCTTTCATTTCTTTGAAAAATCAACTTGTCTCGTTTCAGCTTTAATTACACATGCCTATTTTACTTTTAAACTCTCAATTCAAACTCTTGAGTATTGAAATTAGCATAGGTTTTGCTCTTGACTTCAGTGACACTCAGTTTTTTCTTCACATTTCTCTGTGCCAAATCTTGTTTATGATGCAAGCAGATGACATTTGCTATTGTTARGATCTGGCCTGCAATTATTGTATTTATTCATTTATTTATTTATTTTCTTTGTTATTGAAAAACAGGAATGTCTGGATGTTGTAAGGCAGAAACATCTCACATTTTCATGTGAAGGAAATATGAATAGAGAATGTATTTACTATCTTCTGCTATGAGTTTTCTAACACATGGTAACATGGTATGCAATTTAAGAATACATATATGTGAAAGTGATGGCATATTATAAAGGCTGGTAAATATATTTTGCAGCTTCTCAAATAGCTTGCTTTCTGCAGAGTTTTTTCAACGGCAAAAGAAGTTACAAACACAAGAACTAGGCCACAAAATTCTACTACTAAGAAAAAAAAAAGTAAAGAAACTGAGTTGTTTTGATTAAATTCTGAGAGCTGCTGAACCAGTTCTACGTGTGGAATTACAGGTTTAGAAACTTAGTTTTAGCTGATACCTTCAGGGCTGCCTGGCCACTCAAGAAATTTCACCTTGCACTGAAAAGAGTGCTGCAATATCAAATAAAAACTTCATTTCTTTCAAAGAACAAGGTTTGTGACAACACATTCTCTTAATTTTCTTTCCACACAGCTTACGAATGAACCACTAAGAATAGAAGTGCAGGGAATCACATGTTCTTCATTACTGATTTAGGTATCAAATGTTTTGAGTGTGTATTCTTAAATCAGCATCAAATAAATTATGTTCTCTTGATTGAAATTAAAATATAACTAATCCAATGTATTCTGATAATTCTTAAATATTATGGGAGCTTAAGTCTCTAACATTGGTTTGCTGTGTTAGAACATTAATTAAAGAAGTGAGATTTTACTAGAAATTTCATTGTGTAAAGTTTACTTTGGCAATGTTTTATTATATTCTTGTTGAACTTTGGCCTCTGTAAAATAGGGCCTTCTCTCCATATTGAACAAAAGACATAACCAGTGACCAAATTTGTATTCTAGTTTTGCTGTGATTGCTACAACTAAAGAAGACATGCTGATACATGTTGAAGTTGCTGACACCAAGATTGAAATACAGACACAAAAAGCCCAGARCATCATGACTATGATTTGTTCACCAGTTTAGGAGTCATGAACTTTTAACGTATTTGAACACATAAGGTTAAGTAAACAATCCAAATTTATAAAAAARTCTTTCTTGTGATGGCAAGTGTATACATGCATGGGTGTGTTTTAGGATGCTTGTGTGTATATGTTCTCTCTATATAAACACATGTCCTGTCATACAGTGCTGTAGAGCATCAGGGACCAGACTGAGGGCAAGGGAAATGTCTGACAAGTGGCAAAGGGCTCTGGAATATGTGACACTGGTGGGAGTGAGGGTAGAGCATTAATTTGGCCATAAATGCAAGATAATTATGTACATTTYTGTTTTCTCAGAAGTTTTAAGATAAGTAGGGAGAAATACGGATAAAGGGTATATWAATACTTCATGTTGCTAATTAATCACACAGTTTTTCTGGAATATTTTAATCGATATTCGCATATATTGTAAAGAACATATTTATGAAATTTTAAGTACTTGAAGCTAGCCAAACACAACATAGCATATTTTGCCACAGTTTTGTTCTGTGGTATTTTAATCAGTCCTATTAAAAAAACTTCTAACTTTGAATCTTCATTGAATCACAGAAAATATTCACAAATATTCAATCTAATAATAATTAATTTGAGTTAGGGAAGAAAATATATAAATTTTTTCCCCTATTAAGAATCAGCAGAATTAATCTTAACCACACCTTTAATGCATCTGTTACTATGGATTTACAACTACCATATCCAAAATAATACAAATTATTCTAATTCCATGGAAAGATGGCTTTGATAAATGAAAAATACTRTCAACAGAAGAAGTAAAGTCTACCAATTAATATAAGGCTTAGGCCATTTAATGATGCGTGTTGACATGGTTTACATGGATCTTTCAACTGATTTGTTTTGACAATGTATGACACCAAAGTGTAATACATGGAATTAATCAGTATACTAAGAGTATTAGGGAGAGCCTCAGAAGCAGATAACAAAATGCACTAATTTCTGGGAAGATACCAAYGGCCCCAAGTGAAGGGATCTCTCAGAGGAAATTATTTTCTGGCTTTTTGTTCATCTATGCTGTGATTTATCATACAAGTAATGTTACAAAACCTTTGTGSGAAAAAATGCTGGGTATGAAAAAATTAAAACAAATCAAAATTCTCTTAATCACCATATAGTAGAGAAATCARTCTTTTTTAATATAGGTAGGTGCAGCATAGTAAACTTGGAAACAAAGGTYATTGAAGATCACTGCCTCAACAGGAATTCTTCATGATGTGCATGGTCAAACATGGGATAACACAATGTTTATAACAGAAAGACTGTCAAGCAGAAATAGAACATGTCAGTGCACATCTCATTAAAATAATTGTGGTAATGCTGTGTTTAAAGCTGATATTCACACTTAAAGGAGAACATGAAATATTGGAGAGCTTTCAAAGAATTAGAAAAAAGATGTCCTGAAACATGAAATTTACAGTTTTCAGTTTAGTCCTTTATACACTGCAGAAGCTACTGAGGAAGAACTTRGTCATTTGACATAGATAGCTACTGATGACAAAAAAATTATATATAAGCTCTTGGTAGTTCTTAATTTTGCCAACAGAGGGTAATACAATTTCCAAAGACTAAAAATTGCTAAATTTAAAGTTCCAGTTTCAAGTGTAGTTATTATGTCCTGGAACAATATACGTATCATATTCAAGATTCTACAATGGCCTTTAAGATAGGACTGGCTAGATTTGTTAAAGAGATTTTTTAATCCAGTTCTTAGGGGAGGAAATTGTCATGTATTTGTAGCCTTGGAATCTATGGCTATGTCTCTATTAGCAAATAAAATATCCTGAACCTGTTCTCTAGTGGCTCAGCATTTGTGCTTGGAAGCCTGCTAATAATTAAACAGTACGGGAACTACTGGAGCAGTGCTTGGCCATGCTCTAGTTCTGTTTGTTTTGTTAAAGCAGTTGCAATCTGCTTTTTTTTTTTTTTTTTTTTTTATGCTGTGGGAGGGATGCACCAAGTGCCCTGAAATAACCTAGATTAGTATTTCTCAGTTTTCTTGAATTGCATTGCAAAATTTGTAGTTACCATATTCAGTGGGATGAAAGGAGCCTATTTTTGCTAATGATCTGGGCCCCAAAAYCTTAGCAAGCAACAGACTTCCTAAAGTATCAATGCAATAAGAGCAATCTGCTTTGCTGTAGATTTGAACTGAGGTTTTGAGGCTTAGGAAGAGTGAATTATATTTTAACTCAGTACTTCAAAAGAATCTTCTTTAAAAAACAGCCAGCCATTGCACAATAACTTTGGAATCAGGAGAACACACAGGCAAGATTGGTAGAACTGAGGCCATGGAGTGGCTGAACATCRGGAGATACATAGATTTCAAAGCCARAAAGATAAGCAGACCATCAACACTGATGTTGATGCCCGATAATGTGTGTTTGAATAAAACGTGCCTCTTATTGAAAAAAGGGGAGCTCAAAGGTTGACTGAATTTTAACTTCCACAAAAGCAACCACACCTTATTTGAAGSCCTGTTTGGTTTGCATTTCTTCTAGCAGCCAGATGTTCTAATTGTTGAAATTACATGTCTAATCTCAATTGAGTTTGCATTTGAATTTCTCAGCATTTTGTTTTAGTGATATCCCTCTTCGTAGGATGAAACAAATTTTTAGTAGATAGTATTTTCTTCCCATTAAGATATTTTCATGCTGTTCCTTTTTTTCCAAGTTACTTTTCAGTCTTCATTCTAAATAGCTGAAACACTTTGGAAGTGTTGAACTTTGGAATACTCAAAACTTTGTGATGTTTTCTCAGACCTTGTGATTCTTTGCTATACCTCTGCCAGTTTTTCACCTTTTTTTTTTTTTTTGCGAGACACAAGATCAATACACATATGCAAGAACTAGCCTCACTAAGGCTATAAAAATTCCTTCTGCTTCTGTCACTGCACTTTTTAGCACCCCATAAATAGAGTACTTGCTTCTTTGCAGTGGATATCTACATTGCCYATAAAGCCAAAGGTGAAAGGCTTTATGAAGAACTTAAATATTTTTAGGGAATATTTCATTWAAAAAAGAAAAATCCATATAGAAGAATGAGTGAAAGAAGAAGGTAGGACAGAAAGTAGGAAAAATCTAAGTCTGTAACTGAGATATAGTATAAGATAAAACAGAAGAAGCTGGAATGAACTGAATCAGAAAAAAGGTAGATTGATTAAGAGTAACAAATAATCTGATGTCATCAGTGGCTAGAGATCCTTCTTCATGCTGATTGACTCCTTCCTGYGAATTGTTTCAAGCATAGGAAAAGAAGAAAGTGCCATATCCAGGCCTTATGTCCAATAAAGTCAAGTGGTCTCCTCCATAGAGTTTTGTAGACTCTTTGGTCCCCACAGTGCTAACATGCTACAGAGGGACAGTCATTACTCAAAACACCTCACAATCTAGAGGGCAACCCTGCCATTAACAGGGCAAGAAAACAGTGGACAGGGGAAGCACCAGAGAACATCAGACCAGTATGTTTTTTATAAGAAAACAGCAGTCAGCAAAACGGCCACTAGCAGTTGTGTATATGAGGTTTTCATGAGTTTTTATCATCATGGCACAGGATTTTAGATAGAGATTTGAAGGTGGACAGTGAATGTGGTTCTGTGGATATTTTGGTTCAGGTAAAGGCAKAGTGTAGCACATCTCTGTACATGTTCTGACARTTTACTTTYGGAGACAAAAATGATTGCTTAAGTCTGGACCTATGTATTCTTCCTTAAGTTTACTGGCACAATTAAACAAGACATGAATTTTGTTTCTGCATTTGAATCTTTGTATTCAAATGTACAGTTTGTTAAGTATCAGTTTCAAATAATGTGTAGTTCTTGGAAATACTTTCAATTTTGTATTCAGCAGAATACAAAATCTAAGAAGACTAACACTGGAAGGCCTAGATGCTTTGTAAGTGGTTGGTGTTCCACAGTAGCCTGAGCTAATCTATGTCCTGTTTCCTCTTTATCTCCCACCTGCAGTTGTACATTCCTTCCCATTCTCTTGGGCCAGGTCCAATATTTGCTTCATCCTGCAGTTTTTCCTATGAGTGAATGTGATCTGACAAAAAGATTATGATTTGCTATGAAGCTRGCTTGGTGCAATGGCCTGATACAGTATGAGATGAACAAGTCAGAGTGGATAGAATGAGGATTGTTGGAACGAAGAGCGAGTTGGGAAGAACAGATAAAGCCAGAGATAACAAGATGTCAAGAGACATTATTAAAATGGCAAAGTCTCTATCATGAGCTACAAACCACAGTCTGAATGACCAACACGAAGGCAAAGAAACTGGAGAGTTTCACTGCCTAAGGGATAAGATTCCTTCACTGAATCAGGAGCAAACAGTACCCCCTAYGGTACTGAGAGCACCCTGTGCTTCCAAATATGTTTCGTTTCCTATGAGGCTGAAGAGCAGATGGGTCACATCTAGGAGTTAATAACAGAAATTGTCCAGCTTAAAAGCTTAGCCRAATTTTCATTCTGGAGATGCTAGTGATAGTAATTGCTATTCATGGCCTTTATTTTATTTTTCAGTTCTAGATATCAGAGYTGTTTTATAACACTTTACTATAATGCTGTGGTGATTGTAGTTAATCCTCTGACAGTATTGTGGTATTTCACTGTGTGATCTGTAACTGTTTTGAAAAGGTAATATTGACCTACTTAAATATGAGAAATTGAGTCTCTGATATAAATATACCTGCCTATTGACTGTGTCAAGAATCCATCTCTCATTATGTTCTCCAACCACTAAAGTAGTTTGTTTCTGTTATACTTGCCACCCTTAATTTCTCCTAAAGTACAACAAGTACAATACAGAGTAATTTTGTTTCATAATATTCTAAAATATTACACCCCTGCTTGTGGGTGGTTTCTACAGTTTACTGGAGAAATAACTCTTCTATGGTTCCAAGAATCTGAAAATCCTGTAATTATTTAGAATAACATTGTTTAGTAAGTTAAATAGGATAATAATGTCTATTAGATCAGCAACTTTTCTCTTTTCATTCATCATCTAAAACTGAATTTAACTAAATATTTTTATGTAAAAGCTGAATTACATTTGATTTTGGTTTTTCTTATTTACTGGATCTATATTTCAGTATCTCATAAATGGAAGCCACATAGTTTAGAAAGGTGGAAATTTTTGGGGTTTTTAAAAATGAAAATCTATAGATTTAATTACAACATTTTACCTCAGTTTAGTCAAAATACATATTAGCAATTCTATCGATTTCCTATTTTTCTGTTATGTTGTGTATCTAAAGCCAACCAAATGTACTGTCAGACTAATTCTGATGGGGCATGTACCACAGCAGATAATTACCTCATTTTGCTTAATGTATTAGAAATCCATAAGCAGACATTTGTTTTATGTGAAAAGCAGGCAGCCTATTAGAGGTCAGGAACAAATAACAAAGAGGAATACTCAGTGACAAATACAGACTAAAGAACAAAAGCTAATTAATTCAGAAATTTTATGAGCTGATTATTCGTTATGCTGTAGTTGCGTGTACTGTACCAGAATTTCTTTTCAGCTGGGTTCAGTTGTAAATCAGTTTCATAATAGTGTTTTCCTTTACTTTTATTTTTCACATACTTTGGAAGTTAATATTTTTTGCAAGAAAATGTTATTTGTCCTGTATGTTATTTCTGTAGCATGAAAGCACCAACAAAACCGAGTTTAGTGTCTAATTCACATTTTAGTGCTATCATCAGCATCTGGCACTAGAGAAAATATGTTTCTGGGCTAAACTGTAGAAACCACCCAAAATATATGTTTCTTCCAGTGCTACATGCAAGTAATAATATTTACAAAAAGTAGCACACATGGTCATTCTAATATGTTAAGCACAGTTATGATGGCAGTCAGTTATGTCTTGCAATGTCCAGTACTTATTTCTAGAGCCAAAACTTGCCAGCAGTAGAACATCTGAAAATCTGAAACAATACTATTTTTGTCCTTCTAAGTTGTTACCTGCACATCAGGAAATTCTGTGAATTCCCTGAAGACAGATAGCATGAAATCTGATTTTCTAGGGCTGGGTAGCTCCCAGAGGCCCCAGTGACATCAGTGCATATCTGACTTCTTAAAATTGCTGGGATAAAGACAAAAGAAGGAAGCATAGCACAGCCAGTGGTTCATCACACAAAATATCTGAAAGAATGACCTCTGTATTTTTTTCTGAGAAATCGATATCCCGAGGGGCTTGGTGACAGAAGAATATAGTAGTTACCTTGCCAAAAAATGCACCTCTCTGCAGAACTATCTGGTAGATATGCAGTGTTAATATAAGTTAAGAGAGCCACCTAAAAATCTTGATCAAGATACATGGCAATGTCACTCTGGCATCTTCCAGTGCTCGCAGACTGAGGGAATCATCGAGAAGAGTCTTTCCTCTGTTTTTTCCAACTTTTGTATATTACATCAACATGCTTTCAGTGCTGCATCATGCTTCAGATAATAGAAGGGCATTCACAGGCCATTATCAACCAAGTCTATTTGCCATCAAACATTCTTCCCATCTTTTGTCTCTCCATTGCTTTCCCTCAGTGCATCAGTGCACTTTCACAACTGGAAAGCACATGGTTACCTGTAGTAACCATAATTTGATACATCACTTAAACTATATATTTCATAAGGAATAAATAGTTTAATGAAGCATGATAAAAGTCTATTCAGGCAGAGAAGGGAAAAATGTACCTCTATAGACTCTATAGACTTGATCCTGTCAGAATGCCAGTGTGTTCTCAAAACCTGAATTTCTGAAGCTTTGCTTTTGAAACAGGGGCTCTAAACCTCCCATATTTATTTTAAGGATAATTTGATTCAAAATTTGAACTTCTTCTCTCAAAAAGCAAACAAACAAAAAAAACCCACCAAAAAAAAAAAAAGAACTTGTAAGACTTTCTAAATCCCAGCTAAAAGCTTAGGCATCAAATGAGCTGTTTTTGTTAAGTATTAGAATTATCCTTTTGTGCARAAGTGTATTTGACYAATAGATCAAGCACAATATTTACTCCTAGAAAGCACTGACTTTTAACCTTTTTTTTTTAATATCATAATTTCTAAAATTCAAGCCCTGAAATATTTACCCCAAAATTTAAAACCCTACGTCTCTCTTCTCAGATGACAGATTTTTTTCTCTGTATGTAATCAACCAGATATGGGTTAACCTGGATGCCTGATGAGGATCCACTCATTCTCCATTCATTGATTACTGTTTCCAGTAAGTTACCTTGTCTGTGGAATGTTCCCTTTACACTGATCCAAAGTAGCTTTATTCTCAAAGTTACAAAATGCTGCAAAGATGCYTTTTGGGATAAATCTGGGATTAATCTGTAGTGAAAATATGTGGTGACAGTAAAGTCTTMTTAACACTTCTCAAAAGTAAGTGGAGTAATTGTGGGAGTTTGAGGTCCAAAAAGCCTGATGGTTACATTATGTTGCTTAATTTCTGAAGGATACTAAGGAACTGACAATTTAAACATACATCACATCCAACTTGGTATTTTGGGTAGATGTGCCCTTTGTTTAGAAGTTTTATTATCTGCAGCAAATATACTTTAAAAAGGAAAGAACAATAATAAAATAGAAGTATATTATTTTTWAAATGCATCCAAGAAAGCCCACAAATTATTTGCAATCTTCTTAGAGATCTCTAGCATTTAAGGGCTATTACTATCAGAAAATGCAAGAAATGTTGCTCTCATTTTCTGTCAGCARATGAGTACCTTTCCTGTATTTGCTGAAGAGAAGGAAATAGCATAATGTATGTTTTTGTTACTGTTCTTTAGATTCTATCAGTTTCCTATAAAAATACATTTCAAAATAATTTACATTTAATTCATGAAACTAATGGAATTTTTTGTTTCCTTCATACTGGATTTAAAATGTCTTATAGTTGCATTTACATTCTAACAATTGAAGTATAAAACACACTCTCAAATGAACATTTCTTTACCTTATGATATGGTCACTTTCAACAAAACCTTCTATTTTTTCATCTGGGATTCTGATTTCCCAAGTTCCATTGCAAATTGCTTATTAAAAGTTTACATTGCCTTTCCATACTTAGCAATTCTGAATCATCAAGACTAACAGAATAGCTGTGAAAAAACAGCTTTGCAAAGAATTCCACAAAGAAGTAAAATCACTAAAATAAAAATTTTTGTGTGGTATGTTAACAATCCCAGGAAATGTTACATGCAAAAAAAAAAAAAAAAAAAAGGGTATTCAGTTGAAATACTTTGGTCAACATGCACTTTGGATCAGGTATTAATTCGGAAATTTTATTTTTTTTCTATCTTTTCTATTCTGAGGAACTGTTTTCCTCACTGAAGCTGTCTSTAAGATGAATAGAAGTTGTCACAGTACACAGAGACATTCAGGCYCAGAATGCAAAAATGTTTATCTCATGTTTTTCTTCTTCAACAGTGCACATGCTTTGTAGAACAGGACAACTATTTGTTACAATGAATCTTGTTCTAAGGATATCTTTCCTGTTGTTGCCAAACTAACATTTGCTAATCTTCAGAAGCCATCTAGCATTTAACACACTTTGGCTGAACTTTATCTATTTCTTCCACTTACAGTTTCAGGTTTTCTKAAAGAAAGAAAACATAATACATTTTCTCAAATTAATTCAGTGGCTACTCCATACTTATTATGAAGTCATGAGTTGATAGAGGAATTTCAGGACAAGATTGCGGGACTAGGATTGTTGTACAGTTTTTCATCATGGAAATTAGAAAAAATTGTTACTTGGAGTGTCATATGCTGTCTGATTGCCTATGTTCATTTGTGGGAGGTCAGAGACTTGCCTTCTTGGTCAGACAGCACAGCACTTGCAGCTGTCTGAAGAAGAGTGCTGTGCATTAGAACATGTTAGAATAGTGGGGGTACTGTTTGTCAGACCAGGTGCAAGAGCAGAAAAAAAATCCATGCTATGCCAGWAAGAGGAGGAGGATAGACAGAAGAGAAAAAGCACAAGGAAAGAACAAAAACATTCCTTCTGCTAAATACTAAACTATAGTTGTTGGAAAGAATACAAGAGGTTATTCCAGCTCGATTGTTGACTAAACTGTATGTTCTTCCTACAGAGAGTTCCTAAAAAAGAACCGTTCTTTGTTTTCCTGTGTACAGACACAGTATCTGTTGTTTATTACTATAATCATAGCATGCATAGTTTAAAATGTGGGACTATGAGATAGGCTGTGTTTTTTTATCTTTCTGGTTTGTCAGTCACTAAAAAACCGTATTCCTTATTTCTTACAGCTTGTTTGTGATTTTTAAACAAAATTTCTGTCTTTAAACTAATTTCTTACACATTGCTTCTACTAGTCTGATCTGCTTCATAAACATGGGACTGTATTCTTTCATGCCTTGTATTTAGGCCATATGTGGTTTGTCCACCATCATTTATTTTTTTACAGATGAAAAAGTTCTCCCAAAATTCATGGAAACAGAATATCTCTAAGCTCTCTGTGTCTGCTTTGTTGAAACACTTTGTCAAGCTTTGGACAGGTGCAGACATCTGTGSCTTTATAAAGCTCATGGCTGTCACAGGATTAGCTCTTGTGGAGAGCATCTCAAACTCTCTTAGCTCCTGGAGTCTCAATTTACTGATTCTGCTAAACTACCCACTATCCTCTAGATCAAGCATGTGTGTAGAAATCCAAGACATGAATGCATCATTAGGAATTGAAGGCAGTTGAAGGCTTACCTATGAAGGAATCGTTCTGACTCCTTTGGCAAAGATCAGTGCAGGTTTTCCTTTCCTGGTTATTTTGCTTAACAGCCACYATACATCTGTGGCTCTGTGCATCAATGTATACCGTGTTTTAATGCAGAAGCMCACTGAAATAATACACACAGTGTTTGATTATCAATGAAAACTCTACTTATGCCTAAGAATATGCATGATCTTGAAAGCATTTTATTGCAGGATGGAAGACTACATTCTGACTTTATTAATGCCTTGGAAAAAAAATTCTTTCTATTGTTCTCTGTCAGCAATCCTCATGTTCGCTGACTCCATTAGTAGGATTATGGTCAGGTTMCTATTCAGTACAGCACTGGAATGTGTTGCTTTCTTTTGTACTGAAATACAAAAGCTCTTGTCAATTTTTTTTTAAATTGTGGGCTAAGCAATTTTGCTTTGCAGTTGTCAGAAAAGTGAATGTGTGGCATAGCTCTTCTTGACAACTGATTATCYAGATATTTGCCAGTAGCCTCAGCAGTAGGTCTTGATGGTTTTGTATTCATTTGAATGAAGGAGAAAAGAACCATGGAGGTGATTTTTTTTTAGTTTGTTTTAGGTTGTTTTGGTTTTTTTAAATTCACCTATCTTTCAACATTRCCCTTTAGAACATCAGATGACTTTTGGAACTTAAGAACTTCGACAAAATTACATCAAAAGAGCAGGTAACTAATGCTGTGCCATTGCAGCTAGGAATAAAGTGTTATACTTGCTTTATGTAAACCAAGAGAGAGATTTCAGTCAGAATAGTTCAAAACAGGTGAGAGTTCAGTTCATCCTTTCAAGTAGCTCCTCTTAGATGCACTGGRGAAGAAAATCTTAAAAGAGTAGATCTGATCTCTCAGCTTAAATCAATTGGCCCAGCCCACAGACACAGTTTCRCAGCCCACTCTCTATTAAGCAAGTGTATTGTATGGTTAAAATGGTCTCTTTTCAGGAATTTCTGGTATTTAGGAACTATAGGTTTTCAGCTCACTAAAATTTGTTTTGTTATTTCAATAGACCTATTAACTCTTTAATAACTGGAAAGCTAAGAACATTATCATCCAGAAAGTGTCCTGAGCTTCAAGTGCAGTTTTTATTATTCATTTACAAGGGAGCAAAAGCAAGGTCARATTAGCTGTGTAGGAGACAAAGATGCATAGATGCAGGAGAATACCATGGATGAAGAGGAAAAAAAAGATCAGAGCTTAAAAGCAGGCAGAAAGGAACACAAGAAGGCATGTTATAACTTTCTGTGAGGTCTGGTTTCTGAGCTTCAGACTGGAGAGATTTGAGGACASTCTGTAACAGCTTTCAATCATTTCTAGTATGAAGCTCATACCTGTGGCATCATAGTGACAAAATGAGGCTCAGTTCTAGCATGAATTATGAGCTTAAAAATAAAGAGGTATTAACTTTSAACTACAGATGGCAAGAACACAAGCTAAACTGTGTTCAGGTGTCAAACACTTGTGTAGATTTGCAGCAACGGGGTTCCATGACTAGTACCATAGAAATGCATTCCATGTATGCAGTTCAAGATCCACTGATAAGAGCAGTGCTCAGCAGGTTCCAGTCACCAGGGTAGATTTCTCAAAAGTCAAACATACAAAAAAGAAAGGAATCAAGATCTAATTTTGGTATGAATTTTTAAGCATAACAGACTATATCTTTCCAATATGAAGGAATTAAATATTTTTCTTTAAAACTGATCCTTTAAATTTTCCCGTTTACATTGTTTTCTTGACATTTGCCTTGGCCTTGGGTTTCTTTGTGCCCTCAGTGATCATCTCCATATCTTAAATAATAACTTACTGCAAATCCATGGCTCATACTGAACAGGAGATCTTCACTGGAAGCCAAATCATTTTACAATACACAGAATAAACAGATGAAAAAGARTMTTGAAAAATTAATTRAGAATAAGCATGCAGGCATGGGCASAGCTTTTAAAGGTATAAGTACCTTATTACGCTAGAGCTTTGTCTACATGAAACTAACTGATTGGCACAACACACACATCCAAATACAGCAATGGTCAATAGAGTTTAGGGAAAAGAACTAGACTCTGGCTAGCTCAGAACTTTGGGGTTTCTCTGAGTAGGATGTCATCTTTGAATTTCCAGCCATCTAAGTACTTCGTTTGGGACCTCTTTTAGTATATATACTAAATAATACTATACTATATGATATACTCTCAGCTCTATCTCAGCCTGAGTGAAGGGTTATTTTCAGCTGTTATGAGATAATATTTATTTGCTCTTATATTTCCATAGATCTCTCCTTAGGCTAATTCTGTTATCCAACAGGAGCAACAGCATTTTCCAAATTTGTTGTGACTGCTGAGTGATTTTTCAACATTGAAACTGGGACTTCATTGAGCAAGTGAAGATGCAAATTTCTGTAGTTGAAGAACTACAGTTGTAGCCAGAAATCTACCTCAGTCTGATTCCCAGAAGTGATGCATTCAGGGAAATAAAACAGGATTTAAGTGCCATTTTAAAAACTCAGCAGTCAGTTTTATAGGTGCTTTTATATCATGATTCAACACTTAATGTGTATTGTTTTCTTTAGTATATGAAACACAGTTGAAAGACTTCTAAAATACAGTCATCAGGGAACCCATTCACTACCCTGAATTTAATCTATTCAGAGGTGTAATTTGCACCACACTGAAAAAGAGGAAATAAAATGGTGTAAAATTAAAAACCTCCATTTGTGTTTGTCATGTGTAAAAAGAAATTAATAATAAATTACACTTTCACTTGGAAATAATTTGATTTTTAAGTGTGTATTAAAACACTTGGCAAGAATCTCACTTTCCAGTAGCTGACAAATAGTTAAGAATATTTTTTACATAAAGCAAGTGTGAATAGTTCAGGTACTGGGACCACTAAAGCCAAGTRAGCTGGCTCCAGGAAGCAAACCATGCGGGAAAGGGAGACAAAGCCTTAGGCAAAATGCCATGGTWACTTGCAGAGTTCAGATGCCTTCACGGCATTTGTGTGCCATGTAGTTTCTGACAGATATGCYAAGGACTAAAAAGAGGCAGGTGCTACCAACAAAGCAGCAAGATGGAGCATCAATGCAGAAAAGTTCTCTTCACATGCCTATGCTTTAACCATAGCAGTTTTGCCATTTGATCAGTAGATGCTTTGAAATGAAAGACAAAATAATGTTGTCTGCTATTCCTTGATTCTCCAATTAAAAAGCAACTGTTGCTTTAATTTGCAAGCCTTTCCAGTAGCATTTAAATGATCATCCGTATCCTGAAGCAGCCTCAAAAGCCTGCCTACTCTCTGAATTCTTGCCATATTTATAGTCCTTTAAACAGTCTCTGATCTCACAGAGTGCTGCTCCAGCAATGCCAGCAATGAAGGGAATGTCACATAGGCTGGCTCTCCATGGCGTCTCCCGAAAGCCGGCCGAGATGTGTGACAAAACATCTTGTGACCTCTCTGCACTGAACTTCCCACTGCTATGTGACACCAAAAGAGCAACAGTGGCAGATCATATGAAAGAGCTGTGTAGTCAAGGTTTGAATGCTGTTATCAGGGAATTCAAACCTTGTTCGGTGTTTAAGTCAAGCTGGGTGGAGCTGAGGAACAGCAAACACTCCACCATCCAGGTGTTTTGTAAAGGATACCTTCTAGCTTTTTGCAGTGGGCTCTTTCAGGTTTTTTTATCACCAAATAACTGCTTTTACTGACCAAAAGCCTCAGCATTACAAGTTCCACTTAACAAAAACATGAGTTCTTACAAGATGCTCAGAAGAAGAACCTTTTATTTGAGCAAATTATTTGTTTTTAAAAATCGTATTATTAGAGTTGCTTAGGATGAGAGATAAAAACTCACTCTGGGTATTCAGCTAGCAGGGGAGCTTCTCCACCCTGCCCTCCTATGACCTGGAAGGACCCCAGTCCTCCTGGTAGTACGTGCTCATTTTGGACCTGCACTTTTGGCAGGGAGAAATGAGGGCAGCACAGCTCCATGGATGGGGACAAACCAGGAGCCACAGGTGACCCCAGCACAGGCTGGTGATCGTTACCAGTTGTCACAGTCCCATATAGGATAGCTGGTAATGGGGTCTACCAGCAGCCACAGCCAGCAGTATCCTGCAGTGTGTGCAGCAGTCCCTGCCAGCACTGAGTAACCCTGCCTATTAGTGCATCTAGAGCCCTGAAAAGCTCTGCTGTTAAGGTGAATTATGAGTATCATAAAATAGAAAGTGTGAAGTATGATCTATATTTTAAAACCCTGTTGCTACTGCTGTTTGCACATTCATGTCACAGGATGACAGAGTAAACTAGGTTGGAAAAGACCTTTGAGATCATCGAGTCCAACCTATGAATGTCACCTTGTCAACTAGACCGTGGCACTGAGTATCACATCCAGTCTCCTTTAAACACCTCCAGGGCTGGTGGCTCCACCACCTCTCCAGGCAGCCCATTCCAATGTCTAATCAATCTTTCTGTTAGGATTTTTTTCCTGATATCCAGGCTACTACTGTGTGGGTCTACTGGCACACTCTTGCAGTTATTTTCATTAATTAATTTAATTAATTTAATTTAATTTAAAGTGGAAATTCTAGTAACCTCACTTTTGTAGTCTCAGGTGGAACAGGTRAGGAAATATGACAGATCACATAATAGGTACAGTTGATTTATAATAGGTGTTTCAGTTTACTTGCCATTGTGTATAACCTATTTGTTCCCCATACCATTTAATTATATCAGATAAGCTCTTCACCTTAAGTATAAAGGGTGTTTATTCACCTAGTTTTCATACAAATGGCAGCAAGAAGTAGCAGAAGTTAGGCACATATAAGACATTTTCAGTGAGATATTATATGTGCAATTACTTGTTCTCTATTTGATTCTTTTTTGATATACATTCTGTCCCATATTTAAACCCTGTATTAAACTGTTCTGTAGCTTTTCCTTAGTCTTCTCTGATTTTCTCCATTCTTTGGTTTTCATCTCTTGAATTTTCTTAGTATTTCAAAATTCAATAGGCACTCAGAGGGAAGAAACAACATCATTGGCTTTTCAACTTATTGTTTGTACTGGGTATATCATAATGATCTATAGCTTAATTAAGTCAGAAACAATTGTCATGGTTGTCTAGTAAGACTTGCATGTAATTTTATTTATACAACTTGATTATAAGAATTGACTATATCATGATGTCTATGTTATCTTCACGTCCAGCCAGCAAGGGCATTTCCTCACTCACATTGTGGGAAAAGGATATGCTCTTCCTGTCTGTCAGTGACAATGGCTGGGCTACTGAGTTCTGAAAACTGGTGTGGTTTAGATTCAGTGAAATTCCCCGTGCAGTGGGTACCTTTGTAATTTCAAGTTTCTCATCTTGTAATGCAAAAGAGCCATTTCCAGACTTAGAGAATCACTAAGTAGAGTTCTTTAAAGGATTAAGAAATCATGAGATCTAAAAGTATAAAGGATGCATAACTGTTTTCTCAATGTATACCTAAAGCTGTCGTGACTTTGCACTTAAAAAACAAAGCCCCAAGGAGAGTACAACAGCAGTAAAAGAACATTCCATATAGTTAATTAGCAGAAAACTCAAGTCAGTTTGTGAAAATATATCAGTTAATTTCTGATGTAAGCTTCTGTATGAAGCCATCCTTGGGGCAGGCAAGCACTGGGGAAGGTTGTCCACAGGTGCTCTAGACTCTCAGTTTTTGGAGGTTTTTAAGATCTAACTGAACAAAGATCTAAGCAGTCTGATTTGGTCTCATAGCTGATCCTACTTTGAGAAGGAAGGAGGATGAGAAACCTGCTCTTGTCCTTTCCAACTTGACTGTCTTGTGATTTTTGTGACTCAGACAATTTTCTTTACATCAGGAACAAGCCCAGCACAACATATTTCACATGAAATGTAACTCTGAATTTCTTGTGGATATATGCTCCACAGCATTTTTATTTTGGAATAAAATATCTGATAGAATTGACAACTGCCTAATGCAAAAAAAATCAGACCATAGCTTTTACTGAAGGATAATGTCAAAGCTCTGCATTCCATATGGATGTCACCAAAAGGAATTGTGATTTCATCAACACAGCTGCTAGCTTTATAATGACATATGGGAGTTGCTTTTTTTTGATGACTGTTCTTACAGCAATGTTTCCTCCACCTTCTGCATTTTTCCTGACATCCTGACTTTAAATATGAGCCCAATTTAAAAGGCAGTAGTAATTTCTTACAAACATTTTGTATTTGTGTCAGCAATCTAATTTATCTCTCGAATTAACATTGTGTCAAATCTATTATTTCCTGAAGAAACAGATATAACTTTAATTTATTCTGTAGCTGTAAAATAGATATTTTATTCTAGGATCCATTTTGTCGTGTACAGTTCAATGTGGACTTCAACTTTTATACACACCAGATGAGTGAAAGGCTTTGTGGACTTGACTTCTATGGGATAGATTATGGGAGAAAAGTAATTATAAAACAATATCAATGATCTAGCAAGGATAACAAGGATCTTTTGTATTGATCTTATTTCAAATATAATATCATTATATCAAGCCAATAAATATCATGACAAATGCATAATAACAGCATAATAACTTTCCATATGCTATGCTATATTTAATGTCAACTTGGGCTATGTAGGAGTTCCTGAACTAAGAAAAATCTGTACAGAGACAATTTGTTACCAACAGAAAAGGCCTCTCTACAGAAGTGGATCTGTGGATCTTTGTTTTATGAGGAACAAATCAAGTATTCAAAGTTTGGAGTTTTTTTACATGGGAATATATAGTTTGATATTTTATTTTGCTGACAGGCTTAATGTCAAACCACTTGAATTATAATCTTTCAATAGGCATTTTATATGTAAGAATACGAAAAAGAGAGGTGTTACCTTTCCAATTTAAAGCAATATATTTTTTTCATTAAGGGTTTTTTAGTGTGCATTAACAACYCTTATAAGTGGCCATAAGACCTTTTATTGAGAAGAAGCAGATGTGAAAAGTGGGCTTGGTTTACAGCTAATAAGAGCAAGAGTCTGTCTTAATTCACACGCAATCACTTTGCAGGTTCACTTACTAGGTAAGGCTCTGGGATAAATGTTGCATACTTCTGATATCCTTCCCTTATCACAATAGTCTAGGTGAATTTAATGGAAGTAGTAAATAATGAAACATGAAGTATTTAATGGAGTAATTGATAAATACATAATTATAAACATTGATTTAGTGAAGAGTTTCCTATTGTATTCTAGTAAGTAAAGTTCAGTGACTGTGAATACTAACATTACATTTAAATTCGTAACAGAAAAACAGCTTTCAATGGAAAAGATCATTTATGTAAGACTGATGCACACTTTTAGAATACAAAAATTTTGTTTAACAATTGCACTTACAGTTTTATGGTATGCATTTTATTTTTATGGAGTTTTTGCTTTGATAAAAGAATGGTGTGCATGGGCATATTTGTATTATGCTGAGACCTACCATAAATCTTGATAAGTTGTAAAAGCTGCAGCCATTAAGTTATCTTCCATAACTGAAGGTGAATAAGGAAATATCTAATCACTGCCCTAACAGGACATCATATACCTAGCATTTGTTAAAATTTTTCTGTATTAAATAAACCCTTCTCAAATGCCTTGTTGGCTCTTTCATGGTCAGAGAGCAAAACCACCTAGTGTTATCAGCTGGAGTGAAAACAGTGAGGGAATACTTTTCAAAAGCCACAGGTGAGAAGACCTCATGAACATAGGAATGCTAAAATATGCAATCAGCAGCACAGATATGAAGATGTAAACTGATATAATAAATGAATAAAATATATGCTGTATCAATGAACATAAGGTCAAACATTTCAGATTTAGCTACAAAAGCTCTAACTTTTGAGAAGGGATGGGGGAAAGTAGTGCTTTATTAAATATAAGCCTTTTACTTGAAAAACAGCTGTATACGCTGTAAAGTTTTTTGCACAACCTTTAGGTCATTATGCAATATCACAGTGGATGTCAAACAAATTTCAATTCAACCAAAACACATATTTAAAGAGTGGAAATCTTTCTCCAGAAAAGGAACCAAATGTCAATAAAAAATAAGCCTCTACCAGGGAACAGGTTAATTTAATTCCTTCCCTGGGACATTCCTTCTTAAATCCTGGCAACCCTAACACTTGCAGCTCTTGCATCAGTCACTGAGACAGTAAAAGGTCTGATTTTTTTTCTTGGTTCCCAGACTTCTCTATGGTACAGAGAGGAAGACCAGTTTATTAATGTAAAATTGCCCTTTTCTAATATGTTTTTTCTAACTGGGTGATAAGAAGTCTTCAGGAGGGTCCAGTCACACCAACAAATTAATTTCAAACAGTTCAGCAAATGTTGCATAACACACAAAATTAGCACTACTTTAGCTGAGCAGTAGCCTTCACTGACTGGTTTAACAGCTATGTAGCTTGCCCTTGCTGCCTGCAGTCACTGTTAAACCTTCTACAGCACATTTATTCAGATTGGCTGCTCTAAGTAACACTGCCCTAAGTTCCCTTCACCAATGTCAAGAGAGACTTGTAAACTCACCTTTCTCTGCAATAGTTTCTTCATCAGTTTCTTTGTGGAAGAATCTTTATCCCCAGCTGACAACTGTGAGAGCATGATGTGATAAGGAGTCAAAGACGGCCTCTGGGGAGCTGGAATTGAGGTTGAAGGTCTCACATTAAAAAAGTCATTTACTTCGGGTTTAGTTTTGCTCTTAGGCATTATTCACAGCTTTGCTCTGTCTTCACACAACAGGAGCAGTGGCCCCACTAAAAGAAAAGAAAACTGAAGCTACAGACTGTGCTTAGAATTAGTAAATATTAACTTGGGCTTTCAGGAGTCAATCCACAGTATGTCTGTCTTTAAAGCAAGAGAACCCCTGCTTTTCATTGCCATCACCTTATTGTTGCTGTACTTTTAAATTTTTTTTTCTTACCAGACAAGGTATTCCTAATAATACTTTTACACAGCATATGGTTTTGTATGCTGCTGGAGTAAAATTCTTCTCCCTTAGTTGATTATTTTTGTGCTAAGTTGTTTTCTTATTGGAACTAACTAAAATATTATTAATATTTGCAAGAAAATACAGAAGAATATTTGTTTGAATATGCTGTAGTTGTGGGACAAGTAAGTGAAGCTTCAGTATGTATTTTAACATATCTGGTGCTGAGTGCAAAAAGTTCCAGAATAGGTTTCCAAAAATCACAAACTTGAGCTTTTATTGATCTCACCGGAAAGTCTTATCATATGGTTTTGATTATGGAAATATCAGTGTATCAGCTTTATCATCTTCCCATTGGAGGATTTTTTTACCATATATGTCCTTGTATTTGTTTCATCTTTTTTATTTCTCAAGTAACATAAAACTGAATTTATGTAAGTAAGGTTTGTGTGGCAAATAAATAGGACAGGATAAAGTCATCTCTGACAAAAGTGTTTTGATAAGAAGGGTAAATTCATGTCTAAAGAAGAAGCTCATAGTAGTCACTGATTTCAAAGGAATTTTTTTCTCTCATTGTAAATTAAATTTAACCCAAATAATTTAAGCTGTCAAGATAGGGAAGAGTTAAAGTGAACATAGCTTATACACTGTGACATTTTTGTTACTGTTTTTAATTTTCAATATAACAAAGGGCTGTTAAATACTTTTAAAGGGCAAATTTAGCACTTCATCATCGTTTAACACTGACTCAGAATGAAACAGTCTTCTGAATCATTGGGTGCTGACCTGGGGGTGTCTCAGTAGGGCTCCACTGCCCTGTGTGGACATAACCAAGTGATCTTATTTGCTACTGTAGATATTGCTAATGGAGTCCCCTAAAATGCCTCCCTTACATGGCTGCATATTCATAAGCAATCATATTTCACTAAGGACAGTCACAGTAGTTGCTATGCAAACTTAAGTGTTTGGGTGCTTGCAGAGTGGAATTAAGAAAAAAGAAAAAGATCTTAGCAAATTACTTCTGCCATATTGAAAGCTTCATGGGAGGGGAGGGGA